>OX421976.1:4977887-5410387 GCA_949128135.1 Parasteatoda lunata
CATTGACTCATTAACATGTTGCTATTAATAATAACAGAGAATGCGTATTGTCACAATTATAATAAAATATGCTTCTATTTTATAAGAATATAGATATCTATACACGGACTAAAGCATGAAAAAAAAAGCATATTATTTCTTTATGTTGATTGTTGGTCTGAAAGCCAGCAATCAGTGTAAAGGACTGGTTGTCCGATTTATGGTGTTTTATGATTTACGGTCTGACTGTTGTTTTATAGTAGTCTGAGTGAAATGTCATTGGTATCTGACCACTGTTTCCTTAATAATTTTGTAAAATTTCTTTTTTGGTAACAGGTTATACATATGACATTGTTGAGCAGGCTGGAAGCTAGAAAGAATCGACGTCATCAAAGAGAAACCCATGGTTGGGAAACCAATGTTGTCTACCAGGAGAGCGAAATCCAGAAAGATAGAGCTAGTATGATGCGGTCAGTTCGCCAGAGTAGTGTTCTGGACTCGTCAGGAGAGTTCCATATAATTAATTATCTCATCGATGGTGTTGTCCACCCTTCTGGTAATAGTAATAGGCTCACTCTTGCAACTCAAACGACCATCAATGGACTGCACCACCTTCATATGCTAGCATCCACCTGGCAAGGACCCATATCAGTGGCAGTCTTCAGTCTGACAGAAGATGTACTCCTAGCTGTAGAGACGATTCTTCACTTGAGACGATGCCATCCTTCTGTTCGTTTTAACACTAGTTTCCATTTAGTCTATCCCCTGAATGGCCCCACAAATAATGCTCTCCCCTCATCTTTTCCTGAAGTAAATTCTTGTGACTTCTTATCAAATAATCTCCAGAAAATTAACATTGGTAAGAATTATGCGCTGGGGGTAGCCTATCCTAACAACCTGCTTCGAAATGTTGCCAGGAGAAGTGCCCTTACAGATTTTGTGTTCATGATTGACATTGATATGGTGCCAAGTGAAAACCTGTATGGGGACTTCTTACAGTTTGCAAAAGAGAGAAAGCTTTTCTTTGATTCCAGTAAAGATGATAAAACTGTTTATGTTGTGCCTGCATTTGAGATTAAAGAAGATAAAAATGTGCCAAAAACAAAAACTGAACTTCTTCAACAAGTTGAGGCGATGGAGGCGAGGCCTTTTTATTTTGAACTATGCTGGAAGTGCCAAAAGCATACAGACTATGAAGCCTGGCAAAGAGAGCCTCTCTCTAAGAAGCTAGATGTTCTTTTTGAGGTCCTGTGGCGAGACCCATGGGAACCTTTTTATATTGCCAGAAACAATGTTCCTCTCTATGATGAAAGATTTCGTCAGTATGGCTTTAACAGAATAAGTCAAGTAAGTATTATAACTTCTCAAACTAAAGATTTATTTAACTCACTTATAACGAGTACCATAATATTTGCTCGTTATAACCGAGTTCTCATAAGTTCCTTTAAACTAAATTCTAATACTTACTTTTTTTTTAAATTTTTACTTCTGTACACTGTATAGTATAAAATAAGTTAATTTTGCTTTGAACTGCCTCCTTGTCGCTTTGTTGTGTTATTGTTCTTCGAATAATACTTATGTCACAAAAACTTTGTCATTTGCAAACTTGCTTTTGAAAAAAAATAAGTTCATGTTTTCTCTATATCACTCATACTGACTTTTAAATGTTTTTGGAATATATTTTTTTTCTTTTCGATATTGGTGTCTAAAGCTAAGGTTTGCTCACAAAAAGTGAGCTAAGTCCCAATAGATTTAAAATTGTATCAACCAAATATTTTCAATTTCTTCATTAAATCAGGAATCATTATAAGCTAATTTAACTCAGTACAACTGTGTTCTATTCTAGTCATTTAGTGAGAACTAAAATAAAAAATCATATTTTCTCTGTACCCTGGAAAACCTTATTCGATAGCAATATTTATTATGGTAATGTAGTAATAAATTCATATGTAAGTAGCTTAAATGAGAATTTATTGTTTATTTAAGCTAGACATGACAAACTGCAAAGATTATCATGATTTCTGTTACATTACCTGCGGACCATCTGTTAGAAGAGTGACAATTTCAGTGATGGGGATTTATGGATTCTCATTTTAGAAAGTGCTAAAGATTGCAAAGTTTAATCCTGACATTATTAGTATGAGAAATTAGATATCTTAAATTTTTAGGAAATACCAAATTCTCTATAAAAAGAACAAAAGTAACAGATCCAAAAATAAGAACATGCAATGAAAATGCAGCTGTTTCAAATCAGAACTTTATTACATTTTACTAGTTTTAAGCTTGAAATTTATTATAATTTCAAATGTATGTTTCATATTATTAAATTTTTAAATAATTTTTATAAGATATGCTGCTTATATAGGTTAAAATTTTAATCTATTGTGATAAAAAAAATCATTTCTCCTGAGATTCTTGTGGAAAGTTGTCATGATTTAGGTGAATAAAGCACATTCAAAGGTAAAGAAATTCATTTTGACATTCGCATAAGAATTTCCATGAATTTGGCTAGCTGTATAACATGCTTTTATTTTAGTCCTCCTTCAGTAATACACCTCCCAATAGTTTTACATTGACGAGCACACTGCACATGGCTTTGACTCTGAATCCGTGTTGTTAGTATTATAAGTGCAGATTGAAAGTAGTGCACAGACTTAACACTTCATCAAAACAGAGATAGGCATTCTTTATTGATTCAGAATATTAAGTAAGACTAATAAATAATTAGTCAAAATCTACCTGAATAATGAATGGATAAAGAGGGGTAAAAATTGAGCTCATGTGGCATCACATATTTTGAGTGCAATTCGTCTCCACAAGCTTAAAGTTCACTTTGATTTCCACCTTCATGAAGTCACCGTCATAAACCGAAATCGGAAATATTAATCAGAGAAATTTTACCAGGTGTCTCATTCAAACCTGTAGAATGGAATAGACAGCTAATCCTCTTCCTTACAGAGCATACCCTCTTTAAAGCGTATCTAAAACGCTTCTGCCTGACAATACATGAGAACTGTGGAAAGGAGTAGGCACAGTGTGGCACTTTGCAATAGAATGTCCACTTACCACATCTTACCACTTTAAATAACCAAAGCTAGAATTTTTCATAGCCTGGAAGAGATCTATCTAAAAAAATCCAAAGTTGAAACAGAAGGCAACTAACCTGATTGATTTGCTAGAAGAATATGAAGAAATCCTGAAAAAAAAGACAAAATTATGCAATGGTGAGCCCCAACCACTACTAAACTTGACCAATTAGCCCTCTATACTTTTTAATCAAAATGCCCTAACTAATAGAAAAAAAAAAATTTTTTTCAGTTTTAATTTTATGTTTTTTTTTTCCTTTTTTGTTGCTATTTACTTTTTCTCTCTCTTTTCAACCTTAACCATTAACCAAAAATATTTTATTTTATAACCGTCGTTGAACAGCCGACCCAATTTCATGGGTTTACGACTACTAATGTTCAACTCCGTAGCCTTGTAATTTTGAACCAATCCTGAAGACAAGGAAACTCCTGGATCAGTACCCCCAGAGGTATTGATTTGTTATGGGAACATGGATGACTTTGAGACTCGACAGATTTAACGTGCATCAGTCACCATTTACTACACGGGGAGTCTTCGGCCGGCGAGGATCGAACCCCCGACCTCTAGGATACGGGCCCAGCGCCCTACCGACCAGGCTATCCCGGCCTTAACCAAAAATATTGGTGTGTGCGAACTCACCAGGCTATGTTGCTCCTTAGTACATTCCAATATGTATTTTAAATTCAAAATGCAATAGTAAAAACTGTGCCCAGACCTGGTACACCGCAGTTTCCTACATAAATTAAGTGCAACATTAAGTGTCATTCATAAATTACCAATTCGTGAACTCAATAATTTCCTGACATCACCTCTGCCTTTACTATGGATAAAAATCGTTTAAGCACTCACTGTTTTACCCTCGTAGAGCAGATTTTAAAAAGTATGGTGTATTTCAAGTGCAAGCAGGACCCCCGGGCACAGAATGTCAAAAATAAAAGCATATTTAAAGACATTATGGATTAGAGAGTTTAGTACCTAAAAACTTCATTTTAACGTAGAAAAATAGATTGTGGTTGACTTTTTAAATTTTCCTAGTCATAAACTGTTCAAGCTATTGGTGTTTGCATGATAATCAATCACTATTTGTAGAAAAAAAGGCACACTTTTTCCACGAGAATATATTTATTTAAAAAAAAAATTATAATGCAATGTTGTTATCTTTTTTTTTTTTAATACTATTTATAAAAAGTAAGATTCTCAAATTCTCAAGGGCCCCGGGCGTGCCATTGCGTAGATACTGTACTGAGTGCAATACATTTTTACAAACATAAGGGCTTCAGGGTTCCATGTGGGGCTTTCACAAGGGTAAAAGCTTTGCACGAATTTGTCACTCTATTCTCTTATAGTGAATGGAAAAGAAATTATGTATTTTTGGTACAATATGCTTACATAAACATATCACTTTGCTAGTCAAATTGACCCTGTTATCATCAGAAACTTTGCTCAAAGTCCATGGCATGCTGTATTTGAAATGTAAATCAAAGAGTTAAATATTACAGAGGAATAAAAGCAATTGAGCTTCCAGTTACTCATCTAGTCAAAATCTACTTTCCCCCTCCAAATTCTGGATCGACCCATTTTATTAAATCTACCCTAATTTTTAAAATACTTCTTAACAGTAAACACATTCTGGGTTGCAAATTAATATTCAACTAGGACAACTTAGGAACCAGAATAGCAGATGTTGTGCTAGGTGCCATAAAGAAAACGTTAAAAGAGAAAAAATAAAACATTGAAACCAATTCTATCACCAGTGAGGAAAAAACCCCATCAGATCCAGTTTGATTGACAACGATGGATCAGAAGATTAAGCCTTACCCTCCTAATGAAGATTTGAATCCTGGTGATGGCCAGTCAATACGAATTCTGCTCATGGTTCTCACCAGCCACAGCTCCCAAGTTAAATATTCTCAGTGGGAAACGATCATGGGTTAGATTCATTTTGATGTCGGGCTAAACTTGGTTTTTGTGGGCATGGCAAATATGGATTAGTTTCATCATTAAGCCTTCACGAATGCTAGTTTGTCCGAATGCTTGATCCAGGACTTGCTTCCTTGTCTTCTAGGTTAAGTTCAACATTTCATGGCTATGGCATTGATGATGGTTAACTCGAAAATGGAGAAGCTGTTCAACGCCAGTTATAAAATATAATTAAAAAAAAGTTTGATTTCACGAAAGGTGTTTCTATCAATTGCCTTTCAACTTTTCTGTTTTCACCAGTAATTAAATAGGTTTTAATGTTTTCAGATATATATCTGCCTCATGAGTCATTAAATTTTGTTTGCTTAAATATTTATTTGCATACCCTTTCGGAACACATTCTATATAAAGGTGTGATCTTATCAGGGCCTGCACTAAAGCATTCGCCACATGCAATAAAATCGTAAATTTGGCGAATCGTATTTTTTCAAAAGTATTGGCGAATAATTTTTTCTGCTGGAAAGAAAAATATATATTTAACTCGAACCTCAAAACTACGTCTAAATGAATTTTTCGAAACAAATCAGTATTTTTTATTTGATTATAATAATAAATAACAAATTAGAATTGGGTGCAAATAATATAAGCCTGAAACGCAAACTACCGTAAAATATTTTCGATGGGGAAAAAATTTTTAAGATTTGTATTTGGCGAATTTTATGGCTAATAATTTGAAATCCTTAGCACTGGCTCAGATTATATTTCCTTATAGAAATTTTAATTTTTGCTTTCTCAAATTGACTTTTGTCTTCCTATAGGTGTGTGAGCTACATGTTGCTGGCTACAAATTCTCTGTTTTAAACAATGGTTTTGTAGTTCACCGTGGCTTAAAGACACAAAATTCATTTCATAAAGATAAAGATGTTGATCAAGAAAGAAATAGAGTTTTGTTTCGCCAATTCAAGACAGAACTTAAAGAAAAATATCCAGATTCTTCTCGTAAATGTTATTAGTTTTTGCGAAGTTTATTGCATTTATAATTACAGCAGTTAAATGTTTTATAGTGCTTACCTGTTCTGCCGTGCAATAGAAAAATCAACATAAGGGACAAAAAATTCTAAATTGAGGTTATGTATTTGGCATTTTTGTATGATAGGCTACTTATTGCAATCTTTTTTTTAAAAAAAAAAAAAAAATTTGTTTTTGAAATTGTATCTTAATTTTTATAGTATTAGCAATAAAAAGAAAATAGTTGTCTAAACACTTTACTTGAAATCTATCGTGAAGCACTTACGTTGTTTTTTCAATTGCACGACAGTGTTAAAGTGTATGTGTTTCTATTACAGTGATCTTATTCTCTTAGACTTTTATCATCAAGCAAGTGTTCCCTTCATCACAATAATAAATGACATTTGAAAGAACGTTAGTTTAATGCAATCTCAGCCGACATTTAAGATCTTTTTTATTGTTTGTGAACAACCTACTTATTGTACATTCAAAATAATTTATTTTAATTTGTGTTTCGATATTTAATTAGATAGTATTCAGATGTTAAGAATCTCTACAAATGTGGAGTCTTTTCAGAGGTGCCAACTATTACAATCTATCTGTTATTTCAATTTTCATAGTCAAGATTACGGTCTCACAAAAAATTAGTTTTTGTGAATTTCCATATTTTTAAAATAAGGTTTTCCCCCGTAACAACCAGGAGTTATGAATGTTTTTTTTTCTTCTTCAAATTTAATCCTTTCTAAAAAAGAAATTAAATAAATAAAATAAAAAAAAAGCAATGAAACATTTTTCTCCCTATAAAAAAGCAAGAGCTCAAATCTGAAATGTTCTGAGCATTTTCTATTTTAATTAAAAACTAGAATATTAATTCCTAGTAATCAATTTGGAATAATAATTTTTTTTAAATATAATAAATATGTGCATAATTTTATCAAGTAGTACATACACTTAAAATTGCACTAATTTGAATTTTGTAAACATTAACTATGTAGATTTCTGTGTTTTTTTATTTTTTACTTCTGATTACTGATAGCTAGCTTGAAATGTTGGCACCCCAGGCTCATTTATGTGTGATTCCCAGCTTTATTTAATTGACTAGTCCTATTTCAACTCATATATGTAGATTTTATCTTGTTAATCTAAACTTTTATGCTTCAGCTAATAAAAGTATTTTTATTTCTGTTGCCTATTTGTATGCATCATTTCTTTTGTGAAACCTGCTGCATGGGGTAAACCATAACCTTTGTACGAAAATATATTGAAACCATCTTGAACCCAACCAAATAGAGTTTGCTAAACTCATTGCAGTGATGCAATTTAAAAATAAGGTGGAGTAACCAAACATTTCACAATTGTGCACCTCTGATATTTTTAATATGAAAAAAAATCATCATTCAGAAAATCTTTTATAATATTATTATAATGATATAATAAATAGCAACTAGGGATTAACGAATAGTGGTTTGGCTGAATAGCCGATTATTTGGACGAAAAAATCAGCCGGATAGCAAGATTTTATTTTAAATCATTAATAAATATTTTTTACATAGAAATGTATTTTTTTTCCCCAGAGAAATAAGTTTAGTCATTATAGAAAAATAATCAAAACTTAGCAGTATTATTGGTAAGGGGTAGAGGGAAAAAACTTTAATAGAAATGTTTACGATAATTAGATATTAAGTTAATTAGAAATATTTGAGATATAAAAAACCTTTCTATTCTTAAAATAAAACAAAACTTAGATGCTAAAAATATTATTTTTTGGAAAAGAAAATAAGCCATAAGACATTAAAAAAGATAAATTTCTATCAGAAACGTTTTTAAAAATGCAGCACTATCCTAAACCAGAAAAAAAGATTACTTACGGAAGCAAAACAAGAAAAATTGAAAATAGATCTTTATTTTTGAAAGAAAATTTTAAAACCGAAACATTTCAGTTTCCCAATTACCGAATTTTGAAGAAAAATAAAAGATTGAAGTCTATAATAAAAACCCTCCTCATAGTAAAAATGTCTAAAAAACATAAGTTTTCTTGATAAAGCTAGATAGAAACCAAAACAAAAATAGCTCTGAATTTTTAAACGAAAGATTTAATGCTAAAAATCTTAATGCAGTTTTTTCACATTGCCTATTTTTTTTAAAAAGTGACCAGAAAAGTAAAACTTTAATTAGAAAAACTATTTAAAGAATGTTATGATAAAAACGCTGATAGAAACAAAGCATAATAAAAAATATCAAAAGAGAAACAGAAAAAGTTTCTGTTGTCAGTTTTGAAATATAATTTTTACGTTCAGAAGCACAGTTTTCTATGTTACTAGTTGTCTGTCTTAATGTACAAGAAAAAAGTGATTATAAAAAAATAAAGTCTATTAGAAACGCTCCAATAACATGCTTCTCTTTCGTTAAAGTTGATTTTTTTTTTTTTTTTAAATCTAGAAAATTGACTTGCCAGAGTACAATTAAAATTTTAGACTATTCTTTATTAAATGTATTAAAATTTTCTCTATTCCCCCCAAAAACCAGTTGAAAAAAAACATTTCAGACACTTTGTAGAACATTCGGCCAACCCAATATTCAGCAAAAGATATTCGTTTCATTCCTAATAACATTAAATTGAAATTGTTTTTAGAAATGAATATAGTGGCAGGTTATACTATAATATTATTTTTGCAAAAGAAAAAAAATCTTAATATGATTAAAAAAATATATATCATAATCTTCAGACTTAAAATATTTTTTAAAGCAAAGGTAAGACAATTTAACTTTTAAAAAAGTAATGTTAATAATCTAGATCAGGGGTCACCAATAGCACAAGGTTTTGGCCTTTCTCGCTTGCCAGTTAATTTTAGTTAGATATCACATAAAATGCTGTCTAATAAAATAATAATCAGAAAAACACAATATCCAACAGACATGAGGGTACTAAATTTGTCCCAAAGAACTCGGGGGTGATTGTGACACTAAGTGAAAAACCCTGAAAGTTTTAAGAGCAAAAAATCGATATCAATTTATATACCACAAACATGTTTCTTATTTAACATAATTTTTTAAACTAGTATTTATAATTAAATTACCTACTAATGAAGAATATCACACCTTTATAGTAATAATTCAAGAAAAAACTTGAATATGAATCGCGATATTGGATTTTTAAATCGCTATATTGAATGTTAAAATCATGCGAATATGAATCGCGATTTAAAAAACTCCACAAATTGTGATATTGAATTTTTAAATCACGTAAATACGAATCACGATGCATAATTTTTAGATCGCGTGAACACGAATCGAAACTTTTGAATCAGGTAAATACGAAAATCTGTTTGATATTACAAAAACGTCAATACAAATCGCGATAATAGCAGATACCAAAATATCCACCAAATCAAATCACTTGTTTGTTAACGGGTTCCGCGAATTATAAATCATTTGTCTTTTAAAAAATCATGGTCTTGAGATCACTAAATTCTGCGAATGTTTGCGGGAAAAATCATAGAATCCGCTTCTAGTTTTTAGATTCGGGAGAATGATACGAAAATACCGGAATTCCGGGGTACGTCCGGAATACAATCACTCCCGAAACGTGCAATAAGCTACATACTAACAATACAGCAATAATAGTATTTTTAAGTTTTCAGGATGGACCTTTGTCTACAAAGTTTGTAGTGACCTGATCCAGATATTTTATTATATAACTGTCAGGCAAATAATACCTAAATATTCAATCCCAATATTTTAAGACTTTTAATTGTCTAATCTGCCCTACAAAATATAAGGTCGATCACTAAAATAATTTAATCACAGTGAATTTTCTTATAAACAGGCAATTTGTTTTGGTCTAACATAACAAGGAAGAACTTTTTTACTTAATTCCAATTAAATGTGTTACTATTTTTTCAAGCATGTGTGCAAATAGTGAATTTTAAATTGTAGCATAAAAATATCTGTGATTTCTTGAGTCAGTAAAGGTACTATAAAATAGTTTCAAAATTAAGACATTTAATAAAAATGTAATTTAGCAAAAATGTTATTTGCAGCTGTATAATTAATATTAAATACAGGCAACCAATACTAGTTTAAGTTAAGAGTTCTTATACCTAAATATAGTTTAGAGAGTTTCGACGCACAATGTGACAAACCCAGATATTTATATCCAAATGTGTAAAATCTTGTAGTATTTATTACATGCAAAATTAGTGTAAAATATCCATAAAATTTGTGAAAATATTAATTTTTAAGGTCAAACATTTCATTTGAATAAAGTTTTTACATGACAAAAGAACATAAAAAGTTGCAAACTTATAAAAAATAAAATTATATATTTTTATTTAGAGAGCTAAATTAGTTGATTAATAATTTAGGCAACTTTGGCTGGTAAAACAACAAAATAAAATTTGTAGAAAAATGAGTGAAGCTTTGATCAGAGTGTGCAATCATTCATTCGAGTCTCTAGACAATTTTGAAACTCTAAACCACATTTAGAAATAGGAACTCTATAATTCATATAAAATTTCAAGAATGGATTTTAAAAAAAAATAATAATGCACATATCAGTTCTTTTATTTTTTAATTTGATAAATTTTATAAAGATAAAAATGCAACAAAAAGTTGGAATAATAATGTTAAAACTATTGTAGAAAAACTTAAGATAATAATTATACACAGTGGTCTCTCATTAATGCAAATTTGCAGGTTTTTTTTTTATAGTAATTTTTTTTTTTTGTGAACCTTCACATCCTCTAGGCTGCAAGAATATTTAAAGTAATTTACTTTCGCTTATGAAAATTAAATGAACTTCAGAAAAAGTACTGGGGAGAAATTTTATTTTAAAAAAATAGTACAACAGCAGAATATATATATATTTTTTTTATGAAAATGTTAAAAGATAATTTTTTTTAAATTAAAAATACTGATAAATATTTTTAATTCAAGAAAAAAAGCTAGCTCATTATTTCATCATTTAAAAAGCTTGCACATTATTTAATATTACGTTTATAACCAGTTTCAAACCTTTCTATAAATGATAAAAACTTCAATATTTTGATTAAGCATAGATTACATCTTTTCATTTTAAAATAAATTTTTGAACTACATTTGGTTCAAAAACGTAAAAATTTCTATATATGTTACAAAATTTTGAATAAAATTAGGATGTCCTTGTTATACTCATTTAAATATTCTATCAGACTATAAAACAAATTTTTTTGGCTAGAAGATGTGACAGCCCCACTCTAGGTTCTTTTTTTAAAATAAAATTATTTTATTAATGCCTGAAATAATGGCAATAATAAACTACATAATTTTTCTTTTACCCTACCATGGGTGGTTGTCCAACAGATTAAATAAAAAAAATTATGAAGTGTTGAGATTTAAAAAACAGCTTTATTTAAGAATTCCTTCATGAATATTTAGCTCTTCCATTCAAATAAATTTGGGCAATTATGAATAGATAAAATAATCAATAGTAAAATGATCAACATTGAATAGTCAAAAGACATTCATTTTGTAATAAAATTAAACACATATACGAACTATCTATTTTGTTTGGTCTTTTAAAAATATTTTAATTTTCTACACAAATTAAACTCTTAACTCAAAATGAGCTTTTGCAGTAAGGAGAGACTCTTGCATCTAATCAACTATAAAAGTCATACATTTTTAAAGAAAATGTCAATATAACAAATAATATTGAAATTGTACAAGCATTTCATGAAATAATTTTATTTAAAACATCAAATTTCTTGATATAATACGAGATATTGCTACATGATCCTGATACTTATTTAAAGATCTTTACAGTAATAAAAATTATTACTTAGGGAAACTTAAAGCATACTATGAATGAAGTGAAAAAGATTCATTTTTATTAAATTTTCTATTTGCTTGTATATGATGAATAAAATAATAAACACTCCAAATAACTTTTGATCTAATGTTAAGATTTTCATGTACTTGACCACAATCTTTATAGTTAGAGGGGCACATGCTGAATTTGAGCTCCACCCAAAAAGAATTTTGGAGGTTAAATAGAATCTTATTTTAGAATTTTTAATTCTCATGAATTATTTGTGGCTCAGGGAGATAGAGTGTTCCCCTTCCCACATGAGGTGAACCAGGTTTGAATCCCAGTGATGGCTGGTCGATGCCAATTCCGCACCCGGCTTGCACTGACATAAAATATCCTCAATGGTAGACGGATCATGGGTCCGAGTCCTCTTGCTGTCAGGCTAACCGTTAGAAGTTTTCTTTTCCATGTAACACAAATGTGGATTAGTTTCATGAATAAGTCTTCCACAAAAGAAAATTTCTCCCAATACTTGATTCCAGGAGTTCCCTAGTCTTCTGGATTGGGTTCAAAACAAAGCTACTGAGTTGATTAACCCATAAGTAGTAGTAAACCCAAAATTGGACCGGCTGTTCAATGATGGTTATAAAAGCAGTCATGTTCAAATTTTAGGTTCATATTGAAAATTACATTGTTAAACAAAATAAATTAATTGTTTTTTTATCATTATCAGCTGAAATAACAATGAAAAAAAATTTTTTTTATAAATAATTATTTTTATAAAATTATCTTTTAGTAAATGGTTTTAATAATAAAATGTTACAAGTTTGTTTTTTTTAAAAATGGGATTTATGTTTAAGACCAGTTTTTGAAATAACCATTGTGCCCACATTTTACAGTAGTTGTAAATATCTTTACGGGTAGCTGTAAAATAAAGAAAAAAAGTATTTTTTATAAAGAGACAGCAGGTTCTCGTGTGATTTCATAACTAAAATTATCAAGATTAAGTAACAAATTTAAGGAGTGCCCCTTGCACCATTTTGATTGTATGCTAAGTTTGAACTTTATCAACTGTCACTTATCAACTGTTGATGACTTTTGTTTTTATCAAAATATTTTTAGCCACTACTTTATTGAGTTAAAGTACTGAGCTGTCATTTTGAAGGGTCAAGCTTCTGTGCACAGTGGTCAGATCATACTGATTCAGATTGATGGGCAACTAGTAGTTTGGGAAGTAAAAGTGGCCAGTGTACAATACTGAGCATTTTGTCACTATTGGTCTAGAGATGTTGGCCAACAACTGGCTGCTGTGATACTTCATTTAAATAACATTTTATTGTCTTTGTTAACAAATGTATAACACTTTTTTTCTATACCCAAAACAATTAGTAAAAATTAATTTATATATCATAGGTGATATAAAAGGGCAAGGCTCTATTAAATTAGAAATTATTATTAAATTGTTAAAACTATTAAGAAATTTTATAAATGTTTGGTAGCATAATTTTTTCTCTTAAATCCAGTAATAAGTCAACTAATTTAAGGAGTGATAAATGATAAAAATTTGATCAATCAATTTTTTTTAAAATTATAAATTATTATGTGATAAAATTGCATTTGCATTACTGTAATGAGATAAGCATACAAACAATTGCTGTAGTCATTTTTAATGTGGATTATTTTACAACAAATACTGCAAGAAATAATACATTTGCTTCTACAGAATGTTTCTCAAAATTGTTATGCAAAAAACTTTTAACTTTTCAAATTTAGATTGCTAGTAATTTGTTAATTATTGTTTCTTTCTCAGTTGTAATAAATGTACAGATGCATTTAACTAAATTTTTAAATTTAAAAAAAAATTATTGCAGTATTACTGAAAAACAAAAAAATCAAGCTTTTCATTAGCTGTTGTTTATTCAAAGTTAGTGGCACTAACAGTTCATAAAAGTTTATGACCACTATGTAAATTGGTCATTAGATATATGTTACTGTGACTGTGGCCGAAATTAGTGGCTGTTGACTTTCACTGGTGAATGTAGACAATCACATAGTTGCTTTGGTAAATGTCCGAAATATACACTAGGTCAAGTTAAGTGCCACTGCCCAGTACACATTTAAACGGTACTCTGAATACTGATGTTTCTCCTAATCTATCCTCACCAGATATTAAAATATCGAATAAATATAATAATATCCACGAATAAATTAATATCAAATTGGATATAACCGATATTCCGGACATTCACCAAAGCAAATAAGTGATTGTTGGCTTATAACGGTGTAAGTCAACAATCTCTTGATCTGTGTCATTCACAGTAACATATATAATACACCGATTTAGTGACAGTTTATAAAGTTCCTTTGTTAGTACATTCCTTATCTAAAGTTAATTTAAATGTAGCATTATTTTATTTTGCAATACTGCAGTTATTTAGAGTTTTCTAACCATTTTTTCAAATGTTGTATACTTAAATTTTGCGAAGCCTTTTTTTAAGGAACAAAAAACACAGGCAAGAAATTGAACAATTTGAAACAAATAGAACAAGAACATTGGATATACATGAAAGTTCAATGAGTGAAGCATGACAGCATAATTCAGTCTATTAAATTTCATTACACTATTATGTACTTCACACTGCATAAAGATAAAGAAACTAAAAATTTTATTGCTAATTTCAAATACTAACAAGGGAAAAATGATTTTTTAAAAAAATAGGTAAAAAAAAAAAAAAAAACTTTAAAAATAAAGAATAAAATTAGAAATAATCTTTATTCATATTAATAATTTTTGATAAAGATTTTCCTCTAAATAATAAACTAAAACCTAATCCCATTTGTAGAGAGAACCAGTTTCTCCCACCAAACTAAATTTTAATTCAAACTTTTGTAACAAAATATGAGGAAAAAGTTTAAACAAATCCAAATATTTTTCTATCTCAGTATTTACAAAGTTTCAGGTTTTCCAGAATTCTGTGAATATAAGGCCTGTAACTATCATTTGTTATCTCCTTAACGAGACTTAAGAAGGTCCACTTTTAAACATTTTAGATTCATTCCAATGAAATAACTTAAAAATTACAAAACCACTTTATGTTAACATATGACAGGGGGGAAAAAAATAGGGAGGGACCATCCATAAATGATGACTTTTTTCTTTGTTCGTTTTGGAACCATACTGAATTATACATTTTTGACAAATACTGAATCTTTGCTACAAGTTAATTGTAACAAGAAAGGTACCATCAAAAATTAAATTGAAGGTATAAGAATTAAATTAAGACATTTTGAAATATTCTTTAAAAAAAGATAAGCCAATTTCAGTTACTTATTAAAGATCTGAAAATTTTGGAAGAACCAAAGAAAAGCAATTCAGTAGTCAAGAAAATTGAACTTGGAAACAAAAATTCTTCATAGGTGGTCATATTTTGCAATATATATTGTTTCAAATATTGGATTTTAACCTTGAAATTAAGCATAAAGATATTTTTTTAAAAGATAATATAGCATTTTAAATTTTGAAGAAAAAAAAAAAAAAAAAAAAAAAAAAACATTTTATTTCATAAGAATGTAGTCTTTTCCCCTCTAATTTCTGCATTCAGGTGACACTTTAGGCTGTACATCAACTATATAATTAGTTATTCAACTGACTAAAATAATTACAGCATTGTCTCTCTAACTGTCGAATTATTTGTTTACATTTTAAATGGCAAACAAATAATTAGCTTCATTTGAAAAATAAACTATAAATAACAGAAACAAAAGTAAATACCTAAAATAATATTTATAACATATCAATTTCATGATTAATTGGGAAAATTATTTTTTCTGTAATTTTGTAGACATTATTCTTTCAGTTAGGTAGCAACAAAAGAAATGACCTGAACTGCTTTGAGTTAGAAAAATTTTTGTTTTCTCAACACAAGAACAGTCATTTTGACTGTAAAAGACTGACTAATTATCTAACATATTTACAGATACCACCCACAGAAAGTCAGATTAGTTATCTTTTGTATAAATAATGCCCACAGTACCTATATTGACCAATTAACTGTGTCTTTTTTCATGCAATATTCTTTTATACTTAGATTAAGAATATTCTTAATTACAAAATAAGAATTCAAAAAATTTAGAAGTAATTTTAAATTAAAAGAATACAAATGGGTAAAAAAATTAATTATAAGTATTGGAAACATAATATATTTTAATGATTGTTTTATCAATATATAACATGCAATTGGAGTACTCTGTCATACTTCAAAAAAATAATAAGTGCATAGATATAATAGAATTGATTGTATATATGTTATTCAGGTATATATTTTAATTCATGATATAAGTTTGAAAATGTAGTTGCACATAGACCTGACACAGTTATTTTATCAAAGTTGCAATTAAAATGTAGATTAAATTCAAATAATTTTCAACATAAATGAATGGAATCAAAGGTCACGCTTTTTGTAGAGACAAAATTATTCAAATTAAGTACAAAAACTAAATAATAAATTGTATTTCATCAATGAAATTAAAATATATGGCATACAGTAATAGGGAACCCCACCATTTCTTTCACTGTGAAACTGTTTGAGTGATGAAGTATTATCAATCAGAGAAAAAGTTACAAAAATTTAAATAATGGGTAACTACAAAGATAATTTTGGAATATGCACAAACAACAAAGGTTTCAGTCGACTGCAAAAAAAACAAAAAAAGTTGAACAATAATCATAGAGCGTAAGTACAAAATGCATTTAAGTGATAAGTTAACTTTTTTGTGTATTTAACCTGACATTATTATTTTAAAAATGCGGCGTAAAAGATGTCTAGAAACAATTATTTTTTAAATGTCATTATAAAGGCTTACGATATTCTAAATGATAACAAGATCATAGACGCTTGCATAACAGAGAGACTCTACTGAATAACGAAATTATTAAAATCTAACAAATTTAGCATAAAATAATAAATTCTTAATTTAAAAATGGATAAACAACAAGGAACATAAAAATTTAAATATTTCTTTATATATGAACAGCATTTTCTACTTTTAACGATAAAGAAATAAAAGCAGTTTAAATACAGATTTTTTTTTCTCTTTTTCTATAAAAAGTTTTAAAATCATGAACACATAAATATGTACATATTCTTTTTGTTTAAAATAAAATATAACAAAACTCAAAGTCGTAGATTCTAATGCAAGTCATACAACACATTTAACAAACAATAAAAGACTAATAAAAACAATTTGCACAGCTGCAGCAAAAGAAGAAAAAAAATTATTACTTTTTTTTTCAGCCAGACAATCATCTAATAGTTTTTTTTTAATCTATTCTGAAGAAACAAAGAGATGTTTCATCTAAGTAATAACTCTGTATTGATGAGTGACATGCAATCATCAAAGGGGGAAAAGGGGAATGGGTGATGAAAACAGTTTTTGTTGTGAAAGAAGTGCTATTTATGATTTGTACGGCATGAATGAGAACACAGAATGGATATTTCACAGTTTCTTTCCACCCTTTCTGCTGCTGCTGCTGCTTCCTTTGACTTTTGTAAGTTTTTTTGTTTTCTCTCCACTCTCATAATCTGATCCAGAGTCCACTGGTTTATATTCATCAGAGTCATCATTCAAAAAACTGTCATTTAAATCATAGTCATCACTGTTTCTGCAATTTTTTGACTTCTGGTCTGAAAACATTTACATTTCATTAAAAGAGCACAAAAAATAGAAAAAAATCTGACACTTCTGCAGATGAGATTAATAAGCCTTATCCATAGTAAAACTTACCAACTAGAGTACCCTTTTTAAAATTTGCAAAGCTTAGAACCAGAAGCTTCAGTAATTTTAAATAATTGAAACAAAACTGTTTGATTGCTTTATTTTCCTTTCGAACTTTACATGATGTATAAAAAAGACATGAAAAATGGTTGAATCTATTCCAAAACTAGGACATATTTATACATAATTTGGAATTCTTTATTACATTATTTAAGTTATTAGAATTTTTTTTTTTTTTTTTTTTGCTTTTCAAACATAGATCTTATAGTAAATTGTTTATAATATTTGCTGTTACTTTCTAAACGAGTCATATTCTTGATTTAAATTAAAACTAAACCATCCTCAAAAACACTGCTCAAGTGTTTCTTTAAACTAATTGTTTTCCTCTTTAAATAATGATCATTGTTTTGCTAACTACACAGCCTAGTGGAAATGGAATCCCAAACCAGTAACAACTTTTCTTTTCAAAATATTACTAACTTAACAATAAATATCCATAGATGCAGAATGGCTTTTATATTGATTTATACCAGTAGTTTTCTCTGCTCAATTCTGCCAATAATCAATGACTTCAGAATTAAAAAAAAAATAATAATTCAGCAATACTTTTAAAAGGAACTCTAACATCAAAAAATAAACTGCTTTTTTAAAGAAATAAAGGAGCAAAATTTAAAGTGGAGAACAATAAAGAAACCATAAAAATATTATTTAAAGAAAGGATGCAAAAAATTGCTAATGATAATGATGAAAAAAAAAAAGAAAATCCTTAACTTTTCAATAAATAGATTAATAATTGAATTCAATAAATAAATGAATTCATTTGACTGTATCTAAGCATTCCTACACTCATCATCATATGATTACAGATACTTTTCAGAAAAATAATAATACGTTAAAGGAAATTAAGAATACTAAGTGGAAAGGGGTGAATAAAAAATAGCTTGCTCTGGCCATTTTTTGTCACTTTTTGTCTTTCCTACAAAGTTGTAAAAGAATTTTAAAAAATACAGTTATTTTTATTCATTTTACGTTTTAGATACTTATACTATTAAATAATTTTTTTCAAATCTACTTTACCTTTATTTGCCTTCTAAAAAACCATAAAAATTTTTAGAGGGCTACTATTGTTAAAGAGTCCTGTATTTAGTTTTATTTATTAATTTTGCTTCAACTTACTATTTGTTCATTTTTAAGTATTTGAATGTTACTTTTTTTTTATTAACTCTATACTGTGATCATAAACACAGTGCTGCTCATAAAATGCTATCTTTCGTCTTTAATATAGCAACTCGGTTTCAGTAGAGCTGAGGAAAATCCATCAGATTTTGAGCACACTTATCATGCTACCCACCTCTGGGATTGTGGAATCAGGCGTACAAGCATTCAATATTTTGCACAGATCTTGTTATTGTGATATAAATAGATGTGCTTTTTCTCAATGACACTTTTGTTATTAAAGTTTAGCCCAATTTTTCAGAATTAACATTTATTTATTCCATGACAAAAATTAACAAATGGTAAATGTTTCAAAATAAATAATTGATGATTATATCAACTTCATTTTTTTATTTGACAAAGAAAAACATTGGATTGCTGTAATACCGTAATTTTGCAGAGATACATTGCAGCGTTTATGATTTAAAACATCTAACTTCAGTATGTGCGGCGTATCTAATGTGGCGACCTATTAGTTATTTTATTTCTTTTTACTATTTAAAAGCTTGAAAATTCTATTTTGTTAAATCGATTCTTCAAAATTTCATTTTTACACTTCCCCTTTTTATGTTTTGAAGGGATTTATTTTCATAATGTAAGATTAATAACAATTTGAAGAAATAACAATGCAAGTGAAAAACATTATGTAAGAATTTAACAATATTCCCTTCAATCAAAGATGATTGATTACCTTCCCACAACCACTCCAAATTTAAGAAAGATCATTTTTGTTTATTTATTCTTCACTTAATGTTTATTATAAATTTTTTTAGCTGTTTAAACAGTTGATTTATTTATAACTGGAATATCATAAATTGGTAATAAAAGAAAGAACACATTCACAATTATTTTATACTTTATTTTTAAGTAAAATGAGATTATTTGTTTATTTTTAATGAATATTTTTTAAAAATAATTTTAAAAGTTTTTGGTTGTTTATCATTTGATAGGTTAAAATTTCAGTAATGTAAAATTAGTTATAAAAAGCGGGATGCGTTCGTGCTTGTTCTGTGTAGTACAATTATTAGCCAAAACATAATTCATTTTATTTTATAAATTTTTTTTATCAATTATTATAAGGATCATTTAGCTCTTTGATTCGATTCAATAATAATTACATATTTCAAAAAAAATTATGATTAAGCAACGTGATGTGATTGTTCTATAGGGTACATTTTTGCACTTAGTAAGATTCATTTCATCAAATTATTATATTTTGATAATTATTTAAAGGTTCTTAATCATCTGGTTAAGAATTGGAGCATTTTAAATGATTTTTTTATCAGCATAGTGAGTTTGGGATTGTTTTACAATTGTAATGCGCACAATTGTACATAGAATTCTGCACACATTTGAAATGTTATGGAGGAAAATTATTTATCATAATTTCTGATTAAATGTTAGATCGCATAGACAAATTTTATGCATATTTAATATTTATTTTAATAACTTTTAAGCATTTATTTATTTTGTACATAATTTGTTATTTTCAACAGATGCGTATACTCTGTGATCAATCATGTAGTCACTTTTTGTGCAGCCTTTCTGATGAGAAACTATTCCTTTTTTGGTGAAATTTTGTGGGTTCTGCAATTGTAGATGGTAGAATTGTACTCTGCAAAATTACGGCATACCTGCCAACCTCCAGGGAAAAAAATCCAGAAGATTTTATACGGTATAAATTTGAACGCAAAATTTGAGAAACGATAATCAAAAACTCCGTTTTTCAATCTGAGAGTGAGAATATCTAATTTACAATACTAAAATCAGTTTTGTATAGCAAACATTATAAAGAATTGTACATCTAATACCACACCATAAGTGTATATGAGTCTATAAAGAGATGAATGATGGAGCTAGCAAGATTTCAAGAGCAAGAATTTATATTTATTATACAACCTTAAAAACTGCTTCACACAATATATTGTGTGAACTTCACAAGACATACTTCCAATAACTTCTTCTATATGCAATAATTAATTTCCATTTTGTTATACATATATAGAGAACACAATAAAAAAATCAATAAAATAGAATTTTGAATATGTTTATAAAGTAATGATTAAGTTAATATAGTTACTTTCAGAAATTACCATAATGGAAAAAATATGTAATCCATAAAAGAAAAATTATTTATAAATAATAGGTTAACACTGGACTCCAACCATATTTTTAAAATTAAGGAAAAAATTCACACTTCCAAGAACGTTTCAAAACATTTTAATTAAGCATGAATAACTAAAACAAGTTGAACACATTTTTTCCGCCATGACAAATCATAAAGTTGCAGGAGCAAACGCTACAATATGCGTATTTATCCCCATCTCGCGATCGCAAAATTCCAGGAAAATCACTTGATTCCTTAAATGATTAAAGATAACGTTTGCTCATTTTCATAAAAAAGAAGTCAGCCTAACAATACCGCGGGCTACTAACGAAAGTAAACAGGGACACAACTGACCGTTCCCGTAACCGGCGTCAATGAGTGCGGCGCAGAGTCTTCCGTCTTCCTATATTCAATATACCTCTGAAGATGCGCGCGCTTCTTCATAAACTGACGTCACAGTAACACCCGCAGGGGAGTTGGCAATTCTTCGAAAGCTGGGTTGTTTCTCTTTACTACGGTAACCCGCAACACAATTTCGGCGCACATTTTAGAGCCTCCCTCCACAAAAGGCTCGTAAGCGCTAAATTTGGCGAGTTTTTATTATTTTTCCAAAAAATCGGGACAAATCCTAAAGATTTTGCTTTTACCCGAAAAAAAGGAGGAAAATCTGTAAAACTTCCGGAAAATCCGGAAGAGTTGGCAGGTATGTTACGGTAGTATCAGCTTTTTTTAATTACCTTACAAAATGTATTCCACTGATAGAACTTGTAGATTGAGTTGAACTTATTATTATTACTTTGATTAGAGAGTATTCTCATATTTTACCCAGTCCTTATTATCAGAAAAAAACATTTCCTAATGGATGAATTTAGGCTTTAAAAATTCAGAACCAAAATAGATATTCAACTCTATATAAAAATATTTTCAACTGATATTATTTTTAAGTGTTTGGTTCTTTATCACATTAAAAGTTATTAGAGATTAAATTAATTACAGGGTCAATACATACCTGCTTGTTTGGCAGCTTCTCTCTGTGGGCGGACAGTTTTAGTATGCTTGAAGTCTTTTTTGTGTTGGGGATTTTTTCTGAAATCAACAGAAGCTTTATTTTAAATTGAAATTTTCAAAGCAATCTATTTGTTCTCATTAAATATTTTAAAATCCTTAAGAATGACAACTGATGTGATCGGTTTAAGAATTTGAAGAGTTTTTCAACTTCTTCCTTGTCAGGGTACTTAGGGTAAATATAAACTTTTTTTTTTTTTTTTTAAAAAAAAAAGACCAAACCCAAATGGTTTTTTTTTGGTGTTGGTTTAAGTAGGTTTTTTGTGTGGTTTAATTTGGTGTTATTTTGAAGGGGAAGGAGTTGGAAAAAGTACATAATATATATTTCATTATTAAATCTATAACAGCATACAGTGTTAATTGGAAGATAAAGACATACAAATTATTTTTGTCTAACAAACAATTTAAATCATCTTACAGCTTCCAATCATATTTTATTAGATACGATATAGACAAAAATGTTTCTCAATTTCAATTAAATTATTTAATTTTATCTAAATAGATAATAGTCATATAGATATTTTAAAATATAGTTTGGTGATAACTACATATAAGGCAGTTCTTTCAGAAAAACACCCAATGCTCCTTCTAACACAGTAGCTCTCTTTTTTTAAATATCAATTTTACAATTTAGGTATGATCATTATCAATATACGAAAAATGAGATGACCTTTAACATTGACTTATCAGTCACACTACCAATTATCGAAGAAATTATAAAAGTAAAACAAAACCAGAATTAAAAACTGATTCAAAAAGTGGTTCTTCTTTGTTAGTCCTACTGTTTTTAATCTCCAAAAAATTCTTTGTTCTTTTGTACAGAAGCTTTTTCCGAGAGTGAGAGGAGGTTGGGGTATTCAACTCTCCCAACCTTTTTTCTTAGAAAATAGTGGTACAAAAGAACGAGAATTTTTTAGGGGACTGGAAACATTAAGAACAATAAAAGAACACTTTCTCAACCAGTTTAACCACTTTTTGAAAAGGTCTTAAGTTCTGACACTAAAAATGTATTTATATCACTAAATTTGCTAATGTAAGACAAAATAAGTAATTAATAAACGCAGATTTTCTACCTAGTTATAAGGATGTTAACATAAATATTAAAAATAAGCAGAATATCATGTGATGAAGTAAATTAAAAAACAAGGCAAAATGTAATCAGATAAACTGAATTGAAAAGAAAAAATTATCTTAAAATTCATGAATAAAAATAATACATTTATTTAGTAGAAATCTTATAGTGGGAAAAAAAAAAAAACGTAGTGGAATCAGAAATGCATTATTTGTAAAAAGAGAAAGCTGCTATATGTTTGATATAATAATTAATAAATAATTGTATGTTTATATTAATAAACAATCTTTTAATTTTATATACAGTAGAAAGTAGCGTATCCGGAATCGGTGGGACTTTTGGAAGTCCGGATATTAGATTTTTCCATATAATAGACCCCCAAGGTAAACAAAGCTTAAAACGATCTAATAAACAACCAGAATCTAAAAAGCAATAAATAAATGAACATTATTTTTCGGGCAATAATGTTTTAGTATTAGAATATCTAATCAATTAAAAACAAAATATTAGAAAAAAATAATTATTGCTTAAAATATAGAAAACGGAAAAAAATTTGACAGTTATGAAAACATTAATTGCTCTCTCCTCCATTTTGAACTAGAACGATTCAAGCAAGAAGGGAAATTCATTAAGGTGGGTAGGTGGAGAAGAAAATTCATCTCCTCCTTATTTCAGACATGCCAAGTGCTCCGGATTCTCAGGAGTTTCTCCGGAAAAATAAACAAAATTGGTTGCTCCGGTTATCCAAGCATTTTCTCCAGAAAGAGGCGAAATTCTTAAAAAAAAACAACAAAAAAAAACGTCTTAAACGCGTCAGTCCAAATGTTCTAGCGATATTCTTGCTTGTGATTCGTTGTTTTAATCACGTGACATAGATGACCAATCAGCTGTCTTAGCGCATTTTCCACTCACAGAGAGCTATACGCAAGACTTCATTATTATCAATTGCTGCTGTCATTCGTTTTTAGCATTTGCGTGATGACGTTGTTTACGCTTCGGTTCTATGAGATACTTGTTATAGTTTTGAGTTAAAGTTTATCGGAAATGGCGAAATCAGTTAAGCGAAAACATGATCAGCAGTATAAGGAAGATTATTCTGTGACATGGCCCATTCTAAAAAAATCTAAAGTATCGTTAAATCACGTATTTTGCCAAGCATGTGATTTAGATATTAATATATCACATGGCGGTCGAGATGATTGTGGGCGACACGTGGAGTGCTGACGACATATTGATCGATGCAAAGCAAAAGAATTACATCGAGATATACGATCGCTTTTTATAAAGCGAGAAGACTTTAGTATAATTAAAGCTGAAACACTATTTACCAGCTTTTTAATAGAGCACAATTGCCCTATTGCTGCATCAGACCATGCCGGGCCGTTGTTTCGGAAAATGTTTCCGGATTCGGAAATAGCTGCAAAATATGGTTGTGCTAGAACCAAAACTACTTCCATAATTCAATGTTTCTCGAATACTACCATTGAAACAATTTCTCAGTGTTTGAAGACATCCTTATTCACCCTTTCAACAGATGGCAGTAATTCGAGGGATAATGAAAAGATATTCCCGATCGTAGTGACTTATTTAGATGTAATGATGGAAAAAAATGTCACTATGTTAATGTCATTAAAAAAACTTACAGGAGATGCCACAGGAGAAAATATTTATGAATTATTAAATACTGAAATTGAGTGTAATGGGATACCTTGGACAAACTGCATATCATTTTGTTGTGATAATGCGTCTGTTATGACAGGAAAATTTAAAGGTGTCTTTAAGTTTTTGAAAGAAAAAAATTCTGAAATGTTTCTGGGTGGTTGTACTTGCCACCTAATTCATTTGGCAGCTCAACATTCTGCGAGGGAATTAAAGTTCCCATTTGAGGACTTTCTAGTAGATGTCTACTATTATTTAAAAAAAAGCTCTAAAAGACAAGATTCCTTGAAGTTATGTCAACAACTGTGTGAAGTAGAACTTCACAAAATATTGAAGTATGGCACAACAAGGTGGTTATCTTTAGAAAAAGTTATAAATAGAATCCTTGAGCAGTGGGAAGCTTTAAAAATGTGTTTTTTTAAAGATAATGAGTCTGATGCTTTGTTGCGAATAAGAAAATGCATGGAAAATCCTCTGACTAAATTATACTTGCTTTTTTTACAGAGTGCTTTACCCCTATTCACTAAAACTAATGTTTTAATGCAAACGGAGGCACCGCTTATTCACAAATTGCAAAGAGAACTTGTCTCCTTGTATTCAGAATGTTTATCTCGATTTATTAAACCTTCCTCTATTCAAAGTTCTAATAATATTTTTGAAGTTGATATTTCACTTCGAAAGTTACAGAAATCTAAAGAAGATTTGATGATTGGCTACAAAACCAAACAGTATTTAATGAAAACTGAAATATCAGATTCGGACAAAAAGGACTTTTTTACTGGTGTTCGTGCATTTTATGTTAAGGCATGTACTTATATGTTGAAAAAGTTTCCACTTCAGGATTTGACACTGAAAAATGCAGCGGTTGCTGACATTAGTCTCAGAAAAGAAGTAAAATTTGATTCTTTGATATATCTTTTTGATATGTTCAGTAGTTTTTTTACTGAAGAAGATATCTGCAAACGTGAAACTGAGTTTGCCTCTTTTCAAATAGATGAGCTAAATGATGAGATATTACTTAGTGAAAGGGAGTACACTGCTTGGTGCAAGATTAAGACGTTAAAGGATCATAATCAAGCCTATAAATATACCATTCTACCAAAAATAATGTTGTGTATTCTTCTTTTGCCACACAGCAATGCTGCTTGTGAGAGAATTTTCAGCACAATTAAGAAAAATCAAAATGAATTTAGGTCTAACTTAACTGTTAATACTCTCGAATCTTTAATGATTCAGAATTGTAAATATTTCAATTATGACTCACAATGTTACAAGCAACAGTTTTCTGAGGAAGAATTAGTTAAAGCTAAAAAATCCACTTATTCTTCTTTGAAATCTTGAGCTTTCTTATGTTAATTTTGCCATTAACTATATTTTCTGCACTTATCTTTTAAATACCACACTATTTTTATTGTGTTCTGGATTTTACCTTTTTTAAAAAAAAATTTAATATCTGATTTACATTTTTAAAGAACTCAGTTTCAGTAATATGTTGATTGGTATTTTAGTTCCTCATAAATTTATTTTTATATCTATTTTCAACAACTCGGTTTTAGGAACTGTTTATTTTTATTATTTTTTATTGTGCTGAAAATTCTCTTAACATTAGCTCTCTCTATGTTACAATGCTGATCCTCACACAAATCCGGGTGTTCTGATTCAATTCGCTCTTCGTCATTCAACATCAAGAAACAACATCATCTTTATATATAGCTAAACGCTATCTACATCTCTGCAGCTAGACGAAATCGAAATCATCAGTGTGGTAACAGTGTTAGAGTAGTCAAGGATCCTTGCATATTAAATCGTTAAACAGCGGTTGTAGTCTTACACCGGCGGCTTAAATCAGATTTCTTATGCATCGCCTAAAACGAAAGTCACTATATCGGCCTACCAATATATGGGTTAAATTGATATTTCGCTATACATCGATCGCCCAGTCCTAACTATGCTCCAATTAAAAAGAAGTTTTGTACAAATATAAAAGGTATACATATTGGAAAATAGGTACCTAAATAAAAGTCTAATTATAATAAAATATTAATGTTAATAGAAGGAAAAAACAATTAAAAAGAACAAAACTGCCCCCCAGGGATAAAAAATAACAAGTACTTTATTAAATCTAATGGAAATTTAAATTTTTGGCTTTTTGGACATAAATGATTGCATAAGAGGTTGCTTTCTTTTATTAACAATTTAGTTTATTTTTTGTTAATTTGCTCTCTTAATTCATGCTCTTTTTCTTTTTGTCGTAATTGCAGACTACCTTCAATCATGCCGTGTGCAAGTCTAATTCTTTGCATATCCTTAGCCTACACTTAGGACCTAAGTGCTTCTTTCAGTGGGGTGAAATAACAAGAGAGGGGTTAGCGGGATGACGTCACTGAGCACTACACACACGGTAGGCTGCGCTATGCACATGTCATCGAGGGGACTAGAAAGTAACGCTCATTTTTGCGAAAAAACTTCACTAAGAGTAAAAAAGTCTCCCAATTCCAGAAAATAGTTGCTTTTTTTTAGCCTTTTCAGGCAAAAAAAAGTCGCCATAGTCGTCTAAGATGGAAAATAGTAGCAAATAGTCGCATTTTAGTAGTCTGTGGCAACCCTGAACAATACATGGAGACTGTTCTATTCCACAGTTAAGTTAGAAGAGATGAAAACTGTTAAATTAGAAATGTATTTAAAAAACAATTTTATTTAAAAATTTTCTAATAAAAAAAGGCAATATTCATTGAAAACACAAACGTTCCAACAATTTTTCCAAACATATAAGAGGAGCTTTTTATTACAATATCAGTATAAAAATTATTAACAAATTAAATATTTTTTTTATACAAAAAAAAATTCCCTGACTTGTAATGCTCTATTTCATTTTATAACCATGCATTTAACAGTCAATTGAACTTTGAGTTCCAACTATCAATGTTCAACTCTGTATCTTTGTAGTTCCAATATTAATTCAGAAGACAAAGGAACTCTTAGATCAAGCATTGGGATATATTAGCCTTCGTAGAGGACTTCTTGATGGAATGAACTCGCATTTGCATTACATAAAAAGAAAAATGACAAAAATGTCACACAGTTAGCCTGACAGTGGGGATTCTAACCCGTGATCAGCCTATTACTGAGGATATTTTAGGCCAGCACTGTGGTGAGTGCAAATTGAGAGCAGATTTTGCTCTGACCAGCTGCCCCGAAAATTTTAGCCTGGGTCACGTGATTGGGAGGCAAGGGGTTTATCCCCTGAGTCACCACAGCTCCAGTTATCTCTTATTATAATACATAAAATATATTACAAAACACTTGTACTTGAAAATAAAAATAAATTGTTTAAAAAATTATTACGTGACCAATTTTTTTAAAAGAGAAATTGACCTTTCAGGTATTTTAAACTCAAATAAATTTATTTTCCCTGACTTTTTGAGTATTTTAGTTAATTTTCCTGATTCTACTCCTTGAACACCGTGTTGCTTAAATAGAAGTGGGAAATCAGAACAATGAGGCTCAACTAATATATATAGATCATTTGCTGTAGAATGATATTAAAATAAATTTTACCTGAAACAGTTTGCACCATAGGGACATTCCTTTTTAGGAGCTTTTTCCTCACCATCACTTTCACTAATGGCATCTCTCTTCTTGTTTTCACTTTCTGATGTGTAATCAGAGTCACCAGGATGACTAAACTGGTCTTTATGACTTGCATTGCGTCTGGGGAAGGGGAAATAAACTAAGATAATTTCATCTCATTTAAAAACAACAGTTTTGCATAAAAATTAGTGGATAGTAAGGTAACTAAATTCCATGACTGGCATTTTAAGGAACTAAGAAGTGTGATGAGGGATGTATTTATTAAGTATTTTCTAAAATAATAACAATGATACTTAACAATATTTTCTTTAATGCAAAGAAATATTCCTGTGAAAATACAATTACTAAACTCAGCGGCGTGACAGCCCATAGAGAGCCAAGGCCTGCTGTGCCCATCTCAGTTTTCTTGACCTTGGGCTCTGAGGTGCAGGAGCAGATGTTCTGGTCAGGTGGTCAGACAAACGCAGAACCCCCAGTGTTTAGTTCCCAAGCATACTTGGTATAATTTATCGACCCACTGAAGGGATGAAAGGCTGAGTCAATCTTGCCTGGCTCGAGGATCGAACCAGGGAGCTGTGGCACGACAGCGCGAAGCGCTACCGCTCAGCCACCGGGCGTCGAAAATACAATTAATTAAATGAAATAACATGGTTGAAATCAGGGTTTAAAAAAACCTAGCCTGGATGAGTTTTATTGGGCTTTTGGGTTTAACACTTTTTAGGTTAAAATTTTAATTTTTTATTCAAAAGAGAACAATTTTAGTCAAAAAAAAAAAAATTCATAGGAAAATAATTAAGTATTGAGTTAAAATAAAAAATAGCTTTAATGTAGTACCATCTTTTCACGCTGGTATTAATAAAAGTCTCTAAAATTAATTCCTACTTTGACTAGAAATGTAAGCAGAATATTGGGGTCAGAGAAATATGCTGTTTTCAGTTTAATTTAATTGTTTTATTAAATACTTAAGTTATAGTTTCTTTACTTTAATGTTAATTTCATATTATTTAATATTTTATCATGGTTTGAAATTTAATAAATTATATTTAAATCATATTATAGCATTAAAATTTAGCTACTAACAAAATATTTCAATCCATAGATTTGTTTATTTGTTAAAAGAAAAATATTCTTTAGAAAAAAATTAAAAAATACTATTTTAATATTTTGTAACAATACTTATATATGCTTATTTTATTCGTATTTAAAAAATTATTTATTAAGGAGATATCAGAAAGACAAAGTTATACCAGCCTCTACTCTGCACTTGTTGAATTCAAACAAATAACATTAAGAAAACTCAAATTATTGTTTTCAAAAAATGGATTGATGTTGAAGCAAGCAAAATTATTATATTAATACAAAATTACTGACATTACTGACATAATAAACTAAGTTTTGAAAGTAGGGTTATGTAATTTTAAATTATGTGCTAATATTTATAAGCCATATGAATAACAATTGATATAAGGGCAGATTTTAATTGTGTTTATAAAAACTAAAAAAAAAAAAAAATAATACAAAATAAAAAAAAAAATAACTATTTAAGAGTGGGATTTTTTGGGTTTGTGGGTGGGTCAAAATTCCTGGGTGAAATGGAAGAACAGATGTAGTATAATATAGTCAGACTTTGAATGTGATTCTCCACTGAAAGAATAAGTGGAATTCATTAGGCTCTAAAATAATGAATCTGCAACTGTGAGTCTCTTTGGCTACCAAGAAAGACTCCCATTTGCACAAGTTAAATTATGTTATAAAGACTTGGGGCAGCATTTCTCATTTCTTACTACACAGAGCGTAAAATAAGTGAAATGGAAAAATTCCTGTATTGCAATGTTTGTCTTTTCTTTGCAGCAAAACAAGGCCTTCCATTGCTTAAGCTGTGAATATATTCAGACAATTTCAAGCAAATCCTGGTTCTGAACACTGGCAGGGTTTTTTAAAACTTCTGGGTCCGCACCAAAAATCTGCAATGCAACAAACCTGTCTTCATATTCTGTTAGCGATTTTGCAACCAGTAGTGATCATACTGTTAAACTGATCCCCCCATTTATTAGAGGATCAGAAAGCAAAAAGCAGTAACTTTATCGACTATGGATAGGGAACGAAAGGCTGAGTCTACCTTGCCTGGTTCGAGGATCGTATTCGAGACCTGGGGCATGTGAAGGCTCAGCTACCGAGCGCTGAGAACTAAACATCATCATCAATGGTTTGACAGGTCAGGGTGGGCCTTGGCCTTCTCAAGAAGTTTTTCCAGGCTAACCTTTTTTTGCTAGTGTTTTGCAATTTTTTGTTTTTAAGACCAAAAGGTCTTTCTCTAGGCCTTCTATCCATCTCAAACTCGGCCTGCCTCTTTTTCGTGTGCCAACTAGTCTGGCATTGAAAACTCTCTTTGTGGTACGGTTTTTGTCCATACTGTCATGGGTAGGCCACGTTATCAGAATGGACGAGAACGAAACACGTAAGACATAAAATTACTATTTGTTTTCGATCTTTTCAAAAATATAGCAATACGTACAAAGTGATAAAAAATGATTTGTTACAAATCTAATCTGCTCGAAAGTAAAAAAAAAAAATAAAAATAATTTTGAATTAAACGTTCAAATTTTTTTTTACTCTACTTGTGAGTAGCGTAATAAAAAGCTGTTTGCATATATCTGTTCAGTAAATTTTTTTTATAGCCAAAAGGAAAGACTTTTTATTTTTGGGAAATTATTCTTAGGCTAATTAGCGATAAATGTACAAGGACATCTTGCGAGTACCTTCTTCATCTTCTAATGTAAAGAGTTCATTTGCAGGGAAGATAAACTAGACCTGAAATTTAAATTTTCAGAGGCTGGTAGACTCTAATAACTTAGTAGTCAATTTTTCTTCAAACCTAATGAGTCAGTGATTCCTTTCATTTAATAACCACTTTTTTTTTTTTTTTTTTTTTTTGCTTGGATAAAATTATGTTTTTAAAAAAAATTCAGATTAAAATAATCTACAGCTATAAAAAGTTAATTCAACAATAAGAATAATATAAATGTCTGACAATATTTAGTTAAACATACTGGCTTTAAAGAATTTTATTTAAAAATACTTGAGGGGAGGGGGCATTGAATGAATGCATTGCAACTTGGAAATATATGAATTGTTAGGGAACTCCCTTTTCACACGAATCTTTACACCACAAATCGATGGATTCTGAAGGATCAAAACTTTGAATAGACAAATTATTGCACTTTGTAATCAAAATTTTGTTAGCGAGAGTCTTTTTCTAGACTCATGTTCTTTCATGATTTAACAATCAAAGTAAAAACAAAAAACTTTTGTTGGCTCGCCACATGAGGATGATTATTTTCAAGTCTCAAATAAACTGTATCTAAATTTCTTTCTTAGCGAAGTTCAACCTTGAAAAATATTTTTAGAGATATAAAAATAAATTAAAAGATAAAATAAATATTGTCATGATCAAATTATAAGAAACTACACTTTGTTAACACACAATTCATTTTAATTTCATAGTAAATATAATTATTCTCACTGTCCAATGGTATTGTGTATTTAAGACATTTGATTCAAAATTTTATATATATATATGTTGTGAATTATTCATAGTATATCTGCATGAATCTGTGTATTTTGTGGGTCCACAAATGATTGGTTGATTGTGCATCACAATGTAAATGCTTCACATATGTCTAAGTTTTAAAATAAATAAGAAAATAATAATTACACATTAACAGCAAAATATAATGTATATTAAGACTAATGTGAGAAAAACTGAGAATCTCTATTTCGTGTTATTTAATCGTACATTTATTATTTTATTTTAGTTCGAAAACATTGTACTTATTGTAAGTGCATCAATTATTATAGGTTGTAAATCAAATGTTTATTTTTTCTAACTTTGAGTGTCAGCTAAACAAAATTAATTTAATACTGACCTGTAGCATTTCTTGCCAAAAGTGCAGGGAATTCTTGTTTTGTTTAGTTTTACTTCACCAGAGGAACTTGGCTGTGGTTCATCTTCCTCCTCAGACAGAGGAGTCTCATCCACTTCGCTGCTCGATTTAACTTTTTTCCGCCTACCTCGGCTAGGACCCTTTTAAAAATAAAAAAAAAATACACAAATTATTTCTTTTTTACAAACGATACATTGCTACAAACATATATAATATGTATTCACATAACATAATATCTTCCAGATATCTCATTACAACTTGGTTTAATTTCATGATTTTGTTTTAAGTTAGATAAAAAACTTTTCATTTATTCACATCTGAACTGATGTTTTTAAATTAGTAAACTATGTACATTTTTTTGGAAAAGTATCTTTATTAACTTTAATGAGCTCGTTTATAAAGAAAAAAATTTTTCTTAACTACAATCTATTTTTATGTACTATATCATTTCAAAAGTGTAAGCATAAAAGCTTTTAACCTTTTCTTTAATGTTGTAAAACAGGGTGACCACTCCTAAAACCAAAATCACCCCAAAAACAAGTTCCCTGAGATATCAAGATTTTAATAATGATTTATATTAGCTAGCTTCTAATTGTTAAAACATTTAATTTTACACACACATATATACATTAACTCTCAATACATTAATATGTATTAAGAATTAATTATAAAAGCTGAAAACTACTTTAGAAATTGTTTAAGTCTTCAATCTTTAATTTTTTCGCACCTAAAATTTTCGTGATACTAAATAAAATTTAATAAATAAACAAAATATTTATGTATACACTAAATATCAAATATATATATTTGGTATAGACATATACAGTAAAAAAACATTTCGGTATATTCACGAGTTTCACTGACTTTATTACTTTTCTTAAGTTTACACAAGTAAAAAAAAAAAAACTATAACAAATAAAATTGATTATCTCACGAAGCATAGCGCACTATAACATTCATATAAAAATATACTTGAAGTTAAATAAACATTTAATTATTTAAACACAAATAACCATTACATACAATAACACTGAAAAACCTATTTCAGTGGTAAGCACAATAACACAAAAACAAAAAGTTGGCATTAACGAAATTCAAATTAGTGCAATTTTAGGGTGCACATACTACAGTGGAAAGTCGCGTATCCAGAATCGGCGGGACTTCCCAAAGTCCGGATATTCGATTTTTCCGTATAGACCCCCAAGGTAAACAAAGCTTAAAATGATCTGAATCTAAGAAGCATAAAATTCAACATTATTTTTCGGGCAATAATGTTTTAGTATTAGAATGATATCTAATCAATCAAAAAGAAAATATTAGAAAATAAATAATTATTGCTATTATAAAAATAAATATAGAAAACGAAAAATATTAATTGTTCTCTCCTCCATTTTGAATTAGAAAGATTCAAGCAAGAAGGGGAAATTCCCGTCATTCACTAAGGTGGGTAGGTGGAGAAGAAAATTCATTTCCTCCTTATTTCTCATTCAAGATGAGGGGGGGGGGGGAATTAACAAATTCTTATTTTCTCTCCCATCAGTGGCTATCAACCAAGCATAAAGGCGTGGCATGCTGATTGGGTTCTCTTTATTTTTTCTTTTGTGACGAAAGGGGATTCCCCCTTCACTTCAACATTTGCCATGTTTACACTTTTTCACAGTATTTCTTCTTCCCCTAACACTCTAATAAAAAGGTTCCAGGAGATGCCTCTTTTACTAGCCAGCTGCATAGGAAAGAAGAAGTCTCAGTTGTGCTCCTTTGAAAACAAATCACCCCCCCCCTTCCTGCATTCTCTGTTCCCCTTTCTGTTGATTTATGGGTTCAATGCATAAATCACTAGAAGCTAAGAAGGAAAAAACCTGTCAAAAGATCTCTCTTTTTTTCTTTTAAGAGAGGGGAAGGTGAAGAAATGTTTGTTTATTTTGATTGTTAAAAAGTGTCCGGGAAATCTACTCTTCCGGAAAAAGGACGTCCGGATATGGGACGTTACACTGTATTTAATTCTAGATAAATATACAATATCAATAAAATTACACATAACTTTATTAAATAAAAAAAGTAACACTTATGCAAAGGAAAAATATTCAACACTGAAAATTTATACTTCATTACAAAATTGAATTGATTACATGGTATCAATGTTCTAACTTTTAGTTAAATTAAACAGGGATGAGATTGGACAAAGGGCAAAAAAAGCTAAATTTCTAAGCGATTAAATTTTACGTTGTCGATAGGAAAACAATCACCCTTATAGTAACTAATTCAAGAAAAAAACTTACTTCTTACAAGAATAATCCCGATAATTGATTTTAAAATCGAGTGAATACGAACAGCAATCTTGGATTTTAAAATCGCATGAATATGAATCCCAATAATTGATTTTAAAATCATGTGAATATGAAACTCGACATTTGATTTTAAAAATTAGAAAATACAAACTGTGTAGTATAATTTTTAAATCCAGTGAATACAAATCATGATTCATAATTTTTAGATTGTGTAAATACGAATAACAATACGTAATTTTTAGATTGCGTAAATACGAATCGTGATGCAAAATTTTTATATCGTGTGAATGCGAATCCCAATGCCTTATTTTAAAATCATGTATAAATACGAAAATTGATGTTTGATATTATACTGCATGAACAAATCAAGATATAGGTTTTTAAAAATGCGTAAATACAAATCGTGATATTGGATTTTTAAATCTCGTAAATAAGAATCGCAATGCACTATATATTGAAATCGCATGAATAAAAATCACAATGCGCAACTTTTAAGTCATTTAAATACAAAAAGCTATGTTTGATATTAAAATCGTGTGAATAAGAATCAAAATGTTAGCAGATTCCGGGCTTGGGACTTCTAAAAAGTTTCTTTGCAGCAGCGACGTCTGAAATACGAAAACGCAAGCTATCTGGCAGGCGGGTAAATATGAGGAAAATCTTATCTTCGCTTAAAAGCAGAGAAAATAGCTAAAATAAGAAAAATGAGGAAGGGTTGGCAGCTGTGTAGTTTGAATTTTCTGTTTATCTTTGAAAATCGGAAATAAATTTGAATTATTTTATTTCAACGGCTGAATTCTCTAAAAAAGTGGAATATTTATTGGAAAAAAAAGTGGAACTTTCAAATAATCGGAGTTTTCGATAAAAAAAAGGCTGAAATTCGAGAGATTAAAGTGAAAATATGTGGAAATCCGCTAAAAAGCAGAAAAATCTCATCCCTGATTAGAACTAGCCCTTATTGTATTTTTAGCATCTTTCATTTGAGCAACTTTGTTCAGATCATTTCAGATGAATGTTCCTTTGGATTTTTGCATTTGTTCTTTGCTCATGTTCCTTTGCTTTTCTATAAAGATATAGTTTCAATCCTTGGAGTTGGGCAAAAATCAAATTGATTGAATCAGTTTCAAATCCATTCTCATCAAATTGAAAACTCTTTTAGATGCAAGATTGCTAAGTAGAAGATATTGCGAACCTCTTAATTTCTATTAAAATCTTTTACCTCCTTAATCAATTTGTGAATCTAATATTTTTTTTCTCCTGGTTGAAAAAAAGCATTTTTAAAAAAAAAAGAAATAAATACTTTAATAAGAAGAAGCATAGCTTCATTATGGGATCTGCATATTTTTTAAAACAGTCTATTTTTGAAAATTCTCAAAAATCTCAATTTTTATTACTCAATTGTACGTTATAGTTTTCAATACAAAATGGTAATTATGAAGGATAAATTTTAATAGTTGACTTTGCTGTGACTTAAACATTGTCATTAGAAACTAAGTATTGATAAAAAAAGTGCCAAGAAAATTCCCCATTTATGTATTGTTAGCATAAAAACCTTGAAATTTTTTTTTTCACGGTGAATCATTCATTATGTTTGTACTTAATTAGTAATAATTTTTTTTTTAAAGAAATATTGCTATTCAACAAAAAAAAAAAAAAATTTTTCTTTTTTCTTTTAGTTTAATTCATACATTAATCATAATGGACCTTTCAAATTACTCTGATAAGAGGGAATATAGTAGAAAATGTAAGTAACCTTTTTCTTTGGGCTTTCACTACCAGACTCACTGCCAGACCAGACTTTGTGGAGGGAGGAGACTTTTTTTGGTTTCTTGTGATCGACTTCCCAGTCACTTCCAGAATCATTGCCTCCTCTCTGACGTTTGCGCCTTCTCCTCTTTGTCGGTTCTAATTGCCATTCATCATCGTCACTCACTATGAAATCCTCTGAAAATCATTTTATTTTATAGATTTTATTGTACTACAAGTGAAATTCACTTTTTGAAAAAAAGAAAGTGAGCGATATATTCTCGTCGTGGATATTTTCTCCTTTTAACTACCCTATACATTTTGCAAAAATGTTTTCAAAAATATCAAGCCCAGACTAAATATTATCTATAAATATATTGTAAATTACCTTTTTTACTGAAAATTTATGACTGAAAAATATTGCCACAACTCTCTCAATGAAAAAGTATTTTCAAGGTTAACAAAAACTTTTATTAACAAACTAATAATAAAGTTTTACATTTATTTATTCCATCAAACTCCTTGAACATTTTTTCTACATATCTTGGTAATTTTGAGTTTCAAAGTCTTATAGCCAAAACCAAATGCAATTTAAAGTTGAATAAACAAAATAGTAGCTACTCTTACAATTTTCTGATTTAGAGAGCAAGAACTTGATTGCAAGATACTGGTTAAATGCCTCATCTTACAACAGATTTTGCCACAGAACAATTTTTCCACTCTAACTGAAAAAACTGTGCATGTGCAAAAAAAAAAAAAAAAAAAAAAGTACGGTAAAATTATTTCAAAGTAATTTTCTGAGAAAATATTGAAAAGCAATTAATGCAAAATAAGAATGATTATGGAGCCATAGATTTGATTAATTAAGAGCAAGAATCTGAGAGAGTGGCACACCTGAAATACATGGCGTCTCAGATTTTCTTCAAAAAATTACCAGTTGTTATATATCTTGTCAAAAGACAAAATCTAAAATTTTTAACCCCAAAGTTGAGTTGTTCATTTTTTATGGCCCCCCAAAGTTCGGAGCTCTGCAGGAAAATTTCAGCGTTTTTGCACGATATGGATATTACAATGACCCACTGCTCTTAGCGCACACAAAGTGCCTCCAAGTAATTTAAATATCTGAAAAGTAGGGATGTTGATCTTTGTAAAATGAGTGAAAAGTTTGTGGCAACTTGTTGCCGCAAGGTCACTGAAGGTTGTAAAAAGAAGCATTTTTGCTGTTTTTTGCAATTTTCAACGATCAACTACAGCTTGCGCCTTCTACTTGCCACAGTAAATAACATGTCATTTGAAAGATATACAAAAGCACTTTCAACAATTATATATATATTTGAGGCACATTTAATGCGCTCTTAATTATATGAAGTTGAAACTTGAAAATTTTCAAATTTTACCAATATTTTAACTGACATAACTTTCTGCGGCATAAATATATTGAAAAAAAATTTTTACCTTTATTTTAATCCATTATTAGTCTATCCAAAAAAGTAAAATTTATTGAGGCATGTAGCTTCAAAAAAATTAAAACATTTTTTTAACATACCACGTTTTAGCATTTTCTTTGTCGAAGCACCTTACTCGAACAACTGTATTTTTATACATATTTCACCATAAAAACCAATATTTTTAACATATAATCTTATTTAATTATTTTATTTATTTATTATATTATATAATTATTTGCATATAATCTTGCTGGTTATCCATTTAAAATAATATTTTAATATCATTGACATTTGCAATTTGTATAAAACAAAAATATATATATAATGCTGTAAAGCATTTGTTTTGTAGCTACAAAATGCGTGTGAATTATTTATTTAATAGTTCCTTGTGCAACAGTTGGATGTCTTTTAAGCTTGGGACAGTAAAAGGTTTCACACTGGATAATTGTATGGGAACAAAGAAGATGGTGCTACGATCAGTGCCAATGTCATCACGTATCGGCCATTTAAAATCTTGAGCTACTCTCTGGTGTAGAAATTTCCTCTCAAATGAACAATTTCCACAGTGCTATGATTTCAAAATTGCAAGCAAAACTATTATAGAATACATGTGGCATATAATGAGGGGAGTTCAACAAGAAAAGGCAAAGGCAGCAGCACTGCAAGAAATAGACGAGGAAACAGCGTTTTGGCTTCAAGACTGGTCGCTAAAAATTTTGCCACAAAACTATAGTTAAAAACAACAGGACTATTTTGGTAAAGGGCAATGTGTTTGTTACACAAATTAATGGAATAGTTGAGAAATAAACTTATTTTACTATTCTCGAATATTGTGATCAAGACGCAGTGTCAACTTTGTGTAAAGACTGACAATGCAGACTGTTATGCTGGCAATATGTTCAGCAAAAGCTGGAATCTGATGGCGAAGAACCTGGGGTTAAATATACTTAGACATGACTATAATGAACCTCAGGGAGGTAAAGATCAAGCTGATCGAGAGAGTGCAATTGCTAAAATGTTTATTAGAACATATATGTCATCAGGTATTGGCCATTTAAACTCTTGAGCTCCTCTCTGGTGTAGAAATTTTATCTTGAATGAATAATTTCCAGTCTTCTAGAATTCTTCCTATGTAAAATCCTCTGCCATATATTACTGCATAAAATGAATGAGGATGAAGTCGTTCACTGTACTTTTTTTTCAAAAATGTTGATTTCTTGCCTAATATTCTCTCTGCTATCTGAAAATCCCACAATTATTGGAAAGCAATATTACATTTTTTTTAAGAAATTGTTAACTGTTGAAAACATTAAATAAAGCAAATTACAAAAAATTAAAAACATAACAAGTAACCTCATTTTCTTCAGTTGCAGTTACTAAAAGATGGTCATCATATTCATTTTCATCTTCTTTCACAGCATCAAAATCTATATCTTTTCCTTTTATTCTGCTGAAATAAAAAATCACTCGTTCATTCGTAAGATATTCTTCCCGGCAAAACTTTTTCATTCAATCTACTGTAACGCATCTCATCATCTTGACAACACTCTGTGCAGTAAATTTATTACCTGTTTTATCTCCTTTATAAAAAAAATTGCTGTAGAAACTGTTTTTGATTCAGGCGTATGATTTTTCTTTTTGTTTCAGTGCCCATCCTCGTTCTGATACCATAGTTGAGAAGTTTTCATTTCTATTAGATGTGCCAGCAATTTAAAAAAAAAAAAAAAAAAAAAAATTAGTAGTTTGGAAATCTATTTTTCTTGTTACTGTCTCCATTTTTTTAGCGAAAATAGTTTTAGCTTTGTTCACTACTGATAGTAATTTTGGAATAGAATGTTCTCCTCTTGATATATGTAAGGACAATTCATCTGCAGTTTTAAATGTAGAAGTATAATTGTCTTCAGGACAAAATATGAAGTTAACAAACTTACGGCTAAGAAAAATCTATTTATGATTTTGATTTTTGTCTAACTTTTGTTTTGTTCTGAATGGGATTGCTGTTTGCTACAATTAAATTTTATGTTGTTATACGGAACTTTTTTTCCTGGACCAATTTCAAAATATTTCCAAAATATCATTTCATTAGATTCAAATTTCACAGTATGGTATGACTGTATTTCATGTATTTTAAAACTTTCAACTGAGCACTTTTCTTTATTGATTTCTATAACTGATACTTTAGTATTTTTCATTCTTCCTTTAAAAATTAAGGGGATCATACACATCTTTAGCTGATGTTACATCATGACCTACACATATATATGTTCTAATAAACATTTTAGCAATTGCACTCTCTAAATCAGCTTGATCTTTACCTCTCTGAGGTTCATTATAGTCATGTCTTAGTCGTTTTTAACCCCAGGTTCTTCGCCATCAGATATCGGCTTTTGCTGCATATATTGCATGCATTGTCAGACTTCACATGTAGTTTCTTCATGCTTGGAAACTCTACTGTAAACTGCTGTAATGTATGCTTTGACACACACAAAGTCAACACTGCGTCTTGATCACAATATTCGAGAATAGTAAAATAAGTTTATTTCTCAACTATTCCATTAATTTGTGTAACAAACACATTGCCCTTTACCAAAATAGTCCTGTTGTTTTTAACTATAGTTTTGTGGCAAAATTTTTTGCGACCAGTCTTGAAGCCAAAACGCTGTTTCCTCGTCTATTTCTTGCAGTGCTGCTGCCTTTGCCTTTTCTTGTTGAACTCCCCTCATTATATGCCACATGTATTCTATAATAGTTTTGCTTGCAATTTTGAAATCATAGCACTGTGGAAATTGTTCATTTGAGAGGAAATTTCTACACCAGAGAGGAGCTCAAGATTTTAAATGGCCGATACGTGATGACATTGGCACTGATCGTAGCACCATCTTCTTTGGTCCCATACAATTATCCAGTGTGAAACCTTTTACTGTCCCAAGCTTAAAAGACATCCAACTGTTGCACAAGGAACTATTAAATAAATAATTCACACGCATTTTGTAGCTACAAAACAAATGCTTTACAGCATTATATATATATTTTTGTTTTATACAAATTGCAAATGTCAATATTAAAATATTATTTTAAATGGATAACCAGCAAGATTATATGCAATAAAATGTTAAAAATATTGGTTTTTATGGTGAAATATGTATAAAAATACAGTTGTTCGAGTAAGGTGCTTCGACAAAGAAAATGCTAAAACGTGGTATGTTAAAAAAATGTTTTAATTTTTTTGAAGCTATATGCCTCAATAAATTTTACTTTTTTGGATAGACTAATAATGGATTAAAATAAAGGTAAAAAATTTTTTTCAATATATTTATGCCGCAGAAAGTTATGTCAGTTAAAATATTGGTAAAATTTGAAAATTTTCAAGTTTCAACTTCATATAATTAAGAGCGCATTAAATGTGCCTCAAATATATATATAATTGTTGAAAGTGCTTTTGTATATCTTTCAAATGACATGTTATTTACCGTGGCAAGTAGAAGGCGCAAGCTGTAGTTGATCGTTGAAAATTGCAAAAAACAGCAAAAATGCTTCTTTTTACGACCTTCAGTGACCTTGCGGCAACAAGTTGCCACAAACTTTTCACTCATTTTACAAAGATCAACATCCCTACTTTTCAGATATTTAAATTACTTGGAGGCACTTTGTGTGCGCTAAGAGCAGTGGGTCATTGTAATTTCCATGTCGTGCAAAAACGCTGAAATTTTCCCGCAGAGCTCCGAACTTTGGGGGGCCATAAAAAATGAACAACTCAACTTTGAGACAAAAAATTTCAGATTTTGTCTTTTGATAAGGTATATAACAACTGGTAATTTTTTCAAGAAAATCTGAGATGGCATGAATCACCCCATAATGTTAGGTGTGACAGTTTCTCAGATTCTTGCTCTTAATGATCATGACAAGCATGAAGTTTTAATCTTAAAAAATCGGAACTTTTTTAAGCTCTTAGCTCCAAACAGGTAGTGTGCTCACTCTCAGGTTAATTCTACATCACATCTTTGTAATAAGTTATTAAGTACACATTAACTTTTATATACACACATATTACTAAGAGTCTCACTTCTAATAATACAAAAAAAAAAAAAAAAAAAGACTTACCAAGGGATAAACCTTGCCTCGTCTGTCGATTGGTCCTCGAAGATGTCCGGCCTGGTTGCCGAGATGTACCTTCTTCACCATCATCATCAAACTTTGTTTTTGGCATCTTTTTTCTACCTTTAGGTGCTGGTGCAGATTCATTAGCTAAAAGTAAAAAATAAACTTTTATTTTCTAAATTTATATATTTTAAACAAACTACTACAGGAATGAATAAGTCCTCTCAGCAAAATTAATGAACAAGATACATTATAAGATCAGTTGACAACTAGGAATCAGAGGAAGCTTACACAATAACAATTTCTTAAAATTATTCATGCTGAAATTCTTTGATAAACAGCAGTACATGCATAATCACAGAAAAATCAGTCATTTTGAGAATATGAATACCGGAGCTTAATGCATTGTGTTTGTACAGTGTGAAAAAAAAGATAACTTTTGATCTATCGGATCTTCACATTCTAGGACTCAATCCTAACGGCTCAAGGGAATGATCTTAAACATGCTAATCAATAAGTGCTGATATTTTAAGTAATGAAATTAAACTAAAAAACGAATTTTCTTTGAATAAACATACCTTTTTTTCGACGGATTAGGATTTCTGATCTCCAAAGTATAGGGAGTAACCAAAATTATGGTCAGGAGAGTGCTCTAAAGTTTGAACTCTTAATGTTAATTTTACTTTTTGCCTATTTCGTTATATCTCGAGAACTTTAAAAAATTTTGCACACAATTATGAAATTCATTTATCCAAAGATAATTCCATGCAAAAAATAACCCTTATTAAATATTTATTATTTCATTTAATAATAGTTGGAAAAAATTTGAATTGTAGACAGTTTTGAATTTGAATTGTAAAATAATAAATATTTACTAAGATTTATTTTTTGCATGGAATTATCTTTGGACAAATGAGTTTTATAATTGTGTGCAAAAAAGTTTCAATTTGCTTAAAAAGTTCCCGAGCTATAGCGAAATACGCAAAAAATGAAATTAACATTAAGGGGTCCAAAGTTTGGACCCCTCTCTGGACCGAGCAACGGGGACCCTATTTCCCAGATCGCAACTTCCCCCTATATTTTGGGGGCCAGAAATCCGAATCTGTCAACAAAAAAAAATATATTTATTTATAGAAAGTATGTTTTTGAGTCGGATTTCGTAATTTAAAAACTGTCTGCACCAATTGATTAGCATATTTTAGGTCACCTTTTCAAACCATTACGATTGAGTCCTAGAACGTGAAGATCCGATCAATGGATCAAAAGTTATTAAGGGTAATATGTTTATTTTTTTGCGCTTTGTACTTAGTGTCTTAAATAAATAGAGTAAAAAGTGTTGTATACTTATATCAACAGAGTTTTGAAGCAATTTTTAAATTAAAATTCAAAACTTTTTCAAGAAAAAGTCTGTAATATTAAGAATTTTTAAAACTGGAAAAAAAATAATAATAAATAAATAAACAATGAAAAGTGAAAATTTGATGTGCCCTTTAAAAAAATACAGAAATAAAAAGCGAAAAAAAAAAAAATCTGACCAGTTTTTCTTTTAGCAGCCTGTTTGTCTCTCCGTTTTGAATAACTTTCTTCTTTTAGTTTCTTCTTAATTGTTGCTGTTTTTGATGATGGGGGGACAGGAGGGGAGTCTTCTTCTTTTGTGGGTTGTTCAACAGCCTCTTCACTTTTGGACTGATGTTCACTCGCCTAACAACACAATGAAATAGCTTGAATTACAGTCCCTTTATTCATAACAGTTAAAGTGGAGATGCAATACCAATTATTAGACTTTATCTTTCTCTCTCAAATGTTCTTAGTATTTTACCAGAACTTAAAAGCACGTGCATGCTATTAAGGGTTCCTAAATTTATTTAAACATTATGGCAGTTACAATTTTTCTAAATCAAAAGTTAACTACAAATTTTGATACAACTAAAACTATTTGGGTATAATCTCAGGTGGTCAAAAGCATGAGAAGATGAAAGATATAATCTCAAAGAGCTTCATAATTTTTTTTTGTTGCCCATCCCCGAATACATTAAGATTTAAGGAATATTTTAAGAATGTGTGTTCCACTACATGAAAAATATCATTGCAAAATTGTTCAGATAATACTTTTAATTGCCTCTTTACAGACTTCAAGGTAATTTTTGTTTAAATTTACCTAAGTGAAAAATCAGTAAAAAGGTTAATGTAGCCTCAATTTTTCTAAACAGTGATTTTAACCAGATTTTTTTTTTTAAAAGTCACTTTAAAAACAGATGAAGTTAAATTTTATAAATGTAATTATAATTGTAATTATAATTGAAATATTATTAAAAAATAATCATAACAACACATTTTAGATAATATTAAAGAATTAAATATTGTTTGAGAGTAAAACATGAAAATGCATGATTCAAATTACATGAAATTGAATAGAAATATTGTATACTAATTACAACTAAAAAATTATTCATTTCGTTTTTAATATTACAAATGAAAATTAAATGGTGTTGCCTTATACTTTACCTTTATTGTAGATTGACAAATATTTCTAAACAGAATAACAAAACCCATTTATTAGAAACTAATATTATACTTTAAGAAAAGGTTACCTTTAAGGGGGAACAAAACAAGACAGCAAAGTTTTATAAAAAATGAAAAAATTTATTGTACTGAATTTTTTGATAGCTTATCCTTTTAAGATCAAAATATTGAGTTGATTTAGGTAGGCTCACAGCAGTCAAAATATTTGCTCCAAATGAAGAATGAGAATATACTGCAGAATTTCGGCTGCTATTCTATAAAAATATGAGGTGTCAAATGAGGAAAAATGGACAAGGAAAAGGGCCAGATTAGCACTTCAAACTGCTGAAAGTGATGAAGCATCTTATGAACCTAGTATTGATGTATTATAGTTAGTTGCCAACTTTCATAAATTTATCACAAAACATTAAATGCAATTTACTTGAAACTATGTTTCTCTTACTGCATCTCTAACTAGCACAATCAATTTAATTCAAGTTTTGCCACATCTTCATTGCCTGTAGGATTTTTGAATTGGATTGACCACTTTAAAAGTAATCTATGAAAATAAAACTTATTTTATGTCATTTTTTCCCTCTCAGAACACTATTTGATCCATTTTTTCAAAACGCCATTCCATTTTAAGAAAAAAAGTTTCTTTTTTAATATTCTACCTACAGTGAAACTACATTTATGTAGTGTAAACAAATGAAAACAGAATCAAATTTAGATTATTTTTTTCCAACCTACGAGTAAAGCAAGTTATGGATAATTTAAAAAGTAAATTATAAACATTGTATTATATAAGCACTAATTTTTTTACTTTTTGTATTTGTAGCATGATAAAAAGTTTAAAATATGTAACAATAAGATTAAAAAAATTTTTATGAAGTTAAACCTAATAGTTGCAAAATTAATTTTAAAAAAAATCTTTTTTTTTTTTACAGGCTTCTATTACGTTGTTCCCTTTAAGACACAAAATTATTACAGTAATATTAAAATAAATTAAGGTTTTGAAGATTGTGTAATAAAATTAAGAATTGGAAAAATTTTCACTGCCTTTTTTCTCTTTTTATGAAAAGAAAAATCCATATTCTTTAGGATATATAAATGCATGTACTAAAATAAAATGATAAATGAATAAATAATCTAAGAGAACAAGACTTTTAAAATGCAATGTTAACAGTGCTATAACTCATTGCACGCCAAATATCAATCTAATTTTTTTAATTGAAAATCATTAAAACAGCAATATATTTACTATAAATTTTAAGACTGAAAATCATTAAAAACCTATTGTACTGCTTTGAAAATTTTTGAATTAATGATTATTTTAAAATTTTTTTAGTTAAAACAATGATAATTTTAAAAAAAATTCAGTTAATTAACGAGCCCGGCTTATCATTTATATTTCTGTTCAAAGAATAGTTCACTCAAAGCATTTTTTTATGAAATGACACTACTTACTTCTAGCGGAGGTTCTTCTTGAGACTCTGGAGTTTCCATTTCAGTTTTATCTTCTCCTCCAGAAACATTGCTCTTAGTCTCCTCAATTGTTTCATCGACACTTTTTGAGTCCGCAGAAGCATCGTTATCTTTACTCTCGAGTGCAGGCTGCAGAGGAGGATCCTCGGCAGCACTTTTATTTTGCGTAGGTTCAACAACACTGGCGCTGCTTTCATCACAGTTTTTTGCTGTAAAGTTGTTCTCATCATTTCCTTTGATTTCTGCAATTCTCTTTGAGAAAGTGTTTTCATCCTTTAAACAATTTTTTTCCACATTTTCTTCTTTTGAAAATGCTTTTTCAGACACAACTGAAATAAATTAAATTTAATTTGAAAATGCCACTTCATTTGATAAGACAGTTAAATAGCTGTGTGTAACATTTTAAATAATAGATTAAAAAGAGAAAAAAAAATTCCTTGCTCTTCTTAAACAGCCCAGTTTTCTTCCTGACACCAATAAATGAAATGGTTTGCAACCAATTTACTTTCAGGAGACCTGTAAGAAAAATTATGATAGCCACAAAGAATCAGAAAGCCATGGCGGCTCAGAGCGTTCACCTTCCAATAAAGTGAACCGGGTTGGAATCCCACTGATGGCCGGTCAATACAAATTTTGCGCCCGGCTCCGGCCGACCAGCTGATGTAAAATATCCTCAGTGGTTGACGGATCATGGGTCAAAGTCCTCTTGACATCAGGCTAAGCGTGGGAGGTTTTTCTCTCCATGTAACGCAAATGCAGACTACTTCCATCAAAAAAGTCCTCCACAAAGGCAAATTTCTTCCAATATTTGATCCAGGGGTTCCTTGTCTTCTGCATTGAGTTAAAATTACAAAGATACGAAGTTGAACATTGGTAGCCGTAAACTCAAAATTAAGTCGGCTATTCAAGGACGGATATAAAAAAAATAAAAGAAATAATCAGAAGAAGAAAAAAATAGATTGATTTTGTCTAACTTTTGTTACTGATGCCATAAAATTTATTACAGTTTTAGTTTTGTCTCCTCCATGTACATAACATTTACAATCTACCTCATGATGCAGTGAATACTCAGTTGTAGTTAACATTTTTAATGTTCCCGTCCAAACTGCTGCTTAACAAATGTTAATTCAAACCCTTATAGTGAACAGCTAAAAGATTGGTAAGGACTCAAATTTTCTTTTTTCCAGGTATTTAAATGAATACAACAAAATTTCTGGTCTATGGAATAAGTTCAAAAACGAAATTTATTTGACTTTTAATTAAATTAATTATGACTTTTATTTAAAATTGAAGTTAAACACTTCATAAAAGGAGCATTTAAAAAGTATAATTCTGGTGGAAAGAATATGGGAGTTGGTCCAAAAACAAACACGTAGGAGAGCGAACCAGTTGCATAGCAATTCAAGCTTTCTTCAAACCATGCAAATAAGAAAAATAAACATCAAAATTTAAATGTAAAGATAAATATCTAAAAAATCCTTATAGGAAGACAATCCTTTAATATTATGGAGAATATTCTGAATGCTATTTAACATTTCGATTAAAAATTTCATTATAGGAAGAAATTTACTGTCAGGAAAATTAGTTGTAGAGGGATTCTATAGATTCAAATAGCTGAAAACCTATAAAGTAAATTTTATGCTGTTACAATCACTTACTTTTTCCAACAATACTACTACAATATGTTCAAAAAATATTTTTTTAGATATTTTAGATGTACTGAACCATTGTTTATGTTGAACTAATTGCTAGATCCAGAGACGGCTCACTATAGCAGGGTCTGTGATTGCGTTATAAAACACTTCTGCTTGTAATTAAAATTGAAAATAAGCATTTATAAATATATATATATATTTAAGAGATAAACTGAATAGATATATATGAAATGATTCAGGTATGTAAAAAGAAATGGATTGCACAGACATTTTATTTTACACAGCTATTTATGACAGATCAACAGTAATTACTATATTTTAGTAAGATGCCCACAATACAGTGATCTTTCCATTATAAGGATCAATGCATCCAGTCCCATTCATTTGCTATTCCGCAGATGCAATGACATTTTTATGTACTGCAATGCTATTTTGTTATTATTATTGCATAATGGAGCTATGAATTAATATTTATAGTATTTCTGCGAACACACATTTTAATGTTTGTTTCTGCCTGAACCAGGAATAATATTCAGTGATGACAGTGTAAAATATACTTTTTGTCAATTACAGCAAAAAAACTTTTTGGATAATAAAAATTTTTTTTTACATTTTTGGCTGATAAAAAAGGCAAAAATTTTTGATTTTAATAGTACACTATTTTCTGAGGAGATGTTTATATAAATTTAACAAATAGATTCATAAGATGTTTAAAAAATTCAGCAGATATATATATATTGATTTAAATTTAACCAAATTCAAGCAGAAAATATCTCTCATTTCTCATCTAATTATAAAATATTACACATTTTGGGTACATCAGACTCAAATTAATTCCTTTTTCCTGATTTTGGATATTTTAATTCACAGAATTTCCTAATTTTTTTTCGATTCATGAAATTTTCTGTCCTTTAACCATCCTAAATATAATATGAATTATCTATGCAATGAACTAGCAAGACAAACACTATGTTGGATATTTTTCAAATCCTTTGGAAAAGGTGGTACAGGAGAGTTTCCTAATGAATTTACAGAGGTTAGAAATCCAATGATGGCTAGCCGATTGCACCAACCAAAGAGCAAATATCCTCAGTGGTGCTATTAGGCTACACCATGAGATGAAATGTGAAAGCAGATTAGTTTCATAATAATAAATCCCCCACAAAGGCATTGTTTGCCCTGCTTGATCCAGGAGTTCTTCTTTAGTGATTTCAAAAATGCAAGGTTATGGAGTTGAAGCATATAACCAAAATTAGGTAAGTTGTTCATCAACGGGTGGAAAGAAACAAAAATTTGAAAAGTGGTGTAACTTCCGAATAAGTATTTAAGACATAAACATTAAAAGAAAAAACTTTTCCTTATTTTTTTTCTTCTTTTTACTAAAAGCAGGTCTTTATTTAAAATAATATAAATTTTTCATTTATATTCTTTAATGACAGAACTATGAATTAATATTCTTTCAAGTAACCTGAGTTAAAATCACCACAGTAGCAGAAATTAATTTTTTGTTTCATTTATTTTTTGTTTATGATGTTTGGTTTGATTTTGCCTATTTGAATGTACTAGTGACGGACAAATCATAAACTTTTCATGTTCTTTCTAAGATTTTTTGTATATTTGACATACTATAGCATGTAAGCAGAATGGGTTAGTTTTCATGTAGATGACTTAGCAAATGCAAAGAGTGCATATTGTTTTAGATCCAAAAAGCTAATTATTTTTAAATTTAGAAAGCTTATCAAAGTGCTGATGTGGCTCGTGAAATAAAAGAAAAATGGTATTGCATGATAAATAGAGGTCTTTTTAACCTTTCCTCCTCTCCCTTCCTCAAAGAAAGCAGTTTCTGCATATGACTGAATGATGAGGGAATTCAATCTGAGAATGCAGAAAGGGAAAGAAAAAAAAAATCTTTTTTAAATTTTTTTTTCACATATTGTAAATGTTTATATAATTTTAAATCTTAGAGGAAAGCATCAGCCAAGTGATGGCAGCTTGAAAACCATATTTTATTCTAAAACTGATAATATGAAAAAATCTGAGATCCCCAATTTTATATGAAATAATTTGAAAGAAAAACGACATTCACTTAATCATTTTTAACTTTTTATAAAATATTACACACATTTGTTTTTTCTATAATTAATTTCTTTTTTTTTTTTTTTTTTCTGAGAAAAAACGTTAATTCTAAATTGTGTGTAATGAATTTCCATTTCTTGAGATACAATTTAGATGCTAATATCCTCTATTAGTCACAAATCCAGATGCATGAATCTTGGTTGTAGAAAATATATATATATATCGAGCATTGCTAAAATGTTTGCTTTTGTTCAAACAGATGATTTGCAGAAATCGCACTGAAAATTACACCATAGAACTATTTCTCAATACAAAAATGAACTGTTGAGGAACTTTATATACAATAACTAAAAATCCACAAAGTATAATAGAATTCTTTTGTTATTCTTTTTACATAACTTAAAAAAGATATTTAAATTTATAAAATTTGGTCATAACTATAAAATGGGGTTTACTTACTGGTGTCCCCAAATTCTTCATTTGTAGTATTTCCATCATGTAAATGATCTACGGTGGAGCCATTTGTTTTTCCCTCCTCATTTCTGAAACACACACACGTGTTGTATTTTTAAATTCATATTCGATAACAAATTGCAGACAGAAAAGAAAATGCAATAAAAAAAAAAGCTAAACAGAAAAAATATATCAATGCAAAGTATGGTCTGTCAGTCCTTTTGTAATTTCCCTCCCAATACCTCTTTTAGGACAAACAAATATTACGAGGACACCATACTGTGGGAGAAACCTTTCATGGTAAATTTCCTTGCAACTTCATTCAATGATATTTTCAAATATAAAGTATAGAAAACCTAGAAGTTTCATATGCTGAAATGTTTTCAAAATACCAAAATGCAAACAAATTATTGCAGGAAAACTTCACTAAGTGATTCAGTCATAATTTGTAAACTTTTTGATAGTTTTAAAAATTTATTTTAGAATTTTTAACTTTGTGGCGTTTTCTAGATTAACCTGTACTTTTTCCCCCAATAATTTATGTAGGTGAAAGAGAATTTGTCATGAAAGATTTCTCCCACAGTATAGTGTCCTCTTAAATGAGGGTCAACCATTTAGGTGCTAAGTATTAATTTTTCAATACAGGTGTTATAATAAGACAGTAGAAAGAAAGGCAACAATGGATTTCTTTCTATGTCATAGTAGAATGTTTAAAACCTCATCATTACACAGTTTTTAATACCAATTCCAATAAATAAAATAAACGTCAGAAAACATTTCTTTGCAAATTTTTTATTAACCTGTTTGCACTAAGAAAACAAATCTTTTATCTGCACTTTTATTTCTATGGAGATCTATAATGGTATCATCTATTGCATTGTAATTTTTAGTTCAGTAAGTTATAACATTTTAAAATATCAGCTATGCAAAAGAAAGTGTATACATATTTTGATGGGAAAATTCAGGGTTGACACTCAAATCTTGAAAAGAAATTCCATGTGTTTCCCCTCTACATATTCTACACAATATGTTAAGAGAAAATACCATGACTGTGCTCTTGTGAGCTGTATCGGCCCTGACTAGTTTTAATTGCTGGAAAAACTTAAAAGAAAGCTGAAATATCATCCTTAAATGTACCACAGATTACGCTTTGAGTGGTCACTATTTTTCAAAGATGAAAAAAAAAAAAAAAAGTCTTTGTATTTTCCCAGTTTCTAAAGAAAAAGTCAAAATTCCCTGTTATTTTAGATGATTTTTAAATACCCTGTATTTTCCAGGCTTTCCCTGTGAACTGGTAACCCAGAAATATGAGAGACAGCAAACCTCAATTAAATTGCCTCTAAAACTGAATTAGAAAATGATTTTCTAGTAAGGTAAGAAAAAATTGAGAAGGCCTAGAATTTTAATAATCAAAAGGTTTAAAGTATTAATTTACTAGTTTCTTTTATATTCTGAAAATTGTGTGACATATAATTATGGAGAATACATCTTTTAAACATCAACATTTTCTGTACAATAAATTGTTCAAGTCATAATAATTTTGAGCTGTTATAAATGTTTAGAACAGTAATTTCTTCCTTAATTTCAGCCAATAATCTAATCATAGGTGCTACAATTATTATGTTACAAAAATAAATGAGTAACTAGTCCAATGGTAAACCATTAAAAAAATCAAAAATGTTATGACCTGACCACAGTCTTTACCAATAGCTAGATTCTATTTTACACACTGAAAACTGTATAGTAGAAAATTATTGGCAGTGCAGCTATTAACACTTTCTGTTGGACAGTGCTTTTAAATACAAAGATAATAGGGGAGAGTGGCTCACCTTGGGACACTTTTTTATTTTAATTTTTTTATTCTGATCAATTATTGTTAAAATTTTACCTGGTATTCTTGTAACATTTGAAAAATTTTTTTAACTACTTAAGTTTTGATTTTGTATCTGTCATAGAAAGAATTTAAAATTTTTTTTAGTTAGCTTGTTATTTGTCCCAAGGTGTACCTCCTAGTGGGGCACCTTGGGACAGTTAAAAAAATGTGAAAAGTTAAGTAGAAATTTTCTAAAAATAGTATAACTAAATAAATTTTCATTTTTTAATTTTGTTAATAAAGTTTTATTTTGTTAGTTTCAACTTCTTGTATGCAAATCCAATTGTTCAAAATCAAATACCAAACCTAAAGAACGTTCAAAGCTTTTTGCTCAGCTTAAGTTTTAACGAAATGTCATTTGAATTGAATCTATGTATGATTTGTCTTCTTTTTCGGGATAAATAAATGTTGCAGATTGATTCACTCTTCTCAAAACTGATAACTCTTACTAATCTCCATCAACTCTTTCAACGCAACCTACAAAAGCAACAACAGATCTTTTACCAGCAAATTTGATATGAGCAAAATCTCCAATATTTAATCTTGTTTCACTACATTTTTCTAGATGTACTTTTTCTTATCGTCAAATATTTTGTTGTCACTTTCACTGTTCATTTCATTTAAGCTGCAAGCATCATCATCAATGTTATCATTGCATATATCCCTTATTACTGGTTTTCTTCTGGATGTATTTCTCACTAATTCTGAGAGCATTACATCTTCGCATATTTTTTTTTTTTTTTTTACACTCTCCCAGTTTGGAGGAATGTTCATTTGGTTTGGCGAAGCAAACTTATATGTAAGTGCACGTGCATCACATACGTGCATTTACATATAATATTAATGGTACTTGAAGGCTTGTAACATATAGTGTACCAAATTTGTTTCTTCCTCATCTGTGAATATTTTGGACTCTGTATATTTAAAATATATTTAAAGTTAGAATTTGGCTGCTCTCTCTTTTTTTTAAAGGAAATAAAATTGCGGTACAGAGTGGTCTTACTAATACTGTAGAATTCAGCAGCTTTCTTACAAGTCATTTCCCCTGATAAAATTTGCAGCTGCTTTTCCAACATTGTTAGTACAAATTCTGCATTATTCTTATACTTTCTGCTTCCAATTCTTGTGATTAAGTCTAATGAGTTCCTAAAATAAGAAATAATAACTATTAATAAACACAGATTATATAAATTAAAAAATACTTTGCATGCACAATATCTTTTTGTTAAAAAATCTATTTTTAATCAGGATTAATTATGCATATCTAGTGTCCCAAGGTGGGCCACCTCCATCTGTCCTAAGGTGCACTATATACTTAATAGGGTATTTTAAAATATCATACTTTTAGGCTTAGCATTAGAACAATTAAATTTTATAACTTCTAAAGACAAAGCTTTATACTTCATTATATTACACATTATTAAAAAAAAAATTTATTAAAATTTCTTTCGACAACTAATTGAACTTTTATATAAAAGTAAATAAACATGCTTCAAAAAATAAAAATTCTAATAAATTCTTACCTGCTTAATCAATAGAATCAAGATTTGTTCCAGAATTAGGTGACACTGACATAAATCTGAATCTAAAAGAACTAAAAGATAATTTAAAATTTAAGACCAAAAATAAAAATGTCCCAAGGTGAGCCACTCTCCCCTAGTAATTACAAATTATACTTTTTCAAATAGAAGATTAAAAGAACAAATCATCTTTTATTTTCTGTAAACTAAACATAAAACCTCAATTTCTATAATAATAAACGAGTGATTGAAGGCAAAGTACAAAGAATACATACTGATCAGATGGATTGATATTGAGTTGATAACGATATGCACGAGGTAGGAGAGAGAAGGAATCACCATTTTCAAGCTTACATGGCACATCTTTTTTCAATATCTGACCAGGACTGTCAGCAGTTGGCTGATAAAAACAGGGATTCACGTGTGTCTGAAAGTAGAATGACAATAAACAATTGGGTGGAGAAAAAAGTTGCTCACACTATAAAAAGGGCAAATTTCAAAAAAAATTATGATTAATGATAAAGAAAAAATTATAGTTTTAAGACGAAATTCGATTATAGATAACTCTAATACTAAATAATGTTCTGATAATCGTTGCATACGTTTTGAATATATTTATTTTCTTGCTTAAATTTTCTTCAAATTCTTAACCCACCAATTTCCTATTAAAACAGAACATTGAATTGATTCCTTCAGTGTTCACCACCCAATATGCTACAAAATTTCTAGTATCTTGTCTGATTTTAAGCAGGACAAAGTTAAAATAACTTAGGCATTTTCAAGTCACTTTAATAAAATAAAATTCAAGCATGCATTTAAGATCTATTAATATTGACAATTCCTGTGACATCTACCCCATATCTAGTCAATGTATCATCTGCTATATGCAAAACAGGCACAATTTAGATTGAAAAAATCTAATGGATATGTCTATCACGATGAAATCGAGTCATCAACTGTTGCACATTATTAGAACCTTGAAAAAAATATAATTTTCATTTGTTAAATGCTAAAATTATTCGTACTCTTGACAGATCAGTTCATTTTGATGACCTTCAGTTTTATTTCATTTAAATCAACTAAGATTCTCTGGTTAATGATTCCAATTTTGTTCTATACTAACTTAGCAAATAAAAAAGGGTTTTTTTTTTACTTGGATTTTTTTTTTTTTTTTTTTAAATTTAGATAGAGCTAGTAAAGTGAATGAAATTTTTTGAACAATTTGCTTTCAGGTTAAAAATTTAAATATATATATATATATACCTTTAAAATTAAGTCAAAAGCAAGTTAAAAAAATCATGCCAAAAATATTAGAATCTATTGTTTACCTAAATATTTTTTTAGTGGTTGGTTTGGTGTCCAAAAACTTTTTAGACACAATTAAAGCTTTTTTTATAAAATAAACTATTTGAATACTAATGACTTATGCCTATAAATAAAATCAATAGTGAAAATAAACAATAAATATCATTGAACTTACAGGGGTAAGAAAAACTTCATCCTTATTTGTCACCTCCAAAACTGCATGATTTCGAGAAACTTTTTTGTCACTACACTGAAAATGAGAAAGGATTTTAAAAAAATAATATTTAATCTTTGCTAACCTTCACAAGTTAAATTTTGAAGAACATCATGTGTTTTACAATTTTGTTGCATATTATCAAACAATTATAAACTTTATACAGATGGTAAATAAAAGAAATAAATTATCATTATATAATGTGAAAAGTTTCTTTTAGCTCAAGTCATTTTTGGTATAAAAAATAGAAAGGACTGCTTTTATTTATTTTCAATAATAATAATTTTCCTTTTACTGAATTTTATTATTTCTGTTATTAACATCACATAACTTTTTCTCGTGAAATAAGAGAAAATATTTATTTATATTTCATAAATACTAGACTTATTTTTGCAAAAAAATTTAATACTTTAAATAGAACTATAAAATTGAATTATACGCAGTTCTTTCATGCCATTTAAGTACAAGAAATATTTTAACATGAAAGGTTAAAAATACATTTAAATTTTTTCAAATGACATCTTTTAATGTTGTTCAGAAATTTTAGCTATTCATTCAATGTTTTATTTTTTATTTATAGACTTTGTCATTTTGTTTCACGAGAACTAAAGAGCATTTTGCTCTTCTGCTTTAAAATTACATCATGATTTTCAATTATTGTAAACAAATTGCTTTTCGGGATCTTGAATAATTTAGAAATTTGCAATTTTGATGTAATTCTTTCATCAACTTCCTTTAAAGTTTTGAATTTCCTCTCAAAGCATAATGCTAAACAGGATAAGAAGGAGTCATTTTCGTTAACTAACATACATCCAAAAAACTAAGCAAAACTAAAATCAAGAAGAATGTGAATAATACTACATGTTTTAACTATAAAAAAAAAAACCACCTCTTACAAAAATTCACAAAAAGAATGAATACAAGTTTCAAACAAGAAAAATATGGTTGAACAGAAATTTTGAAAGGTTATAATAAATACAGGAACTTTGATTTCTAAATGATGGTGAAATATCAGGGTTGGCAAGTTTTTAACAATTAAAGGTTTTAACCATGGTTTCATCAGTCACGTCAAAAACCCTTTTTGACATAGTTTTTGAAAGTGTCAAAAACCTAAAATTTCAGTAAAAGTATAATTATTAGCTAATACAAATAAGAAGGATTTATAAATAAGCATACATATAGAATTACAAGTGATCAATCAATTATTATATTTTTGAATTATTTTGATATTAAACTCTCTTTTTTGTTTTGACAAATACTGTCGAAAACCCCAATTTTCGTATAAAAAATATTAGATAATTATAAATAAAAATGAGCAAAATTTAAATTTATAATATCTTAAATTATTGAAAATAAAAATAAAAACTATCAGTTTAAAAAATGCTCAAGAATCATCTTATTCATCAATATAAAATCAACTTTCATTTAGTACTCCCATTTAAACTCTTCCTTTTCCTAAAGTAGGGGTGCACAACTTGCAGCCCGCTGATTGTCAATGTGCGGCTCACGTGAGCTTCTGAACACAATGAATATTACTTTTCGGAAAGAAAAAAAAAATTAGAAAATTTTGAATCGCAAATTTGAGTCATCACTTTTTAATATCAGGGGTCTGTCTAGGTTTTTCTGAGAGGTACCTATTTTGTGAAAATTTAGACATAATTCATGAAAAATTATATTAAAAAAATATGGTAAAAATACACAAAAATATGGTAAAAATACGGATTTATCGTTTCTTAAGGAATACAAAAATAAAATTTGAAGAAAAAGTATTTTGTGAAACTACCATTTTCCCTAAAGATGAATTTGTGAAGGTACCGCTAAACGGTAGTAAATTCGGCCTGGATAGACCCCTGAATATGTTCAATTTTTAGAGATTCCATTGAAAACCTATCTTGTTTCTAGATCGCTTTATCAGTGGTTATTGCTTCGAAATTCGGCGTGGTAAAAAAAGAATTAATTTTTTTAATACGATCAGTGAATTTCAAATTTAAGTAATAACTTTTTGACTAGTTTTATTTATGCTGAGTTTATCATAAATCCAAGTGAGGTTTCGATCTTTTTTTTTTTTTTGACATTTATAACCATCGATTTTCATGTGGTTTGTAAAACCTCAATACATTTATTACGATATTATGACTCAGGAGTTATAAATTGAGCATTTAATTGATGTTTTTTTCTTCCCAAAGGCAGTTATTGCTGAACTTTCATACATGATTTTGAAAATCTGATATTTTTACGACACAAGAGTTTCAAATCTCACAGTTAATTAGCCACTTTTTGACGCACCTTGTTTTCGCAGATTTCATTGTAAATCAAAGTTATTTTTCTGGCAGCTCTTCCAATGCATTCTCCCAAGTGGTTTTAAAAATTCTGATTTATTTTTTACATCAGAAATTTAAATTACGTACTTAAATAATTACTTATTGACATGCTTTTATTCATACTTATTTCATTGTAAATTAAGCAATTTTTTTCTTGCAATACTTTTTCATGTGATTGTGACCATACCTTTATTTTAACTACAATGTTTTTACCAGGGTTCGCCAAGTGGGCCCACTTTGAAAAAACCCGTCCGGGTTTTATTGGGTGGGCCCACCTTGAAAAAACCCAGTGGGTTTTTTCACAAAGTGACTTTTTTCAATTTGGTTGAAAAAGAAGTATTTCCTAATACTATCATTGGACACATCGTGGAAGTTAACAACTATTTTAGAAATGTGCATCAAGCACATGTATGGGCAAATGAAAAAAACTGCTTAATGCCTCAATTATCAAATGATACTAGGTGGAGTTTACATTGTGACCGTTTAAAAATTTTTGCCAAAAATTACTATAATCAAAATGAATTTAATAATAATATGTCAAAAATATTAAATAGTGTTGGGCTTTACCAATAAACTCTCAATTTGGAAAAGCAAATATCAATTGTTTATCAGAAAACACTTCATAACATTTCAGAAACTTTTGAAATATGAATTAACTTACTATCGTGTGATGAATTTTGTAAAAAGATTCTATCCCCATAAACATTTTGCAAAAAGATTCCATCAGGCTGTTCAAGCCACCTCTTTTATTAGCATATGCATCCTGGATCCCGAAACAAGGGGACAATTTTAAAATGATGAACAAGAGCAATTATCAGAAAGCTGTCTTTCAAAGCATCATCCAGAATTTCTGACAAGTGTTATGGCATTTAAAATATCTGATTAAAAATCAATGATGCATGACACTGTTATTCAACTGTTTTCATCACAAAAATAGTGGAAAATTATGGCAACAAAAAAAAAATTAAAGCTTCCACAAAATTTCTGCCAATTATCTTTTTCTTTACACTCAGCATCAGCATCCCCTGTCTCTATCGAAAAACACTTTTCAACTTTCATTTTGGTGTGGAGTAAACTACTAAATAGATTAGGAATAGATAAAGCAACAAAACTTATAAAAGTGTATCACCATCTAAGAGAGAAATGTAGACACTTTGAATCTGCTGTATGATAATAATAATAAATAAAAAAATGGACCTTTTTTAAGTTAACTCTTAACATCTGCTGGCAATTTTTAACTATTTGGTGAAAGTTTATCACCATTAAAAAAACAGTTAAATATTAAAATATTACTTTTAAGATTTTTTAAATATTATTTTTGAGATTTCATTTGATTATAATTTATTTTGTTTCTTTTAATCATGTTTAAAAAAATTGAAAACAAATGGAAAAAAAAATTTCTATTAAGCGATACATTAAACAACAGTTAATAAATTTAAAGTTTTGTTTTCTGGTTTTAAAAAAATAAGCTTTTTATACATGCTTTTTTTTTTTTTATAATTTTATAGATTAATTTGTTTTTTGAAATAATGATGTTTATATTTATCTAAAAATGCAGTCTTTTTTCTAAGGTTAAATATGTGAAAAAATGGGGCAAGTAACTGATACTCTTTATAATTATACTTAATTTTAATTTCACTTTCTGTTTATCGTATTATAAAAACATGGAAGACCATTAAATATTTATTTCAGTTTAATTTTAATAAAGGTTAAAGTCAGATGAAATTTTAGTTTTTACTGATTATAAATATTTATTGATTAAAAATTTTTAATAAGTAATAAATATATATATATATATATATATATATATATATATATATATATATGTAACATAAAAAGCTTCTATTAATCTTTTTATGTTAGTTTCTTCATTATAAAACAACTCCCAATTTATTACTAATTAATTTCAAATCGAAGCACTTTATCATACTTTTAAAAAGCCACATCCTGTTTCTAAATCTTTTTTTGGCCCAACTATGCATAAATTTAAATAAAGACATTTCTCCCTTTAAGCTTCGTGGGAATAGTGTGATCTATTTAATTAACCAATAGTAATTTCTAAGATTTCCCTCTTTCCCTAAATTGAAACATTTTACGGATTTACTTTGCAAGATTTTCCCTAACATATAACCGAGGAGCGCAACTTTTCGTACTCACTCTCATGACTGCTCCTGTCTAATAAATGATAAATAAATTTTGTACCCTCCTTCCTGGCCTAAGACCTGTTTTAATCCTTCCACTCGGCAACAATGTTATATATATATATATGCACACACATATATATGCTTAATAAATATAGTAAATAGATGTGTGGGAAAACAAAAAGAGTAATAAACTTGTTCCTTTTATATTACTGTTGCATTTATATTTTATAGTGCTTCAGTTAAAAATTGTGAAACGTTATAATATTTAATATTATAATATATAATATATAAACATTTATTAGTGATAGTGCATTATTTAAACTTAGTTTAATTTTATTATATATATATATTATATAAACTTTTTGGATTTATTTCTATTTTTATGCTTATACAACACTATTTCATAAATAAGAAATATTTTTACCGAAAAATTTTAAAGTTTACAAGCACTAAATGAAAAAATTTTCCCCCCGGGTTTTTCCAATAAAACCCGGGCGTGTTGGGTTTTTCCAAACCCTGGTTTTTACGACACTGAGTTTAATTTATTTAATTAAAGGTACTACTTATTAACTTCAGGTTCCGGAATTCAAACTGATAAATACACAAAATGACATAAGTTCTTTTTTTTTTAATAAGAAAAAGTTTTGCAAAGTGACAAATTTTTTAACAAAACATTTGGTAGGAATTTTTTTTTAGACCAAACTTTTTTTCATTTCTCTCTGAATTTCCTTTAAAAACAGGCATATTCGGCTCCTCTGAATATAATTAATAACAACAAATATTGAGAGTCAATAAAAAAGAATCATGTGTTGAGATCGGACAATTATTGGCGAACAATTTTACATTTTACTTAATCTAAAAAAATCGACCAAACTAGTAGCATAAAAGAATTAAAATCAATATTTAGATTGATAATGATTGACAAGTCATAGTTATTACCTGTAATAAAAACAGAATCGTTATAATATGGATTTTATAGTGTTAAGATTACCATTAGAAAAACCAATTATTAGTTTCAATAATTTTGGAAGCATTTTTTATATAGAACATAAATCATAATTATAGAAGCCAGGGATGGCAAGATTTTGCCGCAGGTGGAAAAAACCATGGTAAAAACCGTCCAGGCAAAAACCTATATTTTCCAATATTAGAGGACAAAACCACATTTTTGAGACAAAATTATTCCTGAAATTGAAATATATATACTATAAATGTATTTAATTTTAAAAAAATTAACAAAATTATTATTCCATAATTAAATCATAATGTATTAATATATCATTTTAGTAGTTTAAAACATTATTGATCGGAAAATTAGTGATTATTCTCTTTTTTCCAGTGAAATGAACTTATTTTAAATTAGTATAACAATAATTTAAAACATAAAATATCTATCAACATGTGTAGTTAATTAAAATTATACAAGTATCAATGCAATTTTTTAAATTTGCCCAAATTCAATACTTTATTAATCATCACAATACAATTTGTGCTGTCTCAACGTAGCATAACAGAGCACTAGTTTTGAAACATTATTTAGAGTCAACTTATTCCGAATTTTAGAATGTATAAATGAAAAATTCAAAAACACTCTTTCAATGGCAGTACTACTAGAAGGAAATGAGTGTAAATGAAACATTAATTCCCAAAATTCACTGGAAATTTCACAAAAATTTAAATTGTGTGGTTTTGTTTGCATTTTGAAGTAATATTGAGAAATGAGGTGATTATCAAAATCTATCTAATAAAACATCCATCTTAGCTTTCTTATGTCTCTCTTTAAATATAGTGAAAGAGTGATATGTAAAATAATACATACCAAAAGTTATTATGAAGAAGTAAAAAAAAATACAATTTGTTAAAAAAACATTTATTTAAGGATTTTAAAATGAAAAGAGGTTAAAAACTTTCAATCCTTTAAAAATTATTATCCTTGTATTAATTATTAATATTTTAAAAATAATTTTTTCATGTAATGTATCAAAATTAGTATTCCTTATGATTAATTTAAATTTGCTTCAAGTATTTTGTAATAATATTTAATAAGCAATTTAAATAATTTGGTTTTGCCGGTTTTTACCAGTTTTTGCCACTGTCCTGGCAAAAACCCCTTTTTGCCGGCAAAAACTCCAACCCTGATAGAAGCTAAGCAAGTATTCTGCATGATTTAGTATCTAACAAAATGTCTCCAATATCAAAAAGAAACTTGCCCCAGGTTACTTCAGTTTTTGACGGGTTTAGACATTTTGTAACACTTTTCAAGAAATTTTTGATGTCAAAAAACCAACCCTCTGCAATTTACACTTCAAATTCTCAATAATGGTAAATAACCAATACTTCTTAATTCTATAGACTACAGACAATGCCTAGGATCTTGAAGATTAAGAATAGGTGGACTTGTCACTCTTTTTTTATTTCTAGAGAATTCAAGATGTTTCATGTTCATTGAGCAGTTGTGGTGTAACTACCACTATAAATATTAAATACCAATTCACTAGTTACACCACATTACTAATGAAGAAAAACAATATTTAAAAAAAAAAAAAAAAAAAAGTGAGCAAAATGCAATAAAAAAAATGAAGAAAAATAAAATATGAGCGAAATGCTACAAAAATAAATAATGAGCAAAGTGCTAAAAAAAAAAATGACATGTTAACTTAATTCTATCGTGAGGTACCTTTTGATAGATGACGGTTGACATGGTCGATAAATAAAATCCCTACATTGGTGACCTTCGGACGTGATATGAACACGTCAACATTGATGGATGGTTCGCATTAAACAGTTGATTTGCTTATATAAAGAAAAATATATACTGCTCAAAGAAGAAAAAAATCTGGTGAAGTAAATAAAGTCTCCCGGTTAATAAACAATATTGAGACGGGGGGAAAAATGAGCGAATTGCACTAAACAAAAAAAATTAACGAAAAAATATAATGAGCAAAAAAATTATAAAAATATTTAAAAAAAAACAGCAAGAATCAACTAGTGGTAATCATTCATCGAATTCTATCTCAGATAAAATTCTGGAAGGGGAGTAATGTGGTGTAACTACCACTATAAATATTAAATACCAATTCACTAGTATATAAGACATGTTAACTTGATTCTATCGTGAGGCAGGGTTTCCGCTACGGTAGCTTTTTTCGCAAAATGCGAAAAGACCCCTCAAGAATGCTAAAATTCAACAAAGCATTTTCGCATTTTTGCTAAAGGATTTTACAAAAATCCATTAAAAATAAGCTTCCGCGAAAAACCATGACGCTAACATCCATGAAAAAAACTTGATCAAACAAGAAGGAGAAAAAATCTAAATATCTTTCGCAAGAAGAACCATGACGCTAGCGTTCACGAAAAAAACGTGATCAAACGAGATGACTCGGTGGTTGTCTTTGGGGAATTCAGTTACAGCTCTGGATTGCAACTGGCAAGCTCTTGTTAGTGTTTTAATGGAAGACAAACGTCCTGTTGCTCAAGGGTTGTTAAAAAATATAACTACTTTTTTGTTTTTAGCAACCACTGCCATCATGAATGATATCATGTTCAACATTAATAAATTATGCCTCATATTTCAAAAATCTAATTTAAATTTTGAATATGTTCAATCAAGTGTGAAGGCTTGTATTTCAAGTTTAGAAGAAATAAAAAATGGCACCGGCACTCATTATATGAGTTTTTTAGATGATGTGCCTAAGAAGGAAAGTGAAAAATTTGAGTTTCAGGGCCATATAATTTTAGATGGACTGAAAGAGAGGGAAAGATTCCGTAATTTGATGCACAATTTTTTAAACTGTATCATTGAAAATATTACTGATAGATTGCGAGATTTGGATAAAATCGAAATGTTCAATATATTTATACCTAGCAGGATGCCCCATAGTTCGGAAGAATTACAGCATTATGGTGTAAAGGAAATCCGTTGCATTTTCAATTTGTTTTCGGAATCTCCCAGAAAAGATTTTCAGTTTACAGAAACTGAATTACTTTGTGAATGGGGATTATTTAAACACATCTTAATGCAACGATGTAAAAACATGTCATTTAATGAATTACTTTTATTTTTATATACCAATGATGTGTCTGAACAGTACCCATTATTAACTTCTGTTATAGAGTATTGTGCAACAATACCAATGCACACTGTTGACTGTGAAAAGGGCTTTAGCTGCCTTAATTTGATTAAAACTAATATTCAAAACAGGTTGTTAATCAACCATGTAAACAATTTGTTAATGATTAATATTGAGGGCCCTGAAAGTGCATTTAACTTTCAAGAAGCATTTGTAAAATGGGCAAACATGAAAGAAAGGAAGATTGTTAATTATAAACCAAAATGTTTTGATAAATAATAAATGTGTTTTTTTTTTGTTATAGGTATTCTTTTTGATATTCTTGTACATTAAGCTATTCTTTGTCAGATAACTTACAGTACTTGTTTGATATAAAGTAATTTTATAAGCCTAATGGCATTTTAGCATTTTGCTAAAACTTTTTTTCAGATTTTAGCTTTTTTGCTAATGAATTTTTAGACTCAGCTTAAACCCTGTCGTGAGGTACCTTTTGATAGATGACGGTTGACATGGTCGATAAATAAAATCCCCACACAGTAACATCAAAATAAATAATGGTTTTATTTTTCTTGAATCCTTAGTTATTGAATGACTTGTTGTCATTGAAAAAATGTAAAGTTGCAACGCTCGTTATAAAGGTATAAACATACTAACAGGCGGTAATACTAAGGAGCGTAGACTTTATATTATTTAATATAGTAATGAATTGAAGTAACTTCAAACGTTGCTGAAATATTAAAAAATATATACCCATAAGAATAGGTAAAGTAAAAAACGTTTTGTGCTCTTTAAAGTAGATTCTAATCCAGATAAAAAGTAATTACACAATATATTGAGTTTTTCACATTACTTTTTAAAAAATATATGTAATTTCTTATTATTTATATTAGTTTTATACAGAACTTAAAAATCCATACATCATATTTTACTTGACAGTCTGTTTAAATATTTATACTTAAAATTATTTAATCATTAATTAGTATGTTTCTTATTATTGTGAATTTAATGCATGATTTGTAGTTTTCTTCACAATTAGTATGTGATTAGTATATGAAAAATAAATTTATACAATCATTAAGACTGGTTTGGAATCGAACTGATTAAAAAAATATTGTTTTAAAATATTTTGTATTGAAAAAGATTCTTCTACTTGAGTTGGAATATCTCTTTGAAGGCAGTTTTTCCCACTGTGGTAGAAACTGTCTCAGTTAGGCAAGAAAAATCTTAAAATGGAAACTTTTGTGTATTGGATGAGCTAGTTGTGATGCCAAGATGATATAATGTGACTTTTAGTTTCTTGTAGCAGCTATTATTTAAAAAGAACTATAAACATAATAACGTGCCTTATCATAGGTGGCTACGAATTTTATATTTCAAGTTTGTCCCATTATGTTTTATTTTTAGTTCTTTAAGTGCCATTGCCACATTTTGGTTAAAATTTGGCAACTGTTTTGATACAGGATCTGATACAAGAAATTTTACAATTACAGTAACATAAAAAAAAATCTATTGAACATAGGAAATAAAAAGGCATTAAGAATTTTTGACTAATCAATCAACCAACTTTACATGAGGTCTATGTCAAATACCAAAAAAAAAAAAAAAAAACTATCATTAAACTTATATTTATAAACACACTAACACATTTTCTAATATCTAATCATTAGAAATATCAAAAGATATTTTATATAAGGGGATATCTCCATATCGTGATCTGTCATACCAACTACAATTGTCAAAATGTTTGGGATATTTCCATATCGTGATTTGTCACGACACCTGCAATCGCCAAAGTGCAATATAAATTTTAAACTTGCAAAAAAATTTTAAACAAAAACAAGTAGATGTTTGCCCGTTGGTGGCTACGAGTTATACCTTTCAGGCAGGTCTCTTTCAGTGATGTTTTTTTATTACTTTCCTGCAGGCCGCTACCCGAAAGTTGCCTTGACTTATCAATAACTCAGCCACAGATCATGGTACAAAAACTTCCCCAATGCATTAAACGGATTTTGAATTTGAAATTTAAAATAGAAAACATGTAGGGGTTTGACCAGGGATGGCTACAAGTTGGTCCCCTTCTGTCATGTTTTTCTTTTTGTAGCTTCTTACGGGCCGTTGCGTGGAAGTTACCAAGACTTGGCGATTATTTGGCAGCAGATCCAGATAAGGATATCCCATTTTTAACATTACAAAGTAATTGATGGGCGGATGAAGGATTTCTATCCACCCTGACCAAATAAAAATGCATTTTTTTAATATAAATATTCCTTGATACAATAACGACTTCGTCTACTGTTATAACATATTACACAACACTTAATTTTTAAAATAATTGCCAAACTATTCTATAACGTTAAGTAGTTTGATAGATGAGTAGTGTTTTGATTTTGTATATTTCATATATACAAGTCTTGAAGTACTTATTGACTTCTGCTGCACTATATGTCATAATGATATTATCTCCAACACTTTTATAACTTATAAATGTGATATCCACTCGAAAATGCATTATCTAATCAAGAAAAAATGCTTTATTTTAATACATACACCAAGTAAAGGTCCTCGCCCAATAACAGTTTTCCCTTTAGGTATTTCAACAGCCTTCTGGCCATCATCTAATGGTTTTAATGTTATAAGTGCCATCTTGAATTTATTTAAACTGCAATAAGTTGAATCATTGTATAAATTTCCCTTTAAGTTTGATATTATATCCCTGCTCCATCGGCATTAGCAACTAGCAACGTAAACAAAACGCCATTAAGTTATTAGCGCCATCTGCTTTTCTATCGAACGCAAATGGTACTAGCTTTTCTACCTTTTTTAATTTATCTTTTGAAAAGAGAAACGTGTGAGCGGTAGCCGCGAGACTACAAATCCACACGTAATTAGAGGTTGGTGTGCGGTATCGTATTTGTGTAATCAAACTCAGTGCAGCCGTTTTACGTATTACCGATATTTCCAACCATTCATACTGAATGTAACTTTTTCGCACGCGAAGGACTTGCCTCTGATTGGTGCGTTTTTCAGAGAATGATATTCGTGTAATACTCGTTCATTACATTGGCGTTCGAAATGGGCTGCAGGTGGCGGTATCGCCTTAAGTAATAATTTAAGTAAGTTTTCTTTAATAATTTAAAAAATGTTGAACAGTTAGTTACGCGTTAAATATTTATTTAGAATGATTTTGTATTATTATAGAAATAAACACCATATGTAAAATTTGGTTTTATAATATGTAATTAAGTTTGGTAAATGTAGTAAAGTTAGATAATTTTATCATGATACCTTAGAGCATGGCCTAAAATTAATTTATTCATTCAAATTTACTTTTCAGTTAAGTGTTTTTTACTATTGTGTGTGTATGGTGACTAGTATAAAAATACCTCACAATTAGTTCACTAATAAAAACTTACTTGTTTTCCTCACAAATGCTTACACTGCAACTAAGAAAAAATATCTTACAACTATAATTTGCTCTTTTCATTCTCATCTATCACATGGTTATTTTCAATTTCTGTTAGAATAACTGTGGAAGTTTACCTTTAAAATGTTTTTTGTAAACAAATTTTCTTTCGTGAAACATTTCACACTAGAAATATATTTATTACATAGTAATAGTCAATTTGTTCATAAACATTGCACCATGTACCATCTCTATCAAAATAGTAGCTGCATTAATTTTTATAAATTCAAGAAATCAAATATCAAATTTATTTTGACAGTTTGTCATTGACATTTACACTTTTACTTAGATGTATCTAGAAATAAATTGTCTATATGTTTCATATCCGTTTGGCTTACCATTTCAAAGGTGCCATCTCATGTATTACACACGCTATCAAGTTTAAATTTTTAAAGATCTTATTAAGATAAAGTTGCTCTTGTGAGGAAATTAATTATGAAAGTTAGGTTATTTAAAATAAATTAATTATTCTATTTACAGGAAAAAATGAAGCTTAGAACAAGCTTAATACATATATATAAAAGTGAATGTGTGTCTGTCTGTCACCTATAGACTCCTAAACCATCCGACAGAAAGCTGTGAAACTTGGCATGCAGATAGTTCAAAGCACGAGGAAGGTTTATGTCGACATTAGAACATTCTGCGACAAACCGTTCCAGCGATATCAGCGAAAATCGAAATGGAATTTTCTGATTGGTTAAAAGTTAGCCATTGTTTTAAATTTTGCTATAAGCGATTCAGTTTTCAAATATCTTGAAGATAACAACAGTGATATTTTCTATCTTATAGCTCTATTCTTTTAGAAAAGTAAATTACATATTCTTTAATATTTAATTATAATTCTGGCAAGTTTCTTTATGTCAGGTGAGCACAAGCACGTAAAATCAACGAGAATAGATTTCGTAATTATTGGTGGTATCACGGATTTAGTACTGTGAAAACTGCTTAATAAAAATAAAGGTGAAAGCAAATTTCATTCAAATTGCACGTTTTCAATAATTATTTATATCTATTATGCAATTTTAGGTTAGCACAATTAAATATAGTTTTTGAAGGTTTCATTGCTGACAGTTGTCATTTGAAAACTAATGGAATGTTTATTATTCGCGATCGCAACGAACTATAGGGGGCGTTGTTGTATGTGCCGAATCCCTGCGATTTCCATATGAACAGTCATTCAGTTACACTGGAGACGTCTTTAATGTAGCATTGTAACGTTCCATCTTTATTGTGGCTGATTAAATTTAAAAAAGAAAAATGTTTGTTTTCTTTCATATGCAAACGAAAAAAAAAATGGTATCTCCTTTTTTTAGAGAAGGAACATCCAGAACACATCTGAAAAATATTTGTAAATAAAGAGAAAAAAATAGGTATATTCTTATAAGAGTTCAAACCTAATGCCTGAGAAATAGTTTTACTAAATTTAATGGTATAACATGAAAGGCCCATTTAAATTTTAACGTAAAATAAAGAATGCTTACGAAACAAAAACAAAAAAAAGAACTATTCTTTTTTTGTCGCCCTTTTTTAGTGTTACGAAAATGCGTCTTTGGGACTTGCCAAAAACAAAACAAGATGCAATTTTATTTTTTTAGGTGCGAAATATTTTATGGAGTGAAATATAACGAAAATGTACCAAAGTCCATAACATGAAACTTTATCTTAGTAAACGTCCGTTTTGGAAATGTTATTTCATTTTGAATCTTATTTATTAGAGTTCATTATGGCTATAGAATCAGGTGAGAGAAAAGTTTGTTTTGAATCTATGCTAAACTCTATATCGGCCCATTTTCCACCGAAATCCGATTGACTACTTTGATTTTAAACAAAGTGTTTCATTTTAAGATTTTTTCCAAAAATTTTAAGTGTAGATTGGCGGCACTAAAAATCTGCCAAATCTGTAGCTGTGGTTAATACGTAAGTACCGAATTTTTCTTCCATACTTTTCTGAATCATATTACTTCAAATATTAGAATATGCAAGAAGTATACATAAACACATAATTTAATTTTTCAAACAAAGTATTTTGACAAAAATTTTATTAAAAAATTATAAACTAAAAAGCGTAAAATAAAGAATTCTTAGGATAAAAACGATTTTAAAAATGCCTCATTTTTCAATAAAAACTTTCGTATTATTTTATTTAATTCTTACAGTATTTAATCAGACGTAAAAAAAACATTTTTTAGAGAATGATCATCAAGTAAGAAAAAAAAATTACTTACAAGCAAATTTTTTATTATAAAAATCATAACACTTACCTGATTTATAAGTCCGGAGAATTCCAAAATGATATGTTCTTTGTTTGAAAACTTTATTCTCAAATAATATATACATAGTTTATCCGTTCATTACTTTTAGATAACATACCACACATCAAAATTTTATAATTGTAAGATCTCGATATGATTTTTAATATGTAGCTTAAAAACAAAATAGCTGAATTCTAGTTGAAATTCTTTCAAAACTATAAAACACTTACCAAGAAAACGATAAAAATTTTATTTATAATCAGCACAAAAGATACTTTTTCAAGTAATTCGGATTATTCTTTATTGTTGTTGTCTGAATTATGTAGATACAGAAATATATACAATTCTATGGAGAAGAAGAATATTCTATAACTATTACAGTTCTGTATGGAATTCATTGCAACACATTTATTCATTGGAATGACGAAAGCAATGTTGACTTCATTTTAACTTGTAATGAATTGAAGACAGAAAAATTATTTTACCGCAATACACACATCTGTAACAGCAAGTGATCATGAAAACATTTTATGTTGTTGGTAATAGAAAGGTAAAAATTATTGAGAAGTTGTTCTTCAAATGCTTGGCGTGTTCTGCTTCAATGTTTGGCATGTTCTGATTAGTTTTTTCAAGAAGTTTTACCTTTTCTTTAGGGAAATTTTGCTTCCTATTTGCTGCTAAGAAAATGGCGTCCGTCATTGCCAATGGTTATGTGGGAACTAATGCCCGATATTTACAGTCTCCCGCTAGATGGCGTATCGAGTGTTGCGATCGCGAATTACAAAGTTTTCGAATTCCCAATCATTTTATTTCTTTCATTTAAAAAATAGATTTTTGTTTTAAATATATTTTTATATTTTTTATTTAAATTATTTCATTTTTATTGCTTTTTTTATTACTTAAAATAAATATGTGAATTTTAGATTTAGCAAATTTGCGGCCACTGTCAACTTTTACATTTCTTTTTGTTTGAGAGAGAATTTTTGCAAAAATATGCCGCCTAAACGAATCGCTCTTAGTCAATCAACATCTCAAGCAAGCAAAAAGAGAACTACCCGTGTTTCAGAAACAACTGCAGAACTCCCGTTTGGAGCAACGGGAAAAAAGACTTGAAACTAATCGAGAACACAATGCTTTAGCCCGTTCCTTGAAAACGTCTGAGCAACAGGAAAGAAAACTGTTAACAAATCAACTACGCACTACTCAAGCCCGTTCGTTGGAAACATCAGAGCAACGGGAAAGAAGACTGTTAACGAATCAACTACGCGCTACTCAAGCCCGTTCGTCGGAAACATCAAAACAACGGGAAAGAAGACTGTTAACAAATCAACTACGCGCTACTCAAGCCCGTTCGTCGGAAACATCAGAGCAACGGTAAAGAAGACTGTTAACGAATCAACTACGCACTACTCAAGCCCGATCGTTGGAAACACCAGAGCAACGGGAAAGAAGACTGTTAACAAATCAACTGCGCACTACTCATGCCCGTTCATTGGAAACATCAGAGCAACGGGAAAGAAGACTGTTAACAAATCAACTACGCGCTACCCAAGCCCGTTCGTCGGAAACATCAGAGCAACGGGATGCAGGAAGGAAATCCGATCGAGAACGCACTACTCAAGCCCGTTCGTCGGAAACATCAGAGCAACGGGATGCAGGAAGGAAAATCAAGGACGCACTTCGCTGCCAATACTCTGATTTGAATCTCAGTACATTTCACTATGAACCGACAGCCAACTATAGTCTTCACCAAAGCGTCATCATCGGAAAAATGGATCAATTATATATGTTTTGTAGTGCTCCAAAATTTAAGAATGAAACAGCTGGAATTTGCTCTTCTGGAGGCAAAGTGAAACTACCCGATTTAACGTCGCCCGCCGAGCTATTATCAACGTTGTTATCGGGCCAAGCCAACACCTCCTAAAAGAAGGAAGGCCTCAGCACGGATAAATTTCGTAGTCCGATATGACGAAGTTAACTGCGCAGTTGTTGAAAGATAAAAAAGATGTCTTTACGTTCGGGGTACTAAGCTGCGCAGTGGTTGAAAATACGAAATATGTCATTACGTTTGGACTACTAAAGGATATTTTTGGTAACCCGTGCTGAGACCTACTTTTTCTAGGAGGTGTTGGTCAAGCAAGATAATCGAAACTTTTCTTGGCAAAAAAATGTCGGTACATTCGTGTTTCCAAATGACTTCATTCGGTGCTATAAGTATCGGTGCGCATATGGGCAGCCAGAGTTATTTATTACATTCACATGCAATCCTGCTTGAGCTAAAATTAAAGATCTTTTGTAACCTAGGCAAACATCATCAGATCTTCATGATGCATTACCGCTCGTGAGTTAAAACAAGTATTAAGCTCAATACTTGGTTTTATTGCAAAGCGTCATGTTTTTGGAGAGACACGGTGTTTGATGTATTTTATGTAATGGCAAAAAAAAAAGAGAGAAAAAGAAAAAAGAAAGAGAATTGCCACATGATTTGGCTTATTGAAAAAATCACACCATGACAAATTGGCCAGCTCATATCAACAGAAATACCTGATGTCGCCATTGATTCAAACTTTTTTCAGATCATCAGCCAAAATATGTTTCATGGTCCGCGTGTATCACCATACATGCCTGTTTGAAAATGCACCAGCGATATCCTAGAGAATTAACTGTTGAGATTATCACTGGTTTTTAAATAAAATTCTCATTTCAAATCATAATCGCAAATCTCATTTACACACTTAAATACAAAATTAAAATTCAAACTGAAAGCGTTGCAACGCACGCAGGGTACAGCTAGTACATATATAATTTTTAATTTAAAAAAACAAAACTCACCCTGAGCAAGGGAGGGAAAAAGAAGAAAAATTCATTAAATTCCAATTGCTGTTGAGCTCTGAAAAATGAATTTTTAATGTTTCTTATATATGCAATAAAATGTTAAGTATTGAATTGAAGAATTTTTAAAATAATTTAATGTAATTAAAATGTTAGGAATGTTTATTATTTTTCAACAAATTAATCGAAATATTTAGGCCATATTTTTTGCCTGCCGATTAACTTCCTGAATTACCAGCACAGAAAGCAATGATAATAATACTCTATTTTTTGTGTAATGTTTTTTTTTTTTTTTGGGGGGGGGGGGTGAATCTTCTTTTTTGTTGTAGCAAATATTTTAGACTTTCTCTTCACCAGTATGGTTACTTCCTCTTAATAGTTTACTTAAGTGTGTCTATTTCTTATGTATAAAGTAATAAATGAATAAAGTAATTTACGGACAGATTGGCATAAATATTGAAAATTTATTAATTAATAACTAAATAAAAGAACTCAAGTAATATTTCGTAAAAATTGCAATGTTTTCTCATGAGTCCTAGTAGTTTAGATGGATTTTCTTTTTTATTTAATTAATGCAAATTGAAGAAGATTTTTCTACAATACATATAAACTGCCTTGATGGTTTAATATTATTTCATTATTAGAAGTATAGCGATTTATTTTGAAAAAATATGACACCAGTATATTTTGAAGAAAAAACAATAAAAGTTGTACTGAGTAGATTTATATTTCTCTCTTTAATTTTGTTAAATATAAAACTTACTGAGATTGTATAAACATTTTAAAATAAATATTCAATTTTTAATTCGAAAAAACATACAAAAGAAACAATAACTAATATATACGATAGAACATTTATTTTTTATCAACAATTAAAACTAAATAAGATAAACTGAAACTAATCATACAGCAGCTGCATTAGTTTTTGCATTATTCTATAAAACGGCTTCAAAAAGTCACAAAATATGTCTTCTTTAAGAAGAAATGCAAAATAGAATGGTCAAAAAATAAATATAATACTCAGAAAACAAATCTGTAATCATTCATACATTTTTCGCCAAGATTCTAAGAGGAAAGCGTTTGCTTCTGGTTGCTAATAGCAACCAGAACTGAACTAAACCGCACCGATCGTTCCTAAATTACGGTGCGAACTAAGGGAAACTGGGCTCACGTGACCAGTTTGCTTCATTTACACCAGTGCAGTTCGGTGTGAATATTGGAACGCGACCTATGATGTGGCGGTTTTCAAAATATCTTCTTGGACTAATTCGAACTTTTTCACGTATCCTTTATGGTATTTTTATGTTTTGATTCTTAAAATATTTATTTCTTAAATTTTTATTGATTTATAAAAAAAAGCACTCACGTAAATAAACAAAAATCATAGAATATGATTTAAAAAAATTTTTTTCTCATACTTTATGTTTCAATTGAAATAATTATTTTTCATACATTGATCGTATTTACTGATGAAATTTTTTTTTCTTGAGAAATTTTTATTTTCAGTGAATTGATTGTTTTGATTGATATAAGAAATGTTTGGAGAAATTATTTTTATATTTATTGTTTTATGTGTTACAGTTTCTATGATTTCTTGATTAGTAGAATTTATATTTTAGATTTACTGGTGTTTAGGGTTGAGATAAAAATGCCATTTAAATATTTTTATTATGAATGCAATTGCGGTGGGGTAGAAATTATAAATTAATTCAAGAAATGTTAAAACTAATACAAATAATTTGGAAAAATGAATAAAATACTTGTTGTTAGAATTTGAAATGAAATGTGAAACCAGACATTAATGCTTGAGTCCAACGTTGGTAATTCGCGATCGCAACGAACTATAGGGGGCGTTGTTGTATGTGCCGAATCCCTGCGATTTCCACATGAACAGTCATTCAGTTACACTGGAGACGTCTTTAATGTAGCATGTAGCATTGTAACGTTCCATCTTTATTGTGGCTGATTAAATTTAAAAAAGAAAAAATTTTGTTTTCTTTCTTATGCAAACGAAAACAAAATGGTATCTCTTTTTTTTTTAGAGAAGGAACATCCAGAACACATATTATATATATTTGTAAATAAAGAGAAAAAAATAGGTATATTCTTATAAGAGTTCAAACCCAATGCCTGAGAAATAGTTTTACTAAATTTAATGGTATAACATGAAAGGCCCATTTTAATTTTAACGTAAAATGAAGAATGCTTACGAAACAAAAACAAAACAAAAAAAGAACTATTCTTTTTTTTGTCGCCATTTTTAGTGTTACGAAAATGCGTCTTTGGGACTTGCCAAAAACAAAACAAGATGCAATTTTATTTTTTTAAGAGCGAAATATTTTATGGAGTGAAATATAACGAAAATGTACCAATACCCATAACATGAAACTTTATCTTAGTAAAAGTCCGTTTTGGAAATGTTATTTCATTTTGAATCTTATTTATTAGAGTTCAAAATGGCTATAGAATCAGGTGAGAGAAAAGTTAGTTTTGAATCTATGCTAAACTCTATATCGGCCCATTTTCCACCGAAATCCGATTGACCACTTTGATTTTAAACAAAGTGTTTCATTTTAAGATTTTTTCCAAAAATTTTAAGTGTAGATTGGCGGCAGTTAAAAATCTGCCAAATCTGTAGCTGTGGTTAATACGTAAGTACCGAATTTTTCTTCCATACTTTTCTGAATCATATTACTTCAAATATTAGAATATGCAAGAAGTATACATAAACACATAATTTAATACCATTTAATTTTTCAAAAAAAGTATTTTGACAACAATTTTATACAAAAATTATAAACTAAAAAACGTAAAATAAAGAATTCTTAGGATAAAAACGATTTTAAAAATTCCTCATTTTTCAATAAAAACTTTCGTTTGGTTTCTTTTTTTTAATTCTTATAGTATTTAATCAGACGTAAAAAAACCATTTTGTAGAGAACGATCATCAAGTAAGAAAAATAATTATTTACAAGCAAATTTTTTATTATAAAAATCATAACACTTACCTGATTTATAAGTCCGGAGAATTCCAAAATGATATGTTCTTTGTTTGAAAACTTTATTCTCAAATAATATATACATAGTTTATCCCTTCATTACTTTTAGGTAACATACCACACATCAAAATATTATAATTGTAAGATCTCGATATGAATTTTAATATGTAGCTTAAAAACAGAATAGCTGAAATCTAGTTGAAATTCTTTCAAAACTAAAAAACACTTACCAAGAAAACGATAACAAATTTATTTATAATCAGCACAAAAGATACTTTTTCAAGTAATTCGGAATATTCTTTATTGTTGTTTTCTGAATTATGTAGATACAGAAATATATACTATTCTATGAAGAACAAGAATATTCTATAACTATTACAGTTCTGTATGGAATTCATTGGAACACATTTATTCATTGGAATGACGAAAGCAATGTTGATTTCATTTTAACTTATTGTAATGAATTGAAGACAGAAAAATTATTTTACCGCAATACACACATCTGTAACAGCAAGCGATCATGAAATCATGTTATGTTGTTGGTAATAGAAAGGTAAAAATTATTGAGAAGTTGTTCTTCAAATACTTGGCGTGTTCTGCTTCAATGTTTGGCATGTTCTTATTAGTTTTTTCAAGAAGTTTTACCTTTTCTTTAGGGAAATTTTGCTTCTTTTTTTATGCTAAGAAAATGGCGTCCGTCATTGCCAATGGTTATGTGGGAACTAATGCCCGATATTTACAGTCTCCCGCTAGATGGCGTATCGAGTGTTGCGATCGCGAATTAGTTCATAGCTCAGTTCTAGCTCAGACATTTCCATAAATAAACAAAGTTTCTTATTGCTGAGAGTCAATTCCAACATAAAGATAGGAAAATTATCAAAGACAAATTAAAAAGTAATAGCAGGCAAATACACCTTAAAAATTCGTTTAAAATGGAAATAAAAATATTTGAATTTCCTATCACAATTCGCGATCGCAACACTCGATACGCCATCTAGCGGGAGACTGTAAATATCGTGCATTAGTTCCCACATAACCATTGGCAATGACGGACGCCATTTTCTTAGCAGCAAATAGGAAGCAAAATTTCCCTAAAGAAAAGGTAAAACTTCTTGAAAAAACTAATCAGAACATGGTAAACATTGAAGCAGAACACGCCAAGCATTTGAAGAACAACTTCTCAATATTTTTTACCTTTCTATTACCAACAACATAACATGATTTCATGATCACTTGCTGTTACAGATGTGTGTATTGCGGTAAAATAATTTTTCTGTCTTCAATTCATTACAAGTTAAAATGAAATCAACATTGCTTTCGTCATTCCAATGAATAAATGTGTTCCAATGAATTCCATACAGAACTGTAATAGTTATAGAATATTCTTCTTCTTCATAGAATAGTATATATTTCTGTATCTACATAATTCAGAAAACAACAATAAAGAATAATCCGAATTACTTGAAAAAGTATCTTTTGTGCTGATTATAAATAAATTTTTTATCGTTTTCTTGGTAAGTGTTTTTTAGTTTTGAAAGAATTTCAACTAGAATACAGCTATTCTGTTTTTAAGCTACATATTAAAATTCATATCGAGATCTTACAATTATAAAATTTTGATGTGTGGTATGTTACCTAAAAGTAATGAGGGGATAAACTATGTATATATTATTTGAGAATAAAGTTTTCAAACAAAGAACATATCACTTTGGAATTCTCCGTACTTATAAATCAGGTAAGTGTTATGATTTTTATAATAAAAAATTTGCTTGTAAATAACTTTTTTTCTTACTTGATGATCGTTCTCTACAAAACGGTTTTTTTACGTCTGATTAAATACTATAAGAATTAAAAAGAAGAAACAATACGAATGTTTTTATTGAAAAATGAGGAATTTTTAAAATCGTTTTTATCCTAAGAATTCTTTATTTTACGTTTTTTAGTTTATAATTTTTTGATAAAATTGTTGTCAAAATACCTTTTTTGAAAAATTAAATGGTATTAAATTATGTGTTTATGTATACTTCTTGTATATTCTAATGTTTGAAGTAATATGATTCAGAAAAGTATGGAATAAAAATTCGGTACTTACGTATTAACCACAGCTACAGATTTGGCAGATTTTTAAGTGCCGCCAATCTACACTTAAAATTTTTGGAAAAAATCTTAAAATGAAACACTTTGTTTAAAATCAAAGTAGTCAATCGGATTTTGGTGGAAAATGGGCCGATATAGAGTTTAGCATAGATTCAAAACAAACTTTTCTCTCACCTGATTCTATAGCCATTATGAACTCTAATTAATAAGATTCAAAATGAAATAACATTTCCAAAACGGACGTTTACTAAGATAAAGTTTCATGTTATGGACATTGGTACATTTTCGTTATATTTAACTCCATAAAATATTTCGCTCCTAAAAAAATAAAATTGCATCTTGTTTTGTTTTTGGCAAGTCCCAAAGACGCATTTTCGTAACACTAAAAAATGGCGACAAAAAAAGAATGGTTTTTGTTTTGTTTTTGTTTCGTAAGCATTTTTTATTTTACGTTAAAATTTAAATGGTTCTTTCATGTTATACCATTAAATTTAGTAATTTAGTAAAACTATTTCTCAGGCATTAGGTTTGAACTCTTATAAGAATATACCTATTTTTTTCTCTTTATTTACAAATATATATAATATGTGTTCTGGATGTTCCTTCTCTAAAAAAAAAAGGAGATACCATTTTGTTTTCGTTTGCATAAGAAAGAAAACAAACATTTTTCTTTTTTAAATTTAATCAGCCACAATAAAGATGGAACGTTACAATGCTACATTAAAGACGTCTCCAGTGTAACTGAATGACTGTTCATATGGAAATCGCAGGGATTCGGCACATACAACAACGCCCCCTATAGTTCGTTGCGATCGCGAATTGAGAAAAATTAAATTACCTATTAAGATTTCTGCACAAAAATTACTTTAAAAAAATATCCGAACTAAAATTTTTGAAAAAAAAAAAAAGAAATATGTCCAAAAAGAAAGAAAGATATAAATGAAAAAATAAAAGGTAATTTGCAAATTAGCTAAACTTGCACTTCAGATTAAAAATAAGGAAAATAGCTAGATCAGTCAAAAATTAAAAACTGATTTACCTTAATACCATATTGAATTTGAAAGCTTGTTTTGGATTTCAACTAGTGATTAATCGTGTTAAACGGGTTGTAATGTAAAATCTGAGAAGACTGATCACCTTTTCTGATTACAAAAGCAATTTGTCCTTACATATTTTTCCTGAAATCATTGCAATAAAAATACCAAGAAAGAAAATAAAAGTATAAAAAAATATAGAAAGTAGAAAGAAAAGAAAAATAAAAGAGAGAAAAGAAAAGAAAAAATGTTATAGAATGCAAATTTTGGACATAAGAAGAAAAAAAAGGATATTTTGCTATTAAAGTGATTAATGTGAAAGGTTAATAATAAATAAAGTGAAATAAAGACAATACTGAAATCTTGGATTTCACAATAACAACCACTGTGTCATTTTTTATTTTATTTTGTTTTCAAACAAGGTAAACAATACTCAAGTCTAAATTCAAATTGAAATTTTTCCTGTAAAACTGGGTTTTATTTATTTATTTATTTATTTTTTTTTATTTTTTATTTATTTTTTTTTTTTTTTGTATTTTGTGTTTTACATTTTAACTTACACATTTTTTAAAAAAATGTTTATAAATTTTTGTCATCTTGATTGAAGAGTTAACTTAAGTTGTGGTATTATGAGGAATACTTCTTGGAGAATAACTTTGTTGTGATCTTCAAACAAAAGACTTGGAGCTGAAAAAACTGTTAATTCATAAAAAATGTTAAAAATGAAAGTCTTAAATTTGCTGATAATGCTACAACAGCTTTTTAAGTGTGTTAAAATTTTTACCATGAGTACATATGTAAATGTTTTATAATTCATATAACTTTTATATATTGTTAAAATTGCAAATTTGATTCTTTTTATTTTAAATGTACTTCTACCATAGGGAAAATTTTGCAAATTGATAATTTTTTAAATTTTTTGGATTGTAATTAAACATTTTTGGCGAGGTGGGATGTAACATAAAAAGCTTCAATTAATCTTTTTATGTCAGTTCTTTTCTGAATATCCTTTTATTTTATTTTATTATTCAAATTGAAATGCTTTCTCACACTTTAAAAATTCACATCCTGTCCTTTAATCTATTTTTGGTTCAACTATGCCTTAATTAAAAGCAGGACATTTTTCCCTTAGCAGGACTATTTCTAAGATTTCCCTCTTTCCCTAAAATGAAACATTTTACGGATTTACTTTGCAGGATTTTCCCTAACATATAACCGAGGAGCGCAACTTTTCGTACACACTCTTTCATGCTCTGTCTATATATATATAGTATATATATATATATATATATATATATATATATATATATATATATATATATATATATATATATTCGCTATTCTGACTTGAAATATAGAGGGCAGCCGCAATCTGGGAAATATGGCCCTGATAATTTGTACAGGAGAAATGTCCCAAGCTTAATGTTAATTTTCTTTTTGTAAGTATTTTGCACACATTTATAAAATTCGTTTGTCCAAAGATAATTCCATTCAAAATAGAACTTTTAGTGAATATTTATTACTTTTTACTATTCAAATGAATAATAAAATAAGTGAAAGTGTTTTAAATATAAGGTATAAAAGTTTTTAAATATTAAAAGTTTACAAGTTTTAAAAAAAAATTTTGAGCGAAATATTTCGAATAGTTTCTGAAAAATCGAATTTTAAGAAGTCGTATTTTTTAAATTCGATTTCGAAGGAAGTATTTAATCGTTTTAGGTCAAATTTCTTACTTTTCTATTTAAAATTTCTTTCTTTAAAATGTTATAAAAAATTGAATACCTTACAATTGAAAATGTTTTTTACTAAAAACAAATTGCATTAAATTATCATAGGATGAATGAATTTTATAATTTATTTTATTTATAATTTTATAAATAATATTATTTTTGGTGTTGATAAAGATATGTTAAAATAGTGATGCGACCAACTCGTTTTTTATTTCAAGTTCGACATAAAAACGAATTTTTTTCTTCTTTACAGTTTTCTTGCAAAACGTATTACTGAATTTTTAAAAAAAAATTTTATTGCTCTTTTCTTTTTAAATTTGGTTTCGTCAATTTGCTAATAAATGACAATTTATTATCAATCTATAAATATTATGCTTAAAGCTCAAATTTCAATGAGCGATAAAATCTGTTGACAACATTTCGGAGAAAGCGATAACTTATATTGGGCTACATAAAATCTTATTGAAGTGATCTGGGATCTATTCAAATTTATACTGTCAACAAGTATGTGGTTGAAATTTGATCTTACAGCATTTCATTATTTCTCGAAAAGTGAAAAAGAAATTTTTTTTTTTTAACGTTTGGCCATGATGTGGGAAAAAATTACCCTCGTAATAGTCAATAAACGATTAAAAACTGTACTTTCATCCAGAGTTCCTGGTGAGATTAGGTAATTCAAGTTAAACAAAAAGTGGTCAAAATTTTGAATAATGATAAACTATAGCATTTTCAAATTTGTAATAGTATAGAAAATATATGTATATAAATTTATTTCGTTGTTTTTTTACGTCAGTCATTTAAACCACTACTATTACTATAATATTTTTTTTTGTAATGGAAAAACTATATTGCATAAAGGTATTTTGTATTTAAAGCGTTTTTTTTTTTTTTTTTTTTTTTTTTTTTTTTTTTTTTTTTTAAATGGAAAAATTGTATTGCATTAAGGTATTTTGTATTTAAAGGTTTTTTTATTTTTTTTTATTGAGTTTTGAAGTATGCCCCAAGTCAAATTTTAACCTACAGTAAAAGTTCGATATAATGAGTATGACATAATACGAGAAGTTCGCTATTACGACAATTTTCTATGTGACCATAAAGGCCACTTGTAAAAAGACAAAATTTGTATGTTTTTGACGCGTTAAAAACTACCAAACTTTCACTATTGTGATAAAAAAATTTTCTTGTGGGAAATATACTTTTTAAGAAATTCTATTATTTATTTCTGGTATAAAAGTTAGAAAAAAACGTCACTTTTTTTAATTTTCTTCATGTTTATAAAGAAAGTATGTGTGAGAGATTACCGGCCAAGTCACCCCCCTATCCCCGTAACAAAAATTTGGGCAAACTTCAAAAGGAATATGCTTTGGCACTTTATATCAGTGTTATCAATGATGTGAAAAGATATTGTACTTCAATTTATTTATTTACAATCATTTTTATTTTCTTCTTATATCCCTATTTTAATATTAAATCTGTGCATTTGCTTATAAAGTCAGTCTCACTATAAAGACGATTTCATTTGCTACTGTGAATAGTTGTGACATGAGACTTTTACTGTAGTTTTCTAATGAATATGTCAAGGAATTAAAATTTACTGACATTGACTAAACTTGATCACAAAACGAAAATCAGCTCTTATTATAAATACATGTGGAGAAAAAAAAGGTGAATAAATCAAATCAAATAAAATATTTGTTCCGAATTTAAACCTTTTAGGTTCTACGTAATGAAAGCATTAATAAATAAATTTATTTTTAAGGAGAAGAAGTTGAAGTGTTCAAATATATATTCAAACTGTCATTTTTATAACGTTTGTAATAAGAGAATGACCTCTCCATTGAATTAAAAATTCCACGGATCTTTTAATTTCGTTTAAGTTATGGGAACGTCTCTACGGCTTTCATATATGAGGTCACTCATGTTTAAACGCTCTTAAAAAATTAACTTAAAATATGAAAGGCCATCCAAGCACGTAGGTATAGTTTTTTCATGGGGGGTGTTTTGTGATTGAGGCATTTATTATCTAGATGTAATTTAATTAAACCAATTACACACATACAAGTAAACTCTTTTTGGTTTTGATAAAATATTCTAATACAGAAGTTTTCACTGTACGCTTCATTTAAAAGCTAAAAATCACAACCACAACCAGTGATCTAAATGAAGATCAAAATAAAGGCATAAGCCATAAACGTCGTTGATCGCTTCCCTTCGATTGGAAGATTCAAGCAAAATTCAAATAAAAAGAACATTAAAACAAAACCACTGTTTTTTTTTCCAAAAATTCACGTATAAAATATCAATAATAACTCATCTGTTCACCGCAAATTATAATGCATTTAAGCAGCCAAAATAATGTATAAAAAAATGAATTTTTTACGAAGTAATATATGGGTAATTTTCAGAAAATACGACACATAGGAATTTTTTTTTTCATTTTTAACCTTTTGGATTGGAATACTATATTTAAAAAAAAAAAAAAGAAAAAAAAATACTCGATTATTAACGTAAGTTTAATTAATACTTTATACAGAGCAATGTACAATAGTTAACAAGCATTTAGCAGTTTGCAATTATTCCTTGGCATTCAAGTGCAAAAATTACAATTTATAATTTTATAGCTTTTACTTCCATTTCATTTTTAGTTAGTCTTTGTGTTATTAATCACAAGACTTTATAAAACAGCTCAGATTGAATAATATAGTTTATATTAATTATTTCGAGTACGCAGGAAAATGACAATGTGTAAAATTATTCCAATGATCATACTAATAATAATGGTGTTAAATAAACTTTAAAAAAAAATTTTCATTTTATTCCATGATATCAGATTTCAATGGCAGTTACATTAAATTGTCGCATTTAACGAAAATTACTCGTAGATATATACTGCATGAATATATCTTCGCATAAACTTTTCTTTTTTTTTTATTTCGATAATATCCTGTTAAACTACATTATTAAATAGAAGGTGTAAAACTTTATAATGTAACAAAAAATTACTAATAAATACAAAAGATATACAGCTTAAGGAAAAAAAATAGTTACAAAGCCTCAAAATATTTCGTAAATAAATATTGAATGAAAAAATCCGTGTTTCGTAAGGTCACGGACTATCAAATTTGGATTGCGATAGAGTGGCCGCGGGCATTTCAACATTTAAAGAATTACTAATCACACTAATTTAAATTTAAATAGAGAAACAATTAATTCTTTAAAATTTGTTGATTTTGAAAAAATTTTCGTTACTTAATCTGTATAATGCATTATGTGTTTAAATGTTTTATTCCCACACACATTATACATATATTATAGATAAGCAGGGTTGAAATATATATTTTTCAGAATATATATATTAGAGAGATATTTCTACTCCTGTCTAAGCTTCACCATAGAATGGAATATAATTAACATTCTTACCATTCCGATCTTAAATGATTGTATCATGTACGACAATAATAACTTAATGATATTTTTTAAAGCAATTTCTACAAATTTTATTTAAGAGAAATAGATGGTACCCCTTACATTTTTAATAATCTTAAAACATTTTTCTAAACAAAGATTTTTTTTTTCATTATCTTGTGTTGACGGTAAATCATAATTAAGGCATTGGATACTCCAAGTCAAAGCATAAAATATCTTCTTACTCTTGGAATTAATGTATTATTTTAAAAGTAGTTTACTCTTTTATTTAACTTGATTTCTTTTTTTATTCAGTGTCAGACTTAGTTTAGTGCAGCGTAATTATTGTTAATTTTATTCGCTTACACAAGATTATGGTTAACAAATAAACATTTTGAGATCATTTATGAAAAATTGAATGCAGTTGCAATGATAAATATTTCATGTCTGTTTCGTGATTCGTTTTTAAGGGATCTGAAATTTGATAACATTTTATTAAGTTAAACATAAAATTATTCATTTAAAATTAAAGGAAACCAGCATTCATTATAAAGAATTTCTAAACAATAACATACTCATGAGATAACATATTGTCACAATCTTAATTATACGGATAATTTATGAATTACGTTAAATTTATTATTACGAAAAATGTATTATTATGAAAAATTAATTATAGCGAAAAATTTATTATTGGTTAATAATTTTTTTCATTGCAGATTAGAAACTCTTCGACACTATTGTGATATTTTGTAATTTAAACAGATATTATTTAATAAGTGGATGTAAAGGTTTCCTGTTAATCTGTTGCGTTAGGATAAAATATTCATTATTTACTAAATTTCAGTTGGCGTATATTTTTTTTAAGATTTCTTCACAAGGTCTATGCATATAATTGCTAAAGAAAGGAGTCTCGTGTTGGGATCTTCCATATAATTCCACTGGCGCTAGTATCGCGGTTGTGATGTAACTGCAACTGTGTTTGCATTGTATGTTTCAGTTTCGTTCTTCCAGTATGTTCTTTTGTTGATTGTTCTATGTTCGTATTGTGAATAAAGTTATTGTTATGTAATAAGTTATCAATATTAGTGCTATCATTGCCAATCATCCTAAATACATATCCCATGCCTTATAATAAACGGTCACAACAGTTTTGGCGACGAGGAGAAAAATAAGAAGAAATAATCAATAGAATTTCAAGATCGTTCAAAAACGAAACTTCAAAATGGATGAAATTTCAAAACGGAAATGTTTCAAGTAATTGAATTCAGGTACTGTAATTAATTTAAATTTTCAACTATTTTTCAAACTTTCAATAAATAAAGAATGAATGCTGAACAATTCCAAACATTTATTGCTGCATTTATTCAGCAACAACAAGCAAAGATAGCACATATCGAAAAACATTTTTCAAAAGAACAGTCTATTGATTCATCAGTAAATCTTGTTAATGTGCATCCTTTTGAAAATTATGATTCAAAACGTGAAAAATTTTCATGCTATATAGAACGATTTGAAAATTATTGTTCTATGAAGGGTGTTATTGATAAAGATAAAATTGCTCAACTTCTATGTGTATCTATTGGTTCATCACACTATAATAATTTGGCAGCTTTTCTTGGACCAGAGAAACCAGTCAAACAATTATCACATGATAATCTTGTGAAAGCTTTCAAGCAAATGCTAATTCCTAGAAAAAATGTAGTTGTTTCTCAACATTATTTTTTAAATATATATAAAAAAGAACATGAATCAATTTCAGAATTTGTAGCTGCTTTGCAACGTGATAAAGTTGAATGCGAATTTTCTGTGAAATGTGACTGTGATAAATCAGTAACAATTGCAGATGTTTTTCTCCGGGCTGAGTTCATTCGAGGATTGCGTGATGACTGGTTGCGCGAATAGGTGCTACAATCAGATTTAATAACTTTCGATGATGTCTTATCAAAGGCGATTGCTCTGGAGGCGTCCAAAATCGAAAGTAAAGAACTCACTCCAAAAGGTTCTCCACGCTCTACTTCTTACGCTTTAAGTGACAATAATAAAGTTTCAAATTTCTCAGCACGTCATAGAAATCGTTCCAGTTCACGATCTAGTTCTCAACACCAGAAACCAGATTATAGAGCACTTGGTATTGAAAATCTATGCATCAGATGTGGCAGAAATAATCACCAAGTCAAAGATTGTCGAATTAATAAAACTAAACTAAAATGTGATTCATGCAAAAAAATAGGTCATGTTAGTAAAGTCTGCATTTCAACTTTAATTAAGATGCCACGAAAGTCAATGAATTCCAGTCTCAGACCTTCTCTTCATGCAGTTTCAACTGAAGTACATGATCAAAATATTACATTTGGTGTCAACTCTATTCACAGCTCTTCACCATGCTATAAAATTATAGATTTATTTGAAGTTTGCCATGACTCTGACAAATATATCGTCTCTGTATACCTCAATGGGAAGCTACAACATTTCGAAGTAGATTCTGGAGCAAAGTTTTCCCTACTTTCAGAAACTGATTTTGAACGTTTAAATTTAAATGTGCCCTTGGAAAAATCAAACATTGCTTTTCGTACTTATTCTGGAGATATCATTCAACCCAAGGGGAAAGTGCATGTAAATGTTGTATTTCAAAACAAAAACATTACAGGTGAACTTCATATTGTTCCAGCTGGATGTGCAGCTATTCTAGGCCGTCAATGGATTCGAGCCTTAGAAATCGAACTTTTACAAATAGATGCTAATATATCAAACACTTCAATTCATAAATCACCAGTGTATCAAATCAATCCTCTCAATTCACTTTTGGGAAAATTTTCACCCCTCTTTGAAGAACGAGTTGGTTGCGTCCCTCATTTTCAAATATCCCTTCAACTTAGAAATGGAGCAAAAGCCATTTTTACTAGGGAGCGTGACGTTCCTTATGCTCTCTGGGACCGCGTCAATAAAGAATTGGACTCTCTTGAGGCAGATGGAATATATCCTTAGTGCCTGCGAGTGATTGGGGGTCACCATTGGTTGTCATTCCAAAACCAAACGGTGGCGTCCGATTATGTGTTGATTACAAATGTGGAGTCAATGAACGATTAATTCAATCAAATCATCCAGTAAGAAGGATGGATAGATGATGTGCTTCATAGTCTTCGAAATTCAAGATATTTTTGTAAACTTGATTTATTTAAAGCCTACCTACATTTAAAAGTTGATGAAGATAGTAGCATGATACAGACCATTTCAACACATCGTGGTACGTATCGCATGCATAGGCTTAGTTTTGGAATCAAGACAGCACCATCAGAACTCAATCGCATTCTTTCTCAAATTCTCAAAGGGTTACTAAAAACAGAATCTTACTTTGACGATATTATTATACATGGTGAAACACTTCAAGAATGTACTGAAAATTTAGAAGCTTGCTTACAAAGACTTTCTGACTATGATCTGCACATAAATAAACAATGTTCCTTCTTTCAAGAAAAAATCGAATATCTCGGACATGTTATTGAATATAATAAGATAAGTAAATCGCCAACAAAAATTCAAGCTGTTCAAGAAATGCCAAGACAATCAAATATTGAAGAAATCAAACGATTTTTGGGACTTGTAACTTACTACTCCCGTTTTATGCCAAATTTTTCAACTATATCATACCCACTTCGACGGTTGCTAAGAAAAAACCAGCCTTGGTTATGAACTGCAAGTTGTGAATCTGCATTCCTGAAACTGAAAAATGAACTTACCAGTGATAGAGTTCTTGTTCCTTTTGATCCTAGTTTACCAATTTTATATTTTATTTTATAACCGTCGTTGAACAGCCGACCCAACTTAATGGGTTTACGGCTACTAATGTTCAACTCCGTAGCCTTGTAATTTTGAACCCAATCCAGAAGACAAGGGAACTCCTGGATCGAGTATTGGGAGAAATTTGCCTTCGTGGAGGACTTTTTGATGGAGCTAACCCGCATTTGCGTTACATGGAGAGGAAGACCACGAGAACCTCCCACGGCTAGCCTGACGGCAAGGGGACTCTAACCCATGATCCGTCTACCACTGAGGATATTTCACGTCAGCACTGTGGTCAGTGCAAGCCGGATGCGGAATTCGTATCGACTGGGATTCGAACCCGGTTCGCCTCATTGGAAGGCGAACGCTCTATCCCCTGAGCCATCGCGGCTCTAGTTTACCAATTGTCCTGACCACAGATGCCAGCCTTACGGGAATTGCAGCAGTATTGAGTCACTCTAAACAAGGTGTAGAAAGACCTATTGCTTACGCATCTCGTTCACTTACCAACTCCGAACAAAACTATAGCCAATTAGATCGAGAGGCTTTAGCTATTATTTTTGGTGTTACACAATTCTTCAATTACTTATTTGGTAAACATTTCAAACTTATTACTGACAATGAGCCACTAACAAGAATTTTTCATTCTCATAAGGCACTACCACGTATGACTTCAGCACGATTACTTCGCTATGCTTCCTACTTATCAAGTTTTGATTTCTCAGTGCAATTCAAAAAGGGATCTGAAAATGAAACTGTCGATTGCCTGTCTAGAGCTCCAATTCAAAAACCCGAAAACTCAGTCGATAAATTTATAGGGGAAGAAGCAATCAAATATGTGTCGAAAACATTTTCCAGATTTCAAGTGAAAAAATAACATCTTTAACAATCCAGTCTGAAACAAAGAAAGATCCAGAACTCAGCGAAATAATTGAAAGGCTGAACAACAACTCTGAAGATTCAGAATTTACATTGTTTGATGGCATACTTTTTCGAAGAGAAAGAGTAGTTATTCCAAAAAGCTTCAAACATACTAAAGGAACTTCACGAAACTCATCTAGGAATAACTAAAATGAAGCAACTGGCAAGACAGTATGTTTATTGGCCTGCCATTGATCGTGACATTGAGAATTTAGTCAAAGGATGTGAGGGCTGCGCATTGACGAAGTTTAATCCTCCAAAGGTATCTGTCCATCCGTGGGAATCTCCAGCAGATAACTGGGACAGAATTCATATAGATTATGCAGGTCCATTTGAAAATTACTATTTTTGGTGTGTGTTGATGCTAAGTCCAAATGGGCGGAAGTCGAAGTCATTATAAAGATGCCCCAACTAGTTCAAAAACTATCCTTTTGTTAGAATTTTTTTTTTCTTTTCATGGCTATCCACAGGTTATTGTATCTGATAATGCTTCAATATTTCAGTTCTAATCGAGGAATATTTCAAAAATTCATCGCTCCAGGACATCCTGCCACCAATGGCCTTGCAGAGCGAAACGTCCAAACCTTAAAGCAAAAGTTAAAAGCTTCTTTTCTTGAAAAATCCTCAATCCCAAGTAAAGTTCAAAACATACTATTCCGTTATAGAGCAACACCTCTAGCTTGTGGACAGTCACCTGCTCAATTATACTTACATAGAAAAATCCGCATACGTTTAAACTCAATCTTTCCTTATCATCCAACACCATCAACAGTTTCCAGTACTCCTTAAGATATTTTTCAGTGGGGGAGAGAGTCCAGGTGAGGTTGTTCATAAATAACCATAACGTATGGCATTTTGGCAAAGTCGTGAGAAAGTATGGTACACGTCATTATTTGATTTTACTAGACTCAGGTCGGCAATTAAAGCGACACATAAACCAATTAAGATCAACATTAATTCCAGAGAAAAAAAAGTGTGTGACTTTTGACCCAACCCAGTCTTTTGACATTCATAGACCATCTCAGATCTCCTCACCTACTCAGCCTAGTATTCCAGAACCTCCAACAAATTCCAAACAGGATGTTGTGACAAAACCAAAAAGAAAGAGACAATTACCTACACGCTTTAGGGACTTCATAATGTCATAAGCATATTTCAAATCTGTTTTAAGTATTTTCAATTATATATTTAACATATTCAATTTTTAAGTAGCTAATGTTTTCAATTAATTGTTATTTCAATTCTAATTAAGTGGGAGAGACTGTTGGGTTCTTCCATGTAATTCCACTGGCGCTAGTATCGCGGTTGTGATGTAACTGCAACTGTGTTTGCATTGTATGTTTCAGTTTCGTTCTTCCAGTATGTTCTTTTGTTGATTGTTCTATGTTCGTATTGTGAATAAAGTTATTGTTATGTAATAAGTTATCAATATTAGTGCTATCATTGCCAATCATCCTAAATACATATCCCATGCCTTATAATAAACGGTCACAACATCTCGACTCTGCTATTAATAAAAAAAAATATTAATAAATAAAAAATTAAAAAAACTTTGAGCTGATTCAAATCATTCTTAGAAAGTACTGAATTGTTTTTTTAATTAACAATTGCAGTAATTTTTAAGATAATTTAAAGGTTCGTAGACATTTGATTTGATTTTATAAAACTGTAACACATATCGCTACTTTATATTATGCAACGAAGTAGTATCGCTAAAAATTAGTCAATATCATAAGTAAGTTCCCTTGCAATAAGATCCCAAGAAGGGAAAGTTAGCGATAGAAAGTTTTTTTAATTTTCTAAAAATAGTTAAACTTTAAGTTACACTTACACATTTATACTAAGATAGTTTGAATGATTAATTACTTTCAGCTATTCATTTAGGAAATTTTTGTGTTTTATTATAAAATTAAATGTAATACAGATATTTCAATTCTGACTGAATTATAATAAAGTTGTTTCAATTTTCAGTTTAAAATTTCAAAAATTTTTAAATTCGTTTTCATAATCAGAAAATAAGAACGAAAATTAAGAATTAAAAATAAAATTATGCATGAATAATCAAATTTACTAAATAAATCTATTTGTTGTACAGTTTAAATGTTACATATATGCGGAAAGATTGATTTAATACAAATATTTGCTTACCTCCAGTATTTATAGCCAATAAAAGATCACGTTTTATTTAAAGGAACAGAATTACACAATACAAATTAAAATTAACGAAAGAAATTTATTTACAAATGAAAATTAATCAGAAAGAAAATATAAAATGAAATTTTAAATAAAATGCTGAATTAAACAAAAAGAAAAATTTAAAACGAAGCCATTTTAGGATGAGTGTCAAGGACAAAGTTTGCAGACAGAATGACGGAAAAAATTGACAAGGAAGTTATATGTCCTGAAAAGGTTAACATATATATGCAGTCCTAGAAATCCAAGAGAATTCTTTGTTTGAGGCACGCATTTTATGACTGTACATAGGATCTTTGTATAGCCGATATTTTAAAAAGTAGATAAGATAAGATAGAGCCCATTGGAAGAAGCGGAGAACATTTTCCCTTAGAGTAATATGAGCTGGCTACTTTTCAGAGGGGAGAATCTTTGTGGGTGGTAAATCAATGAGGAAAGAGATGCTATCTAATTTAATCCTTGAAGAGAAGCGTTTATTGCTCTCTTGATGAATGGGTAATAAAGAAGCAGCAGTGATTATTTTATTTCTGTTACAGACTAATAAGAGCCTCAAAATAAAATGTCATGGGAATTGTTCATTTTTTTTCCCTCAGTAAATCAAATATTTAAAAATTTTCTAAAATTAAGGAAAACTTATCTATAGTATAAAAACAAATTGCCTCGTACAATGGGGGGTGTTTGAACACCCTAAAAAACCCCCTTACCTACGTCCCTGAGGCCATCATAAATCAAGCTTTAGTTGCTCATAGAATTTGCCATGGCTAGTTTATGTGTGAGAACAACGTAGACAAAATTAAAGGTTTAAAAAGGAAATTCGCATAACCCTTACACTCAAGTATTCAAAGCTTCAATATAAACACGGAGAACAATATATAGACGCTGTGGTAAATTTTTGTAGCTATTTAATAACAAGACTAGTAATGAAAAACGTAATTGGCTATTTGTTATTTGTTTTTTTATGATTTTACGATTCGCCAGAAAAAAAAACTATCCCTTAGTTAATTTGTCACTACGATACTGTCCAACACAATTAAATTATCCCCTAAAAAGCCCCATATTTGAACTAAATAGGCATGAACTAGGAATTAAAAAAAAGAGAGACAAAATTTCAAATAAAATTAAGAATTTAAGATTTAATAAGTTTTATCAACTCTTTAATTCTTAATTTTAACTTAAGGAGGTTGAATATTAAAATTAAGAATGCTCAGTTTAAAATACGAAATTATTAGTCCAAAATTTCATAAAATTCCTATTAAATTTACAACAATCACTTGTGGGTCTAATAATTACTAACTGAATCTGGCACTATTTTCTCTAAGTACCGTCAAACGGGGTGACTATGTGCCACTTTTTGACGTTTTCGTGTCATAATTCCTCCAATTTTTCACCTATCAGGTTGATTATTTAATGCAACATAATTACGCATCTTAGCTTTCAAATCACATATTAAAAATGATTCTAAGATATCATGGAGGGGAGATATAATTTTTTCTTAGTGGCACTTTCTCACCCTGCACATGGGGGTGACTAAGTGCCACGCATGTTTCGATCCTCCTTTTAAATCTATTAGAAACGATCGCTGGTAACTTCTCACCCTTCAGAATTCATCTCCTTGTCATATAAGTTGATTCTTTTATGAGTATACCTTCAAATTTTAGAATAAAAAAGGCCATACATATGGAAAAATGCTATTTATTAAAGAAACTCTTCAAAAAATTTCCAAAATGACTCAATTTATTAAACAAAACACAAACTACAAATTTGAGATAGAAATTCTCTCTTCAGTCAATCCGAATTTAGAATAACCTGAAATTTGTCGCCATTTGGCAGAGGTTTGGGAGGACAAATCTTCTTCAGGATTTATTTCTTTTTGTGCCACAAAATATCCGGGGTGTCAGGCCACTTCCAGAATTGTCCACTTTTCCCCAGGCATTCCACACATGCCTCGTTGCCACTGTCGAAATCAGAAATCATTTGACCCGGGTACATTTTTCCTTTTTATTTTACTGCAACAAAGTCACCTTGCACAGGGCCAGTGTTTTTTGCGTCATTGACAGACTCACTGCTTGTCAACGGTTGACCAGAGACTGTTGTAGATGGTTGGTCAACATCTAGGACATCAATGGCTGTCTCTTCACTTAAATAATAAACACTCTAAAATCTTAAAAATGACCAAAACACTGCAAAACACAATGGCCCCTAGTCACCCCACACTTTATCGAAAATTGAATTAAGGGTTATAACTGGTAAACAAAAAATCATTTTGAAACGTCGAAGCGTGTAGAACTTCTTTGACAGTTTTGTGACAAAAAACTGAACTTACCTTTTTTTCTGGCTGTTTCCGAAATATGATTACCAGACCACTCCCTTACGAAAATTTAAGGTATATTTAAGGTTGATTTGAGGTATTAAGGTTGATTTGAGGTATTTTTGAGGTATTAAGGTTGATTTGAGGTATATTTAAGGTTGCACAGAAAACAGCAATAAAAATTATACCTCGTAAAGGTTGTAATTAAGGTGTACGAGATTGTTTTATATACACTTTCAGCTTGTTTTGAGGATGTTTAAAATTCACTTCAAATCAACCAGACTGATAAAGTGATTTTTGAGGTATGCCAAGTTGATTTTTTTACACTTGTAACAACAGAGGTATTTTTGAGGTATAAAAATTTTTACCTTGTTTCAACTAAAGAAAGTGAGGTATTTATTGAGGTACATGGAGTCATTTTATTTACACCTAAGCTTATTTTGAGGTTGTTTTAAATCCACTTCAAATCAACCAGACTGATGAGGTGATTTTTAAGGTATACGAGGTTGTTTTTCTTACGCTTGTAACAAAAGAGGTATTTATGAGGTATAAAAAAGTATACCTTATTTCAACTAAAGAGAGTGAGGTATTTATTGAGGTGTATGAAGTCATTTTATTTATACCTAAGCTTGTTTTAAGGTTGTTTAAAGTACACTTCATATTAACTTGCTCAATTCCCAGAGTTCCGTGCGAGCCGGCAAATGGCGTGAGTGTTGACAATCGAAAGTGTATTCGAAATTCGGTAAGTGTGCTTGACATTTATTAATTTAGTTTTATCACTTTTAATCAAATATGCTTCAATTTTCAAACTTAAATTTTATTATTTTTGTTTTAAAGATGCCTCCTGATCTTAAATAATTTAAGTTGGAGGATATTCTTAGAAGCTATTAGTGTAGGCTTAGCAATAAGAGAGAACAATCGAAATATTTCTCGTCGCTGTTTAGGGTAACGTTACTGGTGAATCGTTACAACAGGTTATGCACAGTATATTTTATTGTTTGTAATTTATTAAAATATAACTATTCTTTTATTTTGCTTAAATGTATATGTTTCAACGTTGCAGTATGCAAGCTGATTAGTTGAGTAAAATATTCATAATTTCTCTTATAAATAAATCATTGAAAATTGAAAGATCTTTAAAATAGCAATTTTGCTTTGAAATTCTACTATAGCTGTATGCTTATCGTTTGCTTGGATATCTGTTGCAAAGTTTATATTGTTGTTTATGAGTCAAAATATGTATAATATCACTGCATTTTAAATCTGAATTTATTTTTTTTAAAAATCTGATTAACGTGCAATTTCTTTTTCTTACACACACATATATATATATATATATATATATATATATATATATATATATATATATATATATATATATATATATATATATATATATATATATATATATATATATATATATATATATATTTACAGAGCTTATCCACTGTTCCCTGATATTGCTGAGATGACCTAGGCTGTAAATAGCACATGTGCAGCAGCGATGAAGAAGTGACTAGCAAGTTACTGCTCAGCCTTCCCCTAGGAAATAGTTCTGAATTTATACCATAAAGAAAAAGTAATCTCTCCTAATAAACTACAGCATTTATTCAATTGTTGATAACAATAGTTTGTTAGATATTTGATAATTGAAAACTAGTAACTGTACTAGCTCACTTTTTTATGTTTGATCACACTGCTATTTTCACTACGTGTTACTTTTTCAATTTACCCACGTTAATTATTTACTAAGCAGATTGTTATTACTTATTAAAATATTGAATAGAATTAAATTTAACCCGATTTCAAGTTTATATGACAATTTGTTTCAAGGTTATGAGCATTTTTATGCAGCTGTTCACTACTTCAAAAATTAGCGACTTTCGGAAATCTTAAATGTTTTAGAAATAAGCCAGTATAGTTTCTTATGCAATTTTAATGCTGAATTGAATAAAATCAATTGCAAATAAAGACATTTATTGTTAAAAGTAATATGCAATTTTTTGAATTTCATCTTATGGGATGTGTTTTTATATTTAAACAAATGTTTGTAACAATTAGCTATTAGTTTTATTCTGCTTGGTATTATAAATTATATAGGAGATATTGTACTCAACTTATTTTAAAAGAATTAGTTCAAATCATTCTCTCTTAGACATTTTCCTCACATAAAATTACTCACAACTTTAAAATAAGTGCTCCTTATCAACTTGTAATTTGTTCTATTCTATTGAGTGTAAAAAAAGAATAAAAATTGATACATAACTTTAAAATTTAATTTATTAGACGATTGTTGATTCTTGATTACATTTATTAAAAAATATTAAAATAACTATTTTTTAAGAAACTCTTATGTGATTGACAATAACGGAAGTCTTTTTCAGAATCAGCGTCTAAAATTTATAAAAAAGCTATTAGTTTCATAAAGTCTGACAAAAAGTTTAAAAATAAAGGTTTAGGACTAGGTTTATTGAGTTTAAAGATTTGTAAGAAAAAAAAGAAAGAAAATATAATTATCAAACTTACAAGTACCATAATGATACCAAATGTATAGAAAAATACAAAGTGTTAAAACTGCATATTAAGATTGGAATTATATCTTTGAATTTCTGTAAATGTTGTTAATAGTAGTACTGACTTCAGTGTACTTTATTTTGTGGCTGTGGTACCTGTCATACTTTTTACCTATGAGGATTGAATAGAAATGGCAGAAGAGTACTACTATTTTTCTGAAAAAGAAAATTAACTTCATCCAGTTAATTTAAATCATAAAAAAAATAATTTCTAATATTTTAATAGTTTAAAACCTGCCACTATTATTGTAAATATGACTTACTTACTAATTCATTTTTTTTCTTTTAGGTTCCAATAATTACAAGTTTCAACAGGTAGACGGAAACAGTATTTAAAATAATTTTGTTGATTTGTAAAAAAATTAAATTTTAGTTTTAAATAAAAGTATTTGAATTTCAGCTGACTAATTATTTAAATTTGTAGTTTTATAGCTTAAGAAATTCAAGCTCATTAGACAACTATTTTCTAAAAATATGAGTTCCCATAAATAGTTTTTACTAATTGTAGAATTTGGATAAGTGTTATTTTAAGATGATTTAATTCAATCTATTAAAATTACAGAAGAATTATGCATTTGAAACCTTCTTTTATAACTTAACAAAAGAAGCAATTACTGCCGAAGGTTTAATATTAAAAACTTCAGATTGATAAATGAAGATCTCTACTAGTGAAAAAATGTAATGACATACATTATTCTTCATATAATATAGATAATATCTTTATATATATATTATATATTTTATATAGTGAGGTTAAAAATTAATCAACTAGGCGAACACCTCACATTCGTAAGTACTGAAAAAACAGCTTTAGGTTGAGCTACATAAGCCTGAAGTGTAAAATGTCGCATCTTTGGTTGATAAATTAATACTTCTAAAAATACAAAAATATATACTTCAGGTTACGAAATAATAACTTAAGGTAGAACATGGAACACATGACGTTAATAAAAAAAATAACCTTTCCAAGTGTTGAAAATACACTTCAGGTTGATTTATAACAACCAGAAGTGTAAAACGACGCACCACAGGTTGATAAATATATACCTCTACAAACATAAAATTATATACCTGAGGTTGAAAAATAATTACCTGATGTAGAACAAAATACACCCAAGGTTGATTTATAACAACCAGAAGTGTAAAACGACACACCATTGGTTGATAAATATATACCTCTACAAGCATAAAATTATATACCTGAGGTTGAAAAATAATCACCTGAAGTAGAACAAAATACACCTGAGGTTGGTTTATAACAACCAGAAGTGTAAAACGACGCACCACAAGTTGATAAATATATACCTCTACAAGCATAAAATTATATACCTGAGGTTGAAAAATAATTACCTGAGGTAGAACAAAATACACCTGAGGTTGATTTATAACAACCAGAAGTGTAAAACGACACACCACTGGTTGATAAATATATACCTCTACAAGCATAAAATTATATACCTGAGGTTGAAAAATAATTACCTGAGGTAGAACAAAATACACCTGAGGTTGATTTATAATAACCTGAAGTGTAAAATGACACACCTTAGGTTGTTGAAAAAATACTTCCACAAGTGTAAAAAAATATACTTCAGGCTGATAAGTAATAACCTGAGGTTGAAAATAAAACACTTTAAAGTAGTAAATATCTACCTCTCCACGGATGTAAAATTAAACACCTCAGGTTGAAACATATATACCTCTGGAGGTATATTTAAGGTATATTTGAGGTTGATTTTGAGGTATTCATTTGCACCCTTTTCAACCTTAACGACGTATTTAAATAACAACCTCCTTTATACCTTTCAAATATACCTCGTTTATACCTCATTTATACCTCGATTTTTTCATAAAGGCACTTTTTTTCCAGATCACAACACCACAAATCCTCATCGACACAAACAATGGTAGGTTATAATTTAGGTTATAATTTGATTGGTGTAGTACCCCAGTTAAAATCGCCCTACTATCCCACTACCTAGCGGTAGTTTTTCTTTTTCGATCGGTTCCTTCCTCTGGCGCCATCAGCCGCTTGAGTTCGAAAATCCAGGATGGCACCTAGTCACCCCGTATGGAACTTAGACACCCCGTTTGACGGTACTTAAGTAAAATGATTAACAATATTATTAAAAAAGGTTTTTGATGGATTTTTACCATGGATTAATAATCAAAAAATTTTATATTTAATTAAATATAACAAAATGAATCCGATCTTTGATTTCCAAGATCATTCCAATTGCTTCCCACATTCTAAACTAAAAGTTGTCCTTATGAGTTGTTATAATATACTTATAAAAATAACCTTAATTGAAAATTTGATTTCTAGGAAATTCTAATTAATATATGTCTTTTTAATAATTATCTTTGAAATGGAAAAAAAATTTCTCTTCAAATAAATGGAATACTACGAGGATCTCATTTTTTGTCACAAATATATTCATCACTAACTTTTTTTTTTACATTTCTTAAGCCTCACTAACTTTAACTTATTTTTACACTATTATTAAAAAAAAGTTATACTCTAAACGCCAAATTTGTTTTTATATTTATTAATGATTAAAGTATCTTTAATTTTCAAAATTATGTAATTTTATTAAATAATATTTACCCCGAGGAATTAATATTACATCGTAATCATGATGATAATAATAATTCTTCAGATTTAAGTATTAAAAAAAACATCTGTAATGTTGACATATACGATAAAAGGAATGATTTTAAGTTCATAAATAAATTAATAATATAGAATTCCGATATTTCTAAAATCAATTATTTAAATACTGATTTTAATCAAATGAATAGAATTAAAAGAATTTATAGCAGTATTTATTTATCCAAAAAACAAATAAACATACTTTTTATAAAATTTTATTGATAACAATGGATATTCAACAAATGTTATTAAATTCTCTACAAATCATTGAATTTTTTGTGATGTATAAAATTAATAAATAAAGTATGTATTAAATGAATTAAATTCAATAAATGAATATATTTACACAAAAAACTTTTAGTTATTTAGATTAATTTTCGTAATCCATGTGTAAATCCAATTTGGGCAAATCCATGGCTAAAAATTTTATAACTATTCAATAATCTCCTCGAATGTATTATTCAGTACATGTTCATTATTTCTATAAAAATCATCGAATGTTGTACCTAAAATGCAACCTTTTATTAATTATAAATTTTGAATTATTTAGTACAATATAATATTACCTTGCGCAAATCTAGTTTTCAGGTCAATCCAAGGTTACAGGCAAGTCAAATGATGTTCTTTACTTCAGTATGAACGTGCCTTAATATATCCCACAACCCGCTATTTAAGCTTTAATTTTATAATTTGAAATCTGGCAACTTAGTTATGAAAATATTTCGAAATTATTTTTGGAAGATAATACATGAAAGTAAGTACATGACCCTCTTCTGTCTTCTCACTTTATATGTTTATTACAATGTTCCTATTTGTGTCTTGTATTTTTTTAAAAAAAAAATTGTGATTTTTACTAGATAAAACTTTATTTTTGAATCGGTTTATTTTCTTTTCTTTCTTTTATTTTTCCTTTTGGTGCTCCTTACATCATTATATAGCCATATTTTGCTTGAACTATAATAATGTAGCATTAGAAAGCATTACTTTTGCAGATATAATCGTGGCAGCTGATGATGACAAGATGACATCTTTTCGTTATTTTTTTTCTAATTTTGGTTAATTTAAAATTAAAAAAAAATTTTTTTTTTCCTTCTTTTTAATTTTTCTTCCTTCTTTATTTCTTTCCTTGTTTTCTTTGCATTTTCTTTTTATTATATATGAGACTATAAAGGATATTAAGTAAAATTTTAAAGTAGTGCTAAAAAATGTAGTTATATTTCATTTTATTTTTATTGATAATATATAAGAAATCTATGACCATGGTTTATCTAAAACTAGCATGATTAAAAAAAAACATTCATTATTCTCTACAAGATGACTTCTAAAGCAATGCTCTGGAAGTGGTTGATTTAACACAGGTTTAACTGTATATGCGTGTACGCGGGCATACGTGTACTATATGAGTGACTGTGTGGAAACACATTCAAGTCTTATTTTCTAAAAATTAAAGAAAAAAAAAACTATACAAAATAGATGTCAAAGCACTCACATATATATATAACATGTTGCAATACTTTTTTTACTTCATTTCGAACAGGGTTCTTGTGGCACTATAAATATTAAATATTGTTGCCTAGTATATAAGACATGTTAACTTGATTCTATCAAGAGGTACCTTTTGATAGATGAAGGTTGACATTGTCGATAATTAATTTCCCTCATTGGTGACCCAGACGTGATATGAACTTGCCAACATTGATGGATGATCCACATTAAAAACAGTAGATTTGCTTAAAAAAATTAAGAAGAAAAAAAATGTGCGAAATGCTGTAAACAAAAATTAAGAAGAAAAAAATGAGCGAAATGCTATAAAGAAAAAAAAATGAAGAAAAATATAATGAACAAAATTGATGTAAATAAATAAACAGCATGTGTCAACTAGTGGTATTCGCTCATCGTATTATACTGCAGATAAAATTCTGGAAGGGGTGTAATGTAGCGTAACTACCACTATGGATATTAAATACTAATTGTCTAGTATATAAGACATGTTAACTTGATTCTATCAAGAGGTACCCCTTTGATAGATGAAGGTTGACATAATCGATAATTAATTCCCCTCACTCTAATATATATTAAGAAAGGTGATAATGGAACACTTTGCATATTAAGGTCGTATAACCAAGAGGAACACTCCTACCCAAAGCAAAATAGATAAGCAAAACACCTTAACTAAGGATCATATATATATGATAGCGTAATTCTCCTCTCCATCTAATAAAACAAGACTTTTTGTCAATAGCGGTTCAATACCACACGTACGTCATCTCAATACGGTCCTTACATTTCATATTAGTAAGTATGCGTTTACTCTTAACTCCTACTTCAGCCTGGGTTCCTTTCTCTTTCTGGCCAGAAGAGATTAAAAAAAAGCTGTACATCAGCGATTCCTAAAAGGTTCCATTAATCTAGGATACCTAGGGTTCTTTGGCACCTTAGGTTTCTGTGGAAAGGATTCTTAGGTAGGATTCTGAAAGTTAGGAAATTTTTTTAACCAGTTAAAACGTTCTCAATCTTTATTATATTTATATCTTATCAATTCAGTATTTATTTATCATTTCGATAACTTTTAAGAAATTATTTAAATAAAATTCCAGTGGAAAAATTTGAAATTTTTTTTTTTTTTTAAAAATGTGCAATAATAAAATAATGTAATAATTTCATAATTTATACATCGAATAAATTATGAAGGGGTATGAATTAGAGTGGAATGAAATTTCTTTCAATAATTAAAAGGCTCTACCTCCCATAGTTGTTCTTAGGTTAAAGGCTGGGGAGAGCCTGAGACTTGTTTGATATCGTAACAGCATTAAAAGGAGACTTTATTTCAAGTTGAAGACACATTCTATCTATTCACTTGTCGTGGACAGAAAGTCTTAACTATGAATTGATTCACTAAGCTGAGCAGCAGTGAATGGCGTAATGCGCGATGCTTTTGCAGAAGACACAAGTTTTTCGCTGGCACTATCCATCTGAGAAAAATAGAAATCACATTTTCTGGCTTAAAAATCCTTACTTTCTTGCAGTACTTCGCAAAATGTCTTGCCGATTTTCTACCGGCGGTAAAAGTTTTATTGTCATAATAAATCGGCAACGTATCACTATAATACGGAAAATTATTCTAAAAATTGCAAAATTCAAGAGCATTGCAGAAAAGGGAAATATAAAAGGAAGATTTTGAAAAAAGAAATCACCAGCAATAACACATTTAATACAGAAATGTCATTTGTTTTTATTCGTCAAACTTTGAGAATTTGAAAAAATTAAAATTAAAAAAAAATATTGCAGTTTTTTTAAAAATATTTCAAGGTTTTTGCGGGGAATGAAGGTAATGCACAATCTGAAAAAATTCACGTATGATATACAACTTATGGGAGCAATTGATAGCCATTTTTTAACAGTTCTTTTACATTTTCAATTCAACGAAAACCATGATTCAGCTTTTGAATACATTAAAAACTAATGTAAAATAGACTAAGAAATGATAGAATAATATGACCAGACAATAATAATAATCCGACAAGACGCCTCTCAAGCCATACGAATTCATCTGTCAGACGTAAAATCTAATTTTGAAAGTAATATAGATAAAAATAAGAAAACAATTCATACTTAACGGTAGGGCATATACCAATAATGCGGAAACTCACATTTTTCGATGTACCTTTGCTCAGCATCTAAACAAGATATTGTTTCATTTTTTTTAACAGAATATTTACATATACATGTTTACAGTGTACTAACTGTTAATACATATATTTGGAAGAAAATTTTTCAAAATATTATGAACTGAGAACTTTTAATTGTTTAAAAAGATTCATAAAAAAATTTTCATTACTCAAAAAGCATTCTTGTTAACGCCAAAACATCATCACAGCGCACAACTGATATTAACTCAAATATCCTCAAAAACTTTCAAAGCAATATAAGTAGTTTCTTAGAAAAGGTACATCGAAAAAGGTCAGTTATAGCATTATTCATATATGCCCTACCGACTCCCCTTAAATACTTTAAAAATAATTAGTAGTCTTTCTTTGGTTACTATAGTCACAATTGATAATGAACTTAATTTATGAAGTCGGATTTCTTCTATAAGAAGAGTCATCATTTAGGATTTCGTGTGTGTGTGTGGGGGGGGGGGAATTGGGAGCCACTGCTGTAAATAGCCTGCAATATTTTAGTGTGTCTACATTAAAATATATTGATACAAATAACACATATTTTAATGAGGATACGTGTAAGAAAAAATGAAACACTTAATAAGAAAATACATAGATGTATATATGTTTATTTAAAAAAGATTATGAGCAATAAAAATAACTGATGAACCAGTACAAGGATAACTCATTAAACAGAATCCAAATGACTCGCCATGTAACTGCAAGACACACTACAGTTCTTCTTCATTTGAAATATGAGATTCTGACGAACAACTATATTGCTCACGAAAACTTCCTGATAAACATTTTAATTGCGGCAGAAAAAGAAAAAAAAAATTATTTGGATGTTTTCTTGTCTATAAAAGAGCAGCAGATGACGTTGATCAGTCTTGAGGAGGGAAGAACTTGTTGTATGCTTCTGCTGCTGATCTTCTGTTCATGGCGCAATCAGCGCAGAAGTGTGGGAGGCGAATTCCGCACAGGAAGACATCTGTGAGTCCTGTGAGGGGCTCATAACACAGAGTGAAGGGTAAAAGAATGATGTACCAGAATGAACACAGGAATGCCAACTCAAACGAGACAAATAGAAGGAGAATAACCCACAAAATGGACCACAAAATTCCCTTCGCACCTTCAGCCATCTGAAAGAGAGAGAAAAAATAGTCACGATATTCAATTGAGCATTTTCAAATTAGACTATTAACCCTTTGCGATCGTATTCAGTTTATACAATTCATTTTTGTTGAGTGAACATAATATGCAGAGTAAAGATGTGAAAAAAAGTATTTTTAAGAGGAAGAACCGTTATTACTTTTTTAAACACAATTTGTAAAGATTTTTTTTAAATATTGTACATCAAATATTTTAAAAATTGCGTTTAAGAGTATACAGGATTGGCGATAAACTTGACGAACGTGACCAAATTATTAAAACATCTATTTTTGGGTTTATTTGAATGCAATTTCTAACAATTATTTCTAGAAAACATAAAAATAAGATAATTTAGATAAATAAAAATACCCTTTCTAATGCACACGAGCTGCCAGCTCCCAACAACAAAAACATCAGCACATCCCAACACCTATGCTCTGTATGGAGAAGGCCACGACTTATTTGAAGCCGATGGTTGCTGTCTTAAACAGATGGCTGAGTTCATAATGAGGATGCACACCTACCTACGTTGATATTTCCCATGTTAATCATCCACGTTTCTAACCGCTACTAAATCACCCCTCATATTTTTAAAATCCATTGACTGAAGTAAACTAACCGTGTTGTTGAATAAGTATGTGGATGTTGAAGGTCCTCTGAACATCTTTTTCGTTAGAGATTTGTATCGAACATCTTAATCTCCATCTCGTTTAGTTTTTTTCCTTTTTTTTTTTTTTTTTTTTTTTTTTTTTTTGCCAATCTATAATCTCATGAATCTGGGGTATCCCGATGTAACCATGTAAGAATTAGCAATAACTGCAAAAGATGAGTATGACTGAGAGTATAGGAGGTGGTGTGGTGGCTGAGCTGAGCGCACACTGCGCAAAATAAATAACGGACCGCCCTGAATAACTCTTGTTCTAAAGCTCGGATCATCATGTTCTAGAACTCCATTTTAATGACTCGAGAGTCGAGAGGGTGACTTCAAATATGCTAATTAATTAGAGCAAACGTTATTTTAAGTTACGAAATAAGACACAAAAACGTACTTTCGCTGAATAAATACATCTTTTTTTTCAACAGATTCAGATTTTTGATCCCCAAAACAAATAGGGTACGAGGGTTGTTATTTATATTTCTGGCATAATAATGAAAAAACAAATATGTAGGATCGAAATTGGTTTTATTGTTTTTCAAAATATTCTCCATGATGATCAATACACTTTTGCATGCGTTTGAACCAATTTTCAAAGCACTTTTTCCAGTCCGATTGAGGTAACTCCAAAACATGCGTTTTGAATGCATCAACCGCTTCTTCGGGGGTCGAAAATCGTTGTCCACGTAATTTATTTTTGATGTGTGGGAATAAGAAGAAGTCATTGGGTGCAAAATCAGGGCTGTACGGCGGATGACCCATCAGTTCGATCTTTCGCTCCGTCAGAAATGCCTTTGTTTGAGTCGATGTGTGAGAGCTCGCATTGTCATGATGAAGAATGATTCGCCTGTTCTTCTGCTTTTTTCGAATTTCTCCGATGACATCTGGCAAACAAATGGTCGTATACCATTCACAATTGGCCGTCCTGCGTTGCTCTAACGCCACTGTTGCCAAATGACCGTTAATGCCGAAGAAATAGGCAATCATTTGTTTCGATGTGCTTCTTCCTCGAACAACTTTTGTTGGTTTTGCCTCGTCTTGGAAGACCCATACAGTTGATTGCTGTTTTGTTTCCGGCTCATATGCATAGATCCATGATTCGTCACCTGTGTAGATGTTATACACAGCCTTTGATGTACCTTGAACGTATTTTTCCAACATTTCCTTGCACCAATCGACACGAGCCTTTTTTTGAGCGTTTGTCAGATTATGCGGGATCCAACGCGAAAATTTTTTTTTTTACGCTCAAATGTTCATGCAATGTTTTATTGATGCTAGTCATACTAATGTCCAAAGACGCCTCTATCTCACGGTATGTCACATGACGATCTTGCTTTATCAGTTCACGCACAGCATCGATCTTTTCTGGCACAACAACGGATTTTGGACGACCTGCACGGGATTCGTCCTGGATCGAACATCGACCGCGATTAAATTCGTTATACCAATTTTTTACAGTGCTGTAGGTTGCCGCTTTATCGCTGAATAAAGAATTAAGTTCATCGAAGCACTCTTGTCTTGACAATCCACGTCGAAAGTTATGGAAAATAATGGCACGAAAATGTTCACGATTCAATTCCATTTTTTGAAAGAGAAGAACTTTTCAATTTACTGTCAACAACACAAATGAAGCTATAATGGTAAATAGTCTGCTGAATTTATGTTTAAAAATATCAAACTTTCGATTAAAATCGTCTGCGGTCGCCTAGCAACACTTACTGTTGCCAAGGCCAGAAATATAAATAGCAGCCCTCGTATCAGCAATCTGGGCCTTGTAAAATTAGATTATATCTTAATTTTGTAAAATTAGATACTTTAAAATGATGTCAGAAATTACATTTCCTTCGCTATATTTATAAAATGACAATAATACATAAAAAATAAAGTGTCCTTCTTTTCGAAACTATGAAAGAAAGTCCATAATTTCATGTAATATGCGACAGCTTTGTTTTCAATTCTATTTTTCACTTCAAATCTAGACTAGGTCTAATGACTAAAGTGACAACGAAACAATTAATGGAAGGACACTAAAAGTTGACTTATCATTTTGCCAAATCTTCAAACAGTCTAGATCAGTGTTTCCCAAAGTGGTCCATATGGACCCCCAGGGGTCCGTGGTACCATTCAAGGGGTTCATGAAAAATAAAAGCTGATTTAGGGGTCCCTGAACAACGTCAGTTGGTCCGCGTGAGGTTTAATATAAAATAATAAAATTGTGATTGGTTTTTATTATTATGGAATTTAGAATAAATAAAATAGTAGCGATTTTTACGTCCTAAGTAAACTATAAATAAAGGTGGGGGTGCTAATAATTATTAACAGCGGTTTGTTACAAATTAAACAGTTGATTTACAAATTTTCTTGTATCTTCTGTTCCTCTTTTAAGAGATTACAGTATGAATGAGTCGAAGAAAAAACGCCGAAAATACAGTGTTGAATATTTGAAGTATGTCTTTATTTCTTCACCAGGAAATAGTACTTTACCTATGTGTCTTCTATGTAATAAAACTATAACAAGTGATTCAATGAAACATTCCAAACTTAACGAACAATTGATAAAAATCCATAGTGACAAAAAAAGATAAAGATTTAACTATTTTTCAAACAGTCAAAGAAAAATATCTGAAAACACCGTCACTGCAACAACTTATATCATCAAAGCGAGGTGGCGATGGATTGCATGTTTCTATATATTACATGATTGCTAAGTCCGAAAATCCCCACACTATTGAAGAACTCATTTTACTAGCTGTAAGTGAGGCAATACTCACTTGGTTGCACAAACCAGCTTTTGACATTGTAAAAAGAATTCCACGGAGTAATAATAATGTACAAAAAAGGATTGACAAAATATCTCAGTGCGTAGAAATTTCTTAGTGCGAGTACTTAAAAATATCTGAATTTTCTATACAGCTTGACAAGTCCACTTATCCAGGAAACGAAGCTTTTAATTTTTAGCTTTTGTAAAATTTGTAAAAGAATAAAAATTTTACCAGAAATTTTTATTTGCTAAATGTTTGGAAAGCGATATGAAAGGTGAAATGATATTGACTGAATTTAAAGCTATACCCTTGATTGATATCATTTCTGTAGCTACTGACGATGCTACAGCAATGGTAGGAAGATACCGAGGTTTTCTGGCTAACTTAAAACAAGCTGCAGCAAATGTATTTTCAGTACATTTGCCAAACTTAACGAAACTAATTTGAAACTACAAGATGAACAATTAAATTGAATCAAAACTAAAATCGTAAAACTGCGTTTGTTGCAAAACTTTTTCTGTATAAACAAAACTTGGGAAGAGGAGCTATTGTTTTCTCATTTTCAGTGCCGTAATGAACCTCATCACAAAAAAAATAAATAAATAAATTATTAGAAATTAGTGCTCACAAACATTGAGCCTGACATAAATACATTCTTAAAATGTCATCACGTTCATCCAAGTCATTAATTTTTTTTATTTTATTTTAAACAAAAGATATAATTTCAATAAATAGTTCTTCAACAAAAAATTTTTTTTTTTAAATTTGTAATTTTTATACCGTACATATATGCAGTTTTTCACTTGGGGGTCCGTGGGCAAGTTTTGACTACAAAAAAGGGTCCATGGGTTAAAAAAGTTTGGGAACCACTGGTCTAGATTGTTTTCTGTATCAGAGCATTTAATAAGGGCTGAAATGTATCTTTAATATAAACAAAATTAGCTTTACGACTTCTTTAAAATCTCACAATTTTTATCTAATAATTACTCTATTTATCTGGTTTTTGTTTCGTATACTTTATACAAAAGGTTCATCTTTTTACACACTTGGGAATTTCATGCATTTTGGTTTTAGTATAAATAATTGCGTTCACATATTGACTGTAATTTTATTATTACTTTCGTTTAAGTTATAAAACATTTTTAAAATAGTTATTTTTAGAGAACTCTGCAGTAATAAAAAATTTTATTCTGAAGGTTCAATAAAGATTTAATTTTTTTTTCATTTGATTCTGGAAATATGTTTGAATATGTTTTAAAATTTTATTCATAACAAAATTTCACTAAAAAAATTAAAAATTTTATTTTGTTTATGAAGTTTTTTTTTTATAAATTTATTGTTGTAAAATAAAAATGCTACTGAAATCAAGAGGCGACCTATTAATATCAACTTATTTTTTAAAAGAAAATTTATCAGATTCTAAAAATAAATTTTTGCGCCCCCCTCCCCAATATTTCTTCACACTTCACCTATGCGTGTGTGTATGCGTATCTGTCCCTCTTATAACTTTTGAACCGTTTATTCTTGGGTCTTCATAGCTGATGTAGGGGACAATTTTAGCCCCCAAATCCTAGAATTTGTTCAAAAATTCCAATTAGATCGTACAGGAGTGACATTTGAAAAATGTGATTTTCTCATTGACTTTCCCATTGATATATATATAAGAAAATGCAGACGATTTTACTGATAGTGTCAGTGATGTTAACTTGCTTTTAGCTCTCATTAATTAATAGAAAAAGAGTTTATTTAATTATTTTTTATCCGTTGAGTGAGATCCATTCAATGATCAATTTGAGCATGGTAGCTAGGTGAACTGCGTTACTAAAAGAATATTTCTTAAGTAATATGAAACAACGAGTTAATTTTGATTATACAGTTGTGCTTTTAAAACGCTTCTCTATAAAAATAAATAATTTAAAATCAACGCTATCTAAAATAAAAAATTAAGTTATGCTCTGAAAAGCGAAATTAATGAAGAAATAGTTCTAAATCGTTTAGTAGAAAGGTAAAAAATTCGTCCTCGTACTATTGACGCCAATGATGCTTTATTAATTCCAGTAAAAAGTACTAATTGAAATAAAAATGAAATGAGTTACCTACTAAAGAGAGAAATTAATATAGAAATGATACTGATTCATTTAAAAGAAGTGAAATAAATCACCCTTTATTGACGCATTTGATGCTTAATTAATTTTGATAACATGTACTACTAACTGAAATTTTAAAAAAAATCATAATAATAAAAAAAAAACAAAATTATGCACTAAAAAGAATTAATGGAGAAATTTGTAAATTTGCACTAATATGTTTAGGAGAAAAGTAAAAACTTTATTTTTGATGTCAATGATGTTTCATTAATTTCGGTAGTATGTACTATATCTGAAATAAAAAATAAACTATGCACATGAAGTAATAAAAAAATTTATTGAGAAATGGTACCCATTCGTTTAGGAGTAAATAAGTGAATCGCTTTACTATTTTTGCCACCAATGATGCTTAATTAATTTTGGTAATAGATACTAATTAAAATAAAACTTTAAGTTGTGTACCGAAACGGAAAATTAATACAGAAATGGTACTAATTCATTCAAGAACATAAAAAATTGCCATATTATTATTGACGCCAATGGTGCTTAATTAATTTTGGTCATAGACAATTTTATTGTAAGTGGTATTATGGAACTATTACAGTACCAAACATACTAATGCTGCAAAAATTAGTATATCCGGTACTTATTAAAGCTGTATTTATACTGTGCAGTTTTAATATAGATAATCTGAAAAGAGGTGTCTTAAGGGCCTGCGAAAGGGATAAGTATCAAAGAAAAATCGCTTAATTGTGATAAATTTTAACCTAGAGTAATAATATTATTCCAAAAGGTTGTTATTTTCATGGAATGAAGAGATGGTGTTGATCACTCTTTCAGCGACACCAATCAACGTTGCTCTCACCAGTAAGGACTGAGAAAGAAAAAACTGTCCCTGATCGACCTTTCTGACATGACAGCTCTCTGACCACTCTACAAGCCGATCGTCTTTTGCCATATAGATTTGAAAGTAATAATAATATCATTTGCTAAGTATAATTTGTTTATTGAAATTCATCTCTTATAATAGTAAGTTCGTAATGAAGAACGGCATTTGAGTTCATCGCAAATATTATGCAACACGAAGCAAATGTTACGTCCATTTTCTTAAACAGCTATTCGCTTTTTTTAGAACACGAAATTCCGAGCTGTATCCAGATTTAAAAACTCATAGGCAAAATAACAATCTGCTGATAGGTAAATTCGAGTCAATAAAAAATTTCAGAGAGAAAATAACATTATATTTTAAGAACTGCTGATTTATCACTTAAGTAATTAATGATGTAGAACAGCGATCAATAACGCATAGGCCACGATCCACGAGTGGGCCGAGGATGTGATGCTATGCGAAAGTTTAAATTAATCTTGAAAAAATAAATGATGATGATATTCTAAAGCATTCTCTAGCATGCAAAAAGAGGAGAGAAATAAGATAATGGAACAATTTTAATTAAAATAATTACGATTTTTTAAAATTTATTTATTTGAAGAAAAGAAACTACTTTTAATCTTTGGAACATTTGATATTATTTAAAATTCTTTTTCACAAACTCCAGAAAGCATTTTTAGAGAGATGCTTATGATAAAATATCTATAGTCGGAGAAATAAAAGTATACTGCCACCTATTAAGGCGAAGGACCAGTCGTCATAAGAAATGATGATTGAATAATATTCTATTTTTATAACTCCTGTAACTGTTACTTATGAATGATGTTAGGTCAAGTTTAGCTTATCTAAAGCCAGCGCTGTCTAAACTAATTTTGAAAATGGCACAAAACGTCAATATGGAATAAAGCCTCAGTTGTGTGATAAGCGTCTAATTTTTTAATACTTAAAAACTTACTCCAATGCTATATTACCTGGGTTCATAAAAATTTGCAAACAGGCAGGGATTTTTATAATTTGCAAAATAGGCAAATTTTAAAAAAATTTAATAACTTTGAAAATATTTAAGTTATTTACCTATTCTAAAGCCATGATAATTCTTAACGGCAGGATAATATATATAGTTTAAAATCACCTCATCGCCTCAAATGTAAGGCACTTAAATTATGGCGTTTTTATTTTCCTTGGCAACAGGGCTTCGAAAAACAGCGTTGATATAATACCATAACTATAATTAATTCAGCATCGTTGGTGCTAATAATAATATTTTGGCGATTTTTTTGCGGTCTGCTAAAACGGAGCAGTACAATATAACATTGATTAAACTTCTTTTACAATTTTATTATTATTTAAAAAAGCATTCTTCTAGGAAAATTTTGCTTCCTTCTGAGATGAAAAGGTTTAAGTCTGCGACCAAAATGGGCACATGCTTCTAGCTAATGTTACATGTTTCTGATACTGTACATGATTTTCATGTTTCTAGCTAAGTGCTAATCTCAATAGTTCAAATAGTTGACCTCAAATACACTAGCTATAAGACAGCTTTTTCAGAATAAACATCGCTTCTCAGACGGATTAGGATTTTTGACAAAAATATAGAGAAGGGGTAGCTGGGTGATCCGCAATCTGGAAATATGCCTGGTAATAAAAGAAGTCATATTTTTTAATTTTTATTTTTCGGGAATTTTTTGGCCGATTTAGTCTTAACATTGGATTTTGTCATTTAAAATTACACAGTTTAAAATGATGCATAAATTTGCATGCTGTAGAATTTAAAATTTTTTGCTCGTTATTAAATAAAATGATAATAATAAATAATGAATAGTTATTAAAAATAATTTCAACGTAGAATTATGCTTAAATGAACGAATTTAACGGGCCCAAATTTCGATCGCTCTACTAACTAAACTTTTGAGAACACATTTTCCTGATTGCGGCTACCATTAAAATTTTGATAGTAAAAAATCCAATTCTTTTGAGAAAAAGATACGTTTATGCTAAGAAAATACATTTTTGTGTCTGATTCCGTAAGTTAATAAATATTTAGCAAATATTACTGAGCATGTTTGATGTCAACCTTTCATCTAGTTCATGAAAACTCGATCTACAACAAAAGTTATTCATGGTAGTATTTATTTAACTAATCATTTAAGTATTAAATTTATGTAAAAATTACTATTCATTCTGCTAATGTATCTCATTTTTTCAGATGTATGGGTAATATGCTAAAATTTATTAAATCATTAAAAAAAAACTTTATCACCTTTATCTTCATGTGTAATACATAAGAATATAAATGACATGAATATATATATACAATAATAAAAATTGATGAATAAAAGCCATGATATAAGAAATTATTAAAAGGAATTGCTTTTCTGTAAGTTAAGATATTGTAAATGTCACCATATAAAATATGGTAAAGTTACCATATCTAAGTTGACCGAGTGGTAAACAAGTTTCACTTTATAATAAGCATCTATTACCACAACGCCTATTAAAACATCTTCAGTCACTCCTATTACCATAAATAATTTAACCTCTCTGGAGTCGAGAATAGTTTGGCTATTTTGTTAAGGCTCTTTGAAATGGATAAGTAACGCAAAAAACTGTCTAATTGCTTATAAAAAGACTTTCATAATAAAAAGAAAAGTAATTTGAAAGAACTACAGAATAGAAGGAAAAATAAAACTTAAGAGTACTTAATCTTTGTCTTGATTCCCTTCAAATTCTCGTAAAACTAAAGTCCACCACATAAATATTTTTGAAAGCATGGAACAATTCTGATGTTGCCACTGTTAATAAAATAAACCATATTTTTTTCAACTCGTACATACGTGAAATTTTAAATGATCTACACATAAAAATAAAGCAAGAGTTTTTACCCTAATGCTAGAAAAGAATATAAAAAGGCGACGCGTTTATTATTATTATTGCTAAAAATGGCAACACTCTGACCATAACGTTTTTAGCACCATGCTACGGCAAAAAGTTTAAATAGATTGTCACCAGCATAAAATTGATAAAAGTAATAGAGATATTGTTTTTCTATAAATATCCCTAATTGAAAGTTATTTTTCAGTACTGGTATTATTATGCTTTCAATCCAAGAGTTTAAAACTAAGAGAATTGCTTTTTCTTCTTCCTTTTCTTATATTATTTTAATGTAATTCTGCGCAACATTTTAAGATTAATGTATTTAGAAAGGTGGTCTAATATCATTAACCATTTTACAAGCATTATTTTTGAGTAAATAGCATTAACATACTGGTATAAATTACAGTTTTGTAAAGTAAAAGATCTGTTAAGAACTCAAAGATCAGCTTCATCATGCACAATAAGATGCAAGGAAAAATACTATTTAATAAATCGTTTGATGAGCGAAAATATTAAATTACGGTTGTGAACAATTTGTTTGAATAATATTATGTTATAGCAATATAAATGTTATTTTAAAAAATGATTACTTGGAAAAATTACTTCTGTTCACCAATAGATCTAAATACAATCATGTCCATAAATTAAGGATAATTCAGAATCACACGGAAATCAAACTCTGAAATTAAAATTTTACCTGTAGAATTATCACACACATCCTGAAGAAGAATATGCAAATTACAGGAAACCACTAGATGACGCTGGCAGTACGTCACAATGACGAAAGTGTAAGAGAGGGGTATATAAGGAATGGTGGCAAAGAAGTAAAATTTTTCACAAGCGCTTTAAAAGCCTTTCAGTGCAATAACCGCATAGTTATGGCACAAAAGAAGCATTTGGATGATTTTTTACGTGGCAGAATCATCGGACGACTGGAATGTGGACGTACCCAGCTGGAAGTATCCGAGGAACTTGGAATCGGCCAGAGTGTCATCTCCAGGGTTTGGCAACGATTCCAAGATGATGGTAATGTGAGTAGACGTTACAGCACAGGTCGCCCCCGAGTTACAACGCCGAATGAAGGCCGGTATTTGGCAGTTACTGCCAAAAGAAACAGACGGAGCACAGCATCAGACCTGTCTCGTCAGCCCTCTTCAGCTACCGGTACGACAGTTTCAAGGCAGACCGTGTACAGACGCTTAGGGCACATTGGTCTATATGCTCGTAGGCCTGTCAGATGTGTTCCACTTACCGCAACTCACTGTCGCCTGCGATTAGCCTGGAGTAGAGAGCATGCATTGTGGACACCGCAACAGTGGTCTTGTGTGATGTTTTCCGACGAGTCCAGTTTTAGTTTGCAGTCTGATTCTCGCCGAACTTTCATATGGAGAGCGCCAGGTACCCGTTACCACCCAAGACAGCACCATTGAACGACACCGTTACGGTGGTGCAGGATGGCTCGTTTGGGGAGGAATTATTCTTGGTTCCAGAACTGACCTGCATGTTCAGAGTGTAACGATGACAGGCCACATCTATAGGGATGTCATTCTGGAACAACATGTACGTTTGTTTCGGGGCGCCATGGGTGCTGAATTTCTGTTTATGGACGACAACGCCCGTACTCACCTTGCAAACATTGTAGACGAATGCCTTCAATCGGAGGATATCACCCTAATGGATTGGCCAGCATGCTCACCGGACTTGAATCCAATAGAGCATGTGTGGGATATGCTTGGCCGACAAATTGCAGCCCGTCAACCCCCTCCCACCTGTCTACCGGACTTTCGGAGGGCATTGCTTGTAATATTCCCCAAGATCCTCCTCCTCCTCAATGGCACGACAGCCCCGGGTGGGCCCTGGCCTTCTCAATCAACTTCCTGCCTCTGCCTGGCAGTTGTCTTTCAGTTTGGGACTTTTAAGACTGATAAGTCTCTTTCCACGCAGTCGGCCCATCTCAGCTTTGGTCGACCTCTGGGCCTTGATCCGATGGGCTGAGCCAAAAAGATTATGTTTGTCGAACGCTCTCTGTTCATTCGAATAATGTGACCAGCCCATTTAATTCTTTGGATTTTTACATATTTGACAACATCAGGCTCTCTAAAAGCCCGATAGAGTTCTGAGTTTGAACGTCTGTACCAAGTACCATCAACTTGTTTGCCCCCAAAAATGGATCTTAGGATCCGACGTTCGAAGATTCCCAAGGAATTCTCATCTTTCTGTGTTGTAGTCCAAGTTTCTGAGGCATATGTTAGGATAGGTCTGATTAAGCATTTATAAATTAGTAGTTTAGTCTCCTTTTTAGTAGGTTTGATTTTAAATATTTTTTTAATCCATAAAAACATTTACTTGCACTATTGATTCTTCTTTGTACTTCAGGTGCGATATTGCCATTGACGTTGACTTCAGAACCAAGATAAATAAAACTGTTTACTTTCTCAAACTCGTATTCACCAATTTGCAAGTAAGTTGTAGAATCAGTTATTTTGGTGCATTGCATATACTTGGTTTTCTCCTGGTTAATAGTGAGATGCATTTTTCCTGCCTCTTTTTCCATGGATAGAAAAAATTGCTTTAAGTCAGATTGTGTTCGCGCTATGATGTCAATGTCATCGGCAAATGCAAAAATTTGTACAGACTTAGGGAAGATATGTCCTCTGGTATTGATTCCTGAATCTCTGATAATTTTTTCTAATGCCAAATTGAAGAGTAGGCATGCCAATGCATCGCCTTGCCTTACACCATTTTTTACCTCCATTGGTTCCGAGAAGTCATTTATTCCCCAAGATCAGGGTGTAATATTCCCCAAGATCAGATTAATAATTTGATACTCAGCATGTCTAGGCGTTGTACGGCCTGTATTGCATATTGGTACGGCCTGGAGACATACTCCGTATTAACCATCATACTAACCATGTTATACTGTTTTTTGTAAATAGGTTCTTTTTTTAAATTTGCTCCAGGGAGTAAAAATCGCAATTTTTATTAATTATGTCAAGCATATAGCATTTTTTTTGCTCTTTACCTTTTGTTTAATACATAGACTTTACAAATAAGTCAAATTTGTTTGGCTTCTGTCTCTTTCTGTGCCTGAACTTCATTATTCTTAATTTATGGACATGAGTGTATTTATAATACTAATACAGCGATTCTCAACCACTGTGCCGCGGCACTTTTGTGTGCCGCCAAATTCTTAAAGTGTGTCGCCAAATTTTAGAAATTTATATAGTAAAAATTTTAATGCTTTTTTTTTTATTACGAGTGAAGTCTAAGTTAAAGAAAAGACTGTTAAATGTAGAAGACAATATGAAAGTAGCATTGTCATTTTTACGACCAAATATAAATGAAATTATCAAAAACATCAAATTTTTCATTAAAAGTATTCTTATTATTCATTTGTAATTAATCCCTTAATAACTGAAATGTTGTTTCTGTAGTACTTATTATATTATTTTATTTTACATTGCAAATTATTATCATAAACTATTTTACACAGTGTATTATAGGTAAGTGAGCAACTTTTAAACTTATCTTTTTCTTTGTGTTCCGCCAAATTTTGAAATCGTTAAAAGTGTGCCGTGACAAAATAAAAAAAATAATAAAAAAAAAGGTTGAGAATCACTGTACTAATAGAACATGGGAAGTGGAGGCGCAAGCGTAAGCAAACAGAATCTTTCTTAGTACATATATGTTAAGTGAATAATTTAAACTTTATTAAAAAAACTGTTTTCGGCCAATAACTTACAATTATTATGAAGCATTCTTCGGAGTTGGTGAGTGGGAGCGAGCAAAGTGCTTAGCCCCCAAGTAAAAAGATAATTTTTCAATATATCCAGTGCTCATTTTTAATTACAAAAATTTCCACAGTATACATCATTAGAATTTTGTACGCGAACTTTTTAAATAATGAATTAATAACTAATTATTTATAAAAGTCAACTTTTAATTACAAGACTTAAAACACTGCAATTTCATAACCAATATATTAAATATACTTATCTCTATCTCCTATACGTATCGCTATACCGCATAAAAAAATGATTTTCGTCTTACCATTTCGTGCATTCTGATTGGACAGAAAAATCTCGTGATCATGATTGTTAAACTACAAAGGAAATGTATATCTGTATTCATTAAAAAAATAGAATAAAATTTAAAAAAAAGTTTTTTTTAAATTCTTTTTTTAAGCGTATTTAGATATAATATTTATTTATTTATTTATCAACCATTCTTAATAATATTCGTTGTCATTATTAAGCTTGTAATTTTGATTCATATTTAAAATAAAGGCTTTAAAGTGTTGTTCCTTTGTTGTATTATTAATTAATAACATGATAATAATTTTCTGTGCAGCATTTTATGAGAAAGATATATAGTTACCAATTTTAAGGTATTAAACAACGATAAAGTTCTATGCACTTTTTGTAAAATTATTTATGTATTTACTGTTGTATGTATTTACTGTTATCTCAATTTTATTTATTTATATATTAAATTTCGTGTGAAAAGTATGCAATCAAAATATTGAATTCAAAATGACTAGTTAGAATTTTAAAACACTGTCCAGAATTGATTTTTCACTCTAATGTTAAATAATAGAGGGGAGCGAAAAAAAAGGTCCTTGAAAATTGAAAAGCACTACCTCACAGAAGTTGTATAGGAACTAGTCTATCACTCGTGAATTTTTTTCAGAACCATCTTCGTTACCATCTTCCTTAATTACCATCTTCCTTCCTACCTTCTTCTGCACCATCTCCATTATTCACAAAAGCCTTTAAATTTTGAAATTTTTTGAAAAATACCAAATTATTGTAAAGTTGTCATATAAAATAAATTATCACTCAAAAATTGTGTATTTAAAATGCTACTTATGAACTTTTACAGAATTTTCAGCAATAATTTCACTCCTTATAAAGTTGCAAAAATTCTAAAATATTACCGTTTGTGAGAAGAAAATAAAATACCTCACAAAATTTGTGTATTTACTTAAATATTATTCATTAATTGTTTAAAAAAAATTTTATTTCCTCAGTAACCGACACTAGAGAGGTTTATTTAGTTTTTTTCATATTGTGAGACTTAATAAAATTACAAACAAAAATTAACAAGAAAGAGTACATCCCACCTTCATAGAGGTAGCATTGATGGCTGATTTAAAATCACATTTCAGTCTCATATTAAAAAGAAGCTAATTCCATTAGGTTTGTCGGTGGATCTAAGTTACTTTCAAGTAAACTCGAAGGATTTTGTTTAGCGTAGTGAGTTATCATGCATTCGAAAGTTTTTCTCAGGACTTAATGACACTAAATTTGGTGAATATTTATCAGAAGAAATTATATTCATTTAATATTATTCATCTGTACTGAGATCAGAAATGTCATACTTCATCATTTCTGACAAATTTTCTTCAATCGGTTGAAAATTATTAGAGAAAGATAATAGCATTTAACCGAACTCTTGACCATTGGTTCGAAAAATTATTGTAGACTCACTGTAGGATTGAACTATTTTCGCAGTTCTGTCTCAACCAATTACAATAAGTTGAGAGGCTTCAATTGCTTCGCCATTTAGAAAATTCAAAATAGATACCAAAATAAGGTTTATTTTCACCCAGCAAAAACCTTTTAATGTAAATTTAAAGAGGTTTTTATGCGGTTTACGTGTAAACCTTCTAATCTTAAAACGAGATCTGTGACAATCTACTCTGTTCTACACACATTACCCTAACCCAAAATCTTGGAAAACAACCATCTATATAAAATCCTTTAATCGAGGTTTTCTTAGGGTTTTCAAGCGTGAAAAAAATCCTTGAATAAAGCTATCCTTAAGATGAAAATAATCTTAAATCTAGGTAATTATAAAGTTTCTCTTCGCAACGTCTCTCGCTTCGCTTCTAAAATCCACCTTGTCATGAAATTTTAATCGACAGTGCGATTTGCTCCTATCGGTAGTGTGGCGTCATCTAAAACGTCATTATGGACCTAAGTGGCTATTTTACTGAAGTGAAAAAGCTTTTTAAAAAAGCTTTAAAAAAAACAATTTTTAATCCTTTTAGGATTAAAGGTTTGAAACTGCAATTGTTTTGTTTTATTGAAAAAAGGTTTCGACATGAAAAGGTTCGAAAGTGAAAACATTTTCATGGCAATGAAAAGAAAATTCTGACTCAAGGTTGCCGTAAGGTTATATGCTTTTTGAGCTTTGTACCTGATACCAAAGGAGTTAATGGAAAGATAAATCCAAATTACATAGTTCCTAGGTCTTGAGTAATCGATATGCATATTGTTCATTTTAGATCTGAAATGGGAACAAGCATTTTTTTGCTTTCTACATGTCCAACGTTTTTTTACCCCATCAAAGTAAGTAACTTGAAGTTTGACTACAATGATCGAAGAACCTTGTATTTCGTAATTTCATCTTTCATTCTTTTTTTTTTTCTTCTTTTTTTTTAAGTGTGTTTTCGTCTTCGTTTTTTGTATCTTCGTGCGTAAATCAATTGATGATGATACTTCGATAGCAGCACCCGGACCATCTGAGATTGAGACTTCTGGTATTCTTTGACTTCTGATACATCTTCAGAAATCGAAGTTTCAGAATGCGCTTCTTTGCCTTTTTTTGTAACTAAATTGTTTCGATTTAGCTTCTTTTCTTTAAATTTGAAAAGTTCTGCTTTGCCTAAAACTAGATTCATTTTTTATCCATCTTTTTAATGAACAGTTCACGGATTTTCAAATTAATAGAACCTATACCCATTCATGTAAGAGTTTTATAGACCTGAAAAAATCTCTCTCTTTTGGAAGAAATTTCCTTGAATAATTTTTAGAGCTGTAAAGTTTTTGTAGCACAGGCACTTCCTCTCAGCGATGTCAAAAAGTTATTCCGATTCTTTTGTGAAAACTTTAATTTTAGTCCTAAACGTGAGTATCTCTTTTCGGAGATTGTATAATTTAAAAAATATCTGCATCTTTTCCTTTTATTAAAGCAATGATTCTTTTCCGATATAGAACTGTAAATTAAATTATGCACCGTATTTTATTTGAATTTGACAGCAATTTTTAAACTAACTTCGCTTTCTTTTGCTTCTTACTGTCCGTTGTTATTCTTCGTTAATATAAAGTCGTTAGTCAGTCGAATAAAATAGCAACATATTTTCTGGTTTGACAGTAAACTACAAATAAATTCTTTTGAGCATCTATTAAAAGGAGAGACTTCACTTTATTTTGAGTTGAAGACATATTTAACCTGAACTGATGTCCAGGAATTGATCCACTCAACTGCGCAGCAGTGAATGGCCAAACAAACGGTTTTTTGCAAAAAAGAGAAGGCGCAATGTTTTACGCTGGCATCTTTTGAGGAAAAGAGAAATCTTTTACTGGCTTAAAAATCAATGCTTACATAACTTCCAAAAATGCCTTGCTGATTTTCTTCAACGCTAAAATTTTTACTGTGGAAATAAATTTGCAATGTTTCACTATAATAAGAAAAATCATTGTAAAAACTGCAAAATTCAAGAACATTGCAGAAAAGGAAAATATGATCATAAAAAATCATTCGCAATATCACATAAAATACAGAAAGATAGAGAGATAATTTATTTTTATCCGACAAGCTTTGAAAATTTGAAAAATGTTTTTAAAAAATTGCTATTTTCCGGAAAAATTTCAAAATTTCAAGGCCTTTGCGGAGAACGAAAATAATGTATAATCTGAAAAAATTCACGTATGATATAAGAAACCATATACAACACTTTGGGAGTTTTTTTTTTCAATTATCGAAAATGTTTTTTTTTCTTCTCCATACTGCTAAATGATCTATTTTTCCGAAATTATTTAACCAGATTTTATAGCAACCAAAAATTTAAAAAAAAAAGAAGAGTTTTTCTGAAGAAGTTGGAGTGGTAACAGAGAAAAATCTAATCCAAATAGAATTGAACAATGTAACAGTCTATATACTTAGTAACAGTCTACGTATGATCAAGATACAAAAACGAGTACGATACAAACATGAAGGTAGGTGAGAAAAAATAAGCAGAGGATTGCACCACTTAGTATAGTATTAAAATAAAATAAAATAAATAAATGAAACATTTAAAAATTTTAAGGTTTACCGAAAATAAATCTGTCTGCCAAAGAACACCTCATTTCAATAGGGAGCAAAAAGTACGTATATTACAAAAAAAAAAAAAAAAAAAAAAAAAGTGGTATTATGGCATTAAACCTTAATATACTTCTGAGAAATGACCGAAATTGGTGGTGGTTGATTTCTACTGGTGAATGTTGACAATCGCATAATCACTTTTTCAAATGTTCGAAATAAATACTAGATCTAGTTAAGTACCACTGCCCAGTATATATTTGCCCGGTATGCTCTACATTAATGTTTTTTTAAGGTCAAGTGCCACTACCCAGTATGCATTTAGCCAGTACTCCGAACACTCATGTTTATTCTAAAACAGGAATGCGCAAACTTCGGCTCACGGGACAACTGTGGTCCGCCGGAAAGTTTTATCCGGCCCGCTTATAGAATTTGAACTTGCCTATCCTTGGCGAATTTAAACAATATACATCAATTTTCTTATTTACTTTGTTTAAAGCTATTTTTGCTCTTCCTTTTTTCACAAAGTACCGATGACCTTTTTGCTTTCTCTATTTTTGTTCTGCAAAACATAAATTGATGGAAATAGCTAGACAGCTTCAATTGATATAATGTTAAAAGCAGAAGCTCTTTATAGAATAGCCGTAGATTGGCGCCAACGAGCGTTTGTCTATCTCAAGGAGCAGACACACAGAATCTAATAGAGGTGAATTGTACTTCACATGTTGCAGACTACGCATTTTAAGCTCCATCGAGCTGATTTTTCTGCTAGAGCGAGTTCGAACATTATTTATTGCGTATGTAAGATTGCACACATATAACGTTATTGTCAATAATGGTGAAATTATTAAATGTATAAAATAGCTAGTGATTGTTTGAGCTATTTGTAAAATTTTTTAACCCCAAAATGGTTTATTAGTTGATTCAGTTGGTTCATAAATTCAGAGTGCCGTGCGATCCATAATGAATGGACTTTAAAATGTTTATTTACAGTTGTAAAAGATAAACCAGTATGTCTTGTCTGTAAAGAAGATGTAGCAGTTTTTAAAGAATACAACATTAACCGACATTTTACAGCCAAGCACAAGAATGCCAACTACGAAGCAATGGCTGAATGCGAAAGAAGACAAAATGCATAAAGTCTTCTTAAAGAATTACTAGGCCGACAAAATTTTTTCAAGATCATAAATAGTGTCCTAGAAGCAGCTACGCATGCAAGTTACAGTGTAGCATACAATATTGCTAAAAATAAAAAATCTCTCGGTGATGAGGAGTTTGTTAAACAGTGTAGGCTCCAAGTTTGTGATGTTTTATGTCCAGACATGAAAAATAATTTTGCGGCTGTAAACTTATCGCGAAAAACGGTGATTTCCAGAATCGAAGCCATCGATAAAAATTTAGCATCACAATTCGAGTCAAAAATTGCACATCTTAAATTTTGCTCAATATCTATGGATGAAAGCACTGATATAAATTATACTGCTCAATTAGTGTTTCTATAAGAGGTGTTGATGAGAACTTTGAAATTACCGAGGAACTGGCGTGCATCAAAGAGAACTACAGCGGGATGTGATTTTTTTCGTGAGTTTCAGGAAGGGCTTTTAACTTTGAAAGTGCCCAAAGCAAAAATATGTAATATTACGACTGATGGGGCACCAAATATGATTGAAAAAAAAATCTGGACTCCTTGGACTCAAAACTATCCCGGGAATAACGTTCTACATTGTGTTATGCATCAAGTTTGAATTTGCATTGAATATGCTTGATAAAGCTTTTTAATACTATTCGATCTCACTCACAGTTAATTCTGCCGTACTTTATTGCACAAAAGTGTAGTGGTGTTTTCGAGCGAGTTTGGCAGCTGAAAGACTCTATTGTGTCGTTCTTCCATGAGAAGTAGTGTTCAGCAGTGTGCGAAATATTAGAATAGCTTTCAGACTTTGCATTTTTCACAGATCTTCTTTGTCATACGAGCAAGTTGAATGTTAAGATGCAAGGGAAAAATCAATTCATCGGTGATATCTCGCTCAAAGCTTCTAAGCTGAAGCTTAATCTGTTTGCTGGGCAGCTAGCTAAGAACGACTTGTCTCGTTTTTCGGGGTTAAATTCAATGCCCTCAGTAAATAAGGAAAAGCTTAAGAATTACGAAGATGGCTTGAAAAAAAACTCCATTTTGAGTTTGAACGCAGATTTCAAGATTTCAGCGCCATTCAAACAGAATTAGATATTTTTACCATGCCTTTCAACGTAAATTGTGAAACAGTGAAGTCGGATTTTCAGCTTGTATTTATTGAGTTGCAATCTAACAATAATCTGAAGCAGTTGTTTCTAAATTACAAAACTCAAACTTTGGCAGTTTCCCAAATTCCGCTAGTTTCCCAAATTTAATATCTCATGCACAGAAAATCAGTGCTATGTTTACTTCATATTATGTATGTGAACGAGTGTTTTCATCTATGAACTGTAGAAAAAATCATTTTAGAAGTAAATTTAACAGATAAGTATTTAGGCTTGTTCCTTAAAATAAGTACACATCTCACTTCGAACCTCATTCTAAAATTCGCGTGTAGTGTTTAATTCTGTCGGATATTTTAGTTTAGAAGTTTGAAAATGCTCTTATATGCTGTGTCCCTATAGGCTCGAACATTGCCATTGAGTTAACGAGTAAATTTCCAACCACTCTCTTTTATGAAAGAACATTTTGCATTATTGTACAAGGAAGGAGGCTTTCACGGACAAAACTTTCCGATAGTCTTAATATTTAAGAATCCAAACCATTTTTTTGTGTTATCTATAACATTAGAAGTGTGGTGGCTTAGGGGATAGAACGTTTGCCGAACGGTGACTCAGGTTTGACATCCAGAGATGGCTGGTCAATGTGTACACTGAGAACAGTGCTGACTTACAATATAGCCACAGTGATAAACGGATCATGTGTTAGAGTCCCCTCGTCATCAGGCTAAAGGTGGGAGATTTTTGTGATAGTGAACGTAAAAAATTGACATGTCTTTTGTCACCAATGGTGCTTAATTAATTTTTATGTTGTTGTTGTTTCGAATTCCACTTGCTAATACCAGCAAGCCTGCTAAGTGAAACCAAGTGAATTGAGCCCAAGGGTGAGTTTCTTGTTTTTCAGTGGCTCTATTTATGTCCAAGAATATGACTTCAGTTACACACACGTCACAGCTCGTTAATAGGGTGAACCCATTCATACATATCCCATTCATCCACAAATCATAATTTTGACCTGAACCAGAGAATAACCAATCTTCAGTACCCTCAGAGGTATGATTTGTTATGGGAACATGGAGAACTTTGTGACCCGACGAATTCAACGTGCACCAGCCACCATTTACTACACGGGGAACCTTTGGCACGTGGGGATCGTCGACATGGGCCCAACGCCCTACCAACCAGGCTATCCCAGCCTTTAATTGTGGTAATAGATACTACTGGTGTCATGGTAATTGGTGCAGTTTTAATGTGTACCAAATACATTTCAGGTATAAAGTATTATGCTGGTTTATTTGGTACTTATTAACAATGCATCAATACTGTACACTTTAATTCTAGATACAGGTGAAATAGGTTTTAGAACACCTTTAAAAGGATTAGTACCGGAGAAAATTGCTTTATTGTGTAACATTTTAACAATTATGAGTTGACCTCACATAATAGCATTATGACAAATGATACTGAATATCGTTAAACTATTTGATGTGATGAACATCTAAAAACTTGTTTTGCTCATTCTTCTAACTGAAGGGCAACAAATAATAATAATTAGAAGGAAAAAAAATACTAAGTTTTATAAATTATGTTGGTATAGAACTTTCTTATACATTCTTTTTTCTTTTCCACCCGGGTATTCAGCTAATATATAATAAACAATTGTAACGTAATTACTAACCAATTTTACTTCAATTTAAACTTATAACAGTTTCTTAAATTTTCATTTAAATATCTTCATAAATAATTCTCAGTTTTTAAGATTAAATTTTATCTAATTTTAAATTTTTACTGAACAATAAACTCACGTACTAAGTATTTAAAAATGTATTAAAATATTTCACATGCATCAGCTCAAATCGTGTTATTCATGTTACATATTAAACATATAAAAATAACTGAATGACTTAAACTGTTTTATTTTACAAGAAATTAATCATTTTTTTCACTATCCTAATTTTTTTAAGGAAAAAAATCCTTCTTTTAAAGATTCACAAAAATGTTATTCAACTCTTACAAAACTGATTATTTGTTTGTTGAATATCTTGTTATTTGAAAAAATTTTATGTTTGAACACTATGCCAAAAATTTTACTGTACTTATTGGAACATTTTAAAATCGTAAGAAATATAAAAATCGTAAAAAAAAAAGCTACTGGATTGATAATTGTGGTTTTGTACAATGTAAACAAAGGGGCGTGGTGCTTTAATAAAAGATAAAAACTCAAAGGAAAATCAAACTTAATTTTTATTTTTTGAAAATCGAAAGTTACTTAAAGGAAATCAAACACGATAAAAAATAAAAAATCGATACTTTTGATGAATTTTATTAAAATTGATAGTCTACTAAGATGCAAAAAGCGCCTCCCTTACGCAAGTTTCAACTTATAGTTTTAAAAAGACCAGTATTGTGCGACAGGCAAGTATCTACTTGAAATGTGTAAAATTGAAAAGCGATTTTTGTTTGTAAAAATGCCCTAGACTTACACAAATTCCCTCAAAATTAAAAGCTTAATTCACTAAAAATGGAGAGCTTACCTACAAAATCAACCTTAAAACATAACAGACAAATCGTTTCCTTTCTCAACCTTGCCAGAAATTACTATTTAATAATTGAGAAGCATTTTAATATCAAAATAAATTAAACAAAAGTACCAAAGAAAAGAAAAAAGCTTGGGATCTTTAGAAATTTGATTGATAAGCCTACCTAAGAAAATGTAAATTTATATATTTTTCAAAAACAAACCTGGACTGTTTTACATGGTCAGACGCAATGTTACGCAATATTAATATCAATAATGCTTGAAACTCGGAGGATATAAATAATATTCGAATTGTTCCTACCTTTCTATGAGACAGTCTTTTCCCCCTTTTCTGAAAACAAATTTCACTTTTAATCAATAAATAACGGATAGCATAAAATGAGATGAATTGGGTTTTTTTTTTTCCCCTCAGTGGAAACGGTGAAAGTGACTTATGAAACTAAATTCACCTGTCTATTATGTCAACACACTTTACTCCACGTATTATGAGAATGTCATTATTATATCCTCTATCGATTGAAGACTATTTTGTATAAAATTTCCTTTTATAGCAATACAAAATATGTTTCAAAAATTGTTTTTACTCTTTCGACCGGATCCACTAGATTGTAGTTTTCTAAACTTATGGATTAAAGTAAAATATATTAGACTGGATTCTGTTATATCAATTGAAAACTATGTATATTCCGCATAGAATTTCACAATACAAAATTTATTCCATTTTTGTTTTCTATTTTGATAGCCGGATTTTCCTTTCCTTATTTATAGTTTTCAAAGCTGTTGGATTTCAAAAGAAATTAACGGTAGTTTATTACGAACATCATTGAACTGGAATTAGTATTAGTGCCATATCAACTGAATAATCAATTTCGTACAATTTGTTTTTTCGTTCAACTTCCGGATTTTCTAGGTCGTGGTTTTCAAAGCTAATGGATAAAAAAATTTAATTTATTAAATAATTGAAAAAAAATTGGACTTGTCGTATCAGTTAAAAACAATATTTTGTATAAAATTTCCTCTTACAAACTGCAAACTTTATTTTATAAAAAAACTTCTTCTTTCTCCTTACACCATCCAAAATCTATATTTAAAAACTTTTTTATTCTAGCAACTCTTTTTATAAACATAATACAAAACCTCTTTCAATTTTTTATTTATTCTGATAACCAAATTTGTATATAGAAAGCTGTAGTTTTTTAAGTTTATGAAATCCGAAATAAATAAATGATAATTTATTATATAGCAGAAACATCATTAGATTTAGTAGTGCTACATTGGCGGAAGATTCTTTTGTATAAAATTTCACTTCATACAAAGAATTTTTTTTTCTTTAATAGCCGGATTTCTATCCACTAAATTGTAGCTTTCAAAGCTAAGGAATTCCAAAACAGTGAAATTCTAATTTATTAATTAACACCATCAGACAGGTCTTAGTAGTGTCACATCATACTATTTGAAATTATCACTTCACCCAATAGTAAAACTGGCAAAAATCATTTTTATTTTTAATAAAAAAAATATTTAAAAAAATATTTAAAGAAAAAAAAAAAAAAGAAAAAGAAAAAAAAAAAAAAAAAACGTTTTTTTTTTTTTTTTTCCCCTTTCTTTCTTTCTTTTTGTTTTTGTTTTTCTTTTTTTAAATTTATATATTTTTTTTTTGAAATCAAACTTGTTATAATTTTTTTCTAACCGAATTATCTCATTGATGCATTAATGATACTAAATATTATTTAGAAATAATATTATAGATAAAATTTCCAACTAAAATTCCAAAAATTATTATTATTTAATTATTACAAACTAATCACTGAATAAATAAAATAATGGTTATTTTTGTTCAAGATAAACATCCTAAAATTTTAAGGAAAGGTAGGCAATTTGTTAATTAAATTAACAATGAAGTGTAAATTAGTTTTTGTCAGAATTAGTTAATCTAAAAAAAATCTAAGTTTCTCTGAGAAAACCAGTCTTATTTGTATACACTTATTAACTAAGTTTCAAAATCACTTGTATTTAAATAAACATTAAACTAAATTTAAATATGTTTTGTAAATTATAGCCGATAGAAAATTACAAAAGTTTCCCACTACTCTCAGTTTCTCTACTTTTTTATGAATCTCTTTTAAAAAATCGAATAATTTACATGCAACCCTCATTATTTCTTTGGATAAAACCTTTACTATATCAACCTAAAGATAATAAATCAAAATGAATAAAAATGTGTTATACTTTATTAATGATTTTCTTGAACAAAGTCAGGTGATATAAATAAAGTTTTTTTTTTTTTTATTATTATTTTTTTTATATATATTTTTTAAAATCACAGTTGACTTAAATCAACGATTTAAAAGAAGAAAAAAATCAAGTTTGGACCTGATTTAAATGAAGTGATTATAACAATGTCTGCACTGTTTTATAGTGTGCAAAATCTCTTTCAAAAAAATTTTTATTCTGATAAACTGATTCCCTAAGAATACGTTTTAAAAGCTATTGGAAGTCGCAACAATTAAATAGAGATTTATTAGTTAACACGTAACTATTGACTATATATTTAAAGGGTAAACTGGATAAGTTAAGGAAACATTTTTAAAATTGAAGTACTGTTCTGAAATTTGTTTTTGCTGTTGTATTCTGTCATAAATTTTTAAGAAAGCTTACAAATATTCTATTAAATAGTTGAAAAATTTATAAAATTAAAATACCCAAAAATTTGATTTTTTGTAATTTCTAATGTAATTAAAAATAATAATATTAAATATTAAATTTGTATGCTTCATCTTAAAGAAAATATTCACACTTCAAACTACTTTTATGACTTTTTGAACTACTAGTTAATAAGTTACTACTAGTTAAACTGGGTATACTTTTTGCTTTACATGAATAAAGCACAATTCTATTCACGTTGTAATTTTTGCCACTGCTTGTGCTTTATTGACAAAGTTTAGCTTTATTGAAAAAAGACATCATTTCTTCTTTATTTTTTATTATAATTTTTGTTTCGATTATATAACAAAATCTGAACATATTTTAGGAATTTTCGAAAAAAAAGTTTAAATGTATGTTTCAGATTTCAGGCACATATATTTTATGTGTTTTGAGATAGATCGTTTTTAAATTGGAAAAACATGAAAATTGTGTTTATGGAAGAAAAAAAAAACAGTTTAAAGTTTAAAGGAATCGATTAGTTGTTGAGAGCTTTAATAAAGATTGAGAGCTTATAAAGAATTTATTAGTTCTTGATAATCGCAGCTTTAAATATCTTCCACACAAGCAAATTAGCATATTTAAAGTTAGGTTCCCGAATCACTAATATTGCATTTTACGCGAAAATCCGATCATTGCATCAAAATTAATTGAGGACATTCGCTTTCATCTTGGGCTGGAATTCCTCGTGATTTGTAGTCCTCAGGAAAACGACCACCACATGAAAAATCAGTGGTCGGAAGTAGTAGTCTCTACTTTTTTTCGTAGTTTGTAGTGTAGTGTGCTAATTTTTTTTTAATTAAAAAAAGTATTGCAGTAAGTAGTGAGATACTAATTTAAAAAGAAAGAAAGAGTTGTTTGTAGCGATTTCTGTCAATACTTTTAACGTTATAGTTAAGTAAAAGAACACGTACGGTCCTAACGCAACTAATTTTTCGAATTTGATGGATGCAAATCTTCGTGGGTCCGTCAATGGATGCAATGAAAATTATTCTGTAGCTGCAGCTGAGCGTTGACAGAAATTACGTATTCACGTATAACTAATATTTAAACTTAGCCATTACGAAAGATAGATAATGTGTCACTTTGGTCACTTTTTCACACACTCGTGAAATATTGATGTTATTTCAAAGGAAGGGAACGGGTTTTCCATGTACCTAATTTATTAGAGGAAATAAAAGAGCATGAAATACTTAACAAATGCAATAATTTGATAATTTAGCCTTAAATTAAGAATTCGCTGTCGAAAAAGGTATAAAAAGTTGAATGAATAAATTCGAAAAAGAAATGTTTTGCAATGGGTCATGTAAAACATGAATAAATACTTCTTAATAATTCCAAATCTTATTCAAAGCCACTTTGAACATCGGTGTGAATTAAGTTCTTGAGCAAAGTTCATCTCCTTAAAGTAGTTACCAAATTCTAAAATAGTTTCTAGTCACTACATTTAAAAAAAAGCAGTTGTAGCTGTAATGAACTACATTTGTAACAAAGTTGTTGTAGTTGTAGTAAACTGCAAAAATACTGTAGTATTCTGACCACTGATTACAATAGTGATTTCAATAATTTTTAAGGAAATAAAACGGAGAATGAAATAGAATCTCTTGATTTTTTTTACTATAATTCTAACATTTTTGAGAGCTGGAACAACCAAAGAATAAGCGTTTTTAGGAACAATGTTTTAACGTTTGTGTTTTAACGTTTTGTTTGTATAGTGATAAATTTCTACTTATTTAATCTTTTTATGTGTTCTAGTCATTCAATTTATCATAACCAAGATTTTAAATCTATGGAAAATCAGGAAGGGAATATTTTTTTAATTTATTAGTGGTCCTCGCAGTAATTATCATGAATTTTAATAATGGTCAACTAATTAGTTTGTCATCATTTATCATTTATAAATATGGATGGGGTTAGTCATCTTGAGTGAATATGAGAAAGTTAAGAGCTTCTTTCTACTTTTAAAAACCTTTTGGCTTGTGCAACTATTTATAAATACAAACGTAACATTAAATTTTTTTTTTTTTTTTCATTACAAATTTTTAGTTGATATGCATACTTTCATACATAATCAAACTAGATAATTTTACGTTAGCTTTTAAATTTCTTTTTGTTTTGATAAACATTTATAAATGTTATATAACGTTGGTTGAAAATATTTGTTTTGTCTCATTAAAAATACATTTTTAACAAACAAGACATTTTTGAGATATTATGTAAATTAAATTACAATCTAAGTGTTAATTCTAGCTCTATTGAAAGTTTTTTCTTACTATATGTAAAAATCTAATGATGGTGTCGTCCATTGTTGTCGGTGCATTTTATTGGTTTAGAAATCACATGATAGGATCCAGTTTTTCCAAATTAATTTTCATATTGGTTTGGTTGTCATCAGCATAAAATTGATATAAGTGATAAAGATATTGTTATTCCATAAATATTTTTACATCCCTAATTTAAAAGTACCTGCTACTGTTATTACAGTCAAACCCCGCTGTAGTGAACACGTTTTATAGTGAACTCCCGGATATAGTGAACGAAATGTTCGGTCCCGTGCCTTGCTATACACGTGTAATGTTATTTTTTCTGGATATAGTGAACTAAAAAAGTGAAGAAGTTGGATATAATGAACTTTTTTCTGTCTTCGACTGATTTTTTTCTTCATTTTTTGGTAATAATTTTGAAATTTCTACCTTAAAAAAAAATACATATACCAATGTTTAAAACCATCTATAGAGGGGAATGTAGCGATAAGAATTTTTTATTGTTTGCTTCTTTTATCTCACTTTTCAATCCCTAAACAAACCAAGCAGATGTTTCCAACCCAGGCAGATGATGCACCTGTAAGGTGTCAGTGGGTTAAATATGCATTTTTTGTCAGAGGGAATGAGTAATTATTCATTATGGGTCAAAGGGTTGGACACTAACATGTGTTGCCTTCATTTCAACTCTTTTTGCTCTCAGTTCAGTTAAAAAGAAGCCTGCAAACAAGTGTCTCAAATTTAACTATGACGACCAGTAAACGTCCTCCATTGATGATAAAATGGGCAGAATCAGAAAAATTGAAAATGGATGCAATCAAGTTGATATTTGCAGGGAATATAAACTATCCAAAGCTGCAGTTAGTAACAAATGGAAAAATAGGCAATTAATAATTTCTGCTCATGAAAAAAAATTTAGATGGCAGAAAAAAGTTTAGAAAAGCAGATCACAAGGATGTTGAAGAAGCATTACTAAAGTGGTTCACCATTCGAAGAAGCCGCAATCTTCCAGTATCTGGACAAATGTCGATGAATTTTTTAAGCGATTTTATGAGTATACTTTTATGTGCTCGAATGGCAGGTTAGACAGGTTTAAAAAGCGGAATAACAGAAATTCAGGAAAAATTATTGGAGAGTCGGGAAGTGTTTCCATATCTGATGTTGAGGATTGCTCATCAGCTAAAAATTACTAATTTTTTTTTAACGCAAGACGAAGAGTAATGAAAAATAACACATTTTTTTGCTACAACATAATATTTTTCAGTCATTTATTTGAATAATGTGTAATAAAAGGGTGGAGTTTGGGAACCATTAGTTAAATTACGTGCGTAACGGATATAGTAAACTCCCGGTTATAGTGAACCAAAATCTCGGTCCCTTGAAGGTTCACTAGAGTAGGGTTTGACTATTACGTTTTTGATTTTGTTTGTTTTCTAAATTATTAGTTAAGGAGGATTGTTATTAGAATAATGTAATTCTACGTTACATTTTAAAATCAAGTCATTTAAATCAGTGTCTGATCTTATTAACCGTTTTACAATTATTATTTTTTGATGTAAAATTACATCAATATACTATTATAAATTACTGTGAAAGTGATTCGTTAAATAATTTAGAATTTAACCTTCAACTTCATGCTTCATGAATGCATAAATTGTATTTGAAATACAATTTTTGAATTGGTGGGGGTCAGCGAAAAGGAAGCTTAGCCCCCTTGTACTTACAAAGTTATAAAATTACGTAATTTTAATAAATCTTATTACAGTAAATCTAGTGATAAATATAAATTTTAAAAAATATGATCACTTTTCACTGTTCATGATTTATCACGAATATACGTTACAACGATATCTTTATTTTTCTTTTTAAGTATTTAGAGTTATAATGCAATTCGATTTTCATGAATATGATACTTGTCCCCCCCTCCTCAACTTTAAAAACAAATTGACGCCTATGTAATGCAGGAGAATGTAATAGAGAAAGAATGTAATTTTACAAGGCAAAATACAAAATTTGAGCGTAATTGGCTGAATAGTTTCTGAGAAATTGAATTTCATTAAACTCAGACGCTTAATGTTTGATTTCTCAGGAACTATTCAACCGATTTTGCTCACATTTTGTATTTTGCCATGTAAAATTGTATAAATGATGCAAAAATTGTATACCTCACAATTCAAAATGTTTTGGACTATCATTTAATAAATTGATAAAAAAATAATAAATATATACTAAAATTTGTTTTTCGCATAGAATACCTTTGGATAAATGAATTTTATAAGTGAGTGCAAAAATTATTCAATTCCTTTAAAAATGTCTCGAAATATGGAGAAATGTGCAAAAAGTAAAATTAACATTAAGGGGTATAAACTTTAGACCATTCTCCTGACCTAACTATTGGGACCCTATTTTTCAGAAGATTGTGGTTGCCCCCTATACTTTGTGGGTCAGAAATCTGAATCCATCGCCGAAAAAGGTATGTTACGTTTTTGTGTCTCGTTTCGTAACTTAAAAAATCGTCCACACTTAGAACGTTAATATGTAATCAATAGATCAAAAGTTATTCAGGGTGGTCCGTTTTTTATTTTGCGACATGAGAGACGCCATTGGGGGGGGGGGGATTAGAACTCTCTACCCTCGAAATATCTTAGGCAAAAGACGAAAAGTTTACAAGCATCATCATTACTTTAAATTTAGATATGAGACAAAAAAATTATATGAGTTAAAAACAAATTAAGATACGAATTAATAACAAATTAAGAAATAAATATGGTTATTATTTATTATTATTTTTTTTAAAATTTTATTTATTTATTTTTTTTCAGATACTTAGCAAACAAAAAAATCCCTCCCTTTTTGAAATTGAGAGTACTATTTTAACTGTCTATTTTAATTTGAGGCCACTCCTCTTACGAACAAATAAAAATAATAATAATAATAATAAAAAATTGGAAGCCTTCCATTCCACGCGCGTAGTGATTAAAGAAGAAGAATGAAAGTGTGTTAAGTCGATACTTTTTGAACAACCTTTTCGAACTACTCCTGTAGATGGCATCCCATTTCACGCCCACAGGTGGGCATGCGACATTCGAACATCGACTTTTCCGGGGGTGCGGCCCATCGGAGGGGCCGCGCATGCGTCTTTTCCCCAGGACTTCTCGAGGTCAGGCGGAAAAGAAAGTAATCGCTGTTTCTCCCACCAACTGTCTCCGGAAAACTTGGGAAAAATTCACCTTCTCTCAGACAGGTAAGGAACTCTTGTTTGTTTTAACTGAATCGGAAAAGAACAATGTTTAAATAATCATAAAAAGGTTAAGTCACAAGGTGACTCGAAAGTCACGTGAGAACTGAAGTAGTTTTAACAACTTCTTCAAAACTTTCAGAACTTATCTAAGTCAAACGATAGATATTTTTTTTTCTTTCATCCGATGCCCGTTCATTACATTTTCGGATATCATTTTCTTTAACTGTTCACAAAAAAACATAACTAATCTTAATATAATTAATAATCGTCTTTTTCAGACTATTTCATTGCGAATGTTAAAAATTCGAAACGTAACACTCTTTTGCAATGGCACTCCCTTCTTTAACGTATACTTTTGAAATGCTGATATTTTACTTATATGCAGCGACAAATTTATTTAATTCCAGGAGAATATACTTTCTATTCATAAAAATTAAATCCTGTGGGGGCTTTCCCCTCTGCTCGCTTCGACCTGCAATTATATTTTATATGTTATATATAAACAGTTTGATGCATCTAAAATAAATTGCATTAAATTGAAAGATCCCAAAAATGGTTCGCTCTATTGACACACATTTGGTTTGAGCACCCGATTCAGGTGGGAGAAAATTTAAACTTTATTTTGCTTGGTTGCAGTTGTAACGTCATCTACAATCTTTTGTTTTCAAATAATTTTTGATTGCTATAAGAACTCGTTAATTTTTTTAATTTATTAATTTTTTTTTTACCATACTATTTGGCATTTCAAATAGCATATATTAAGTGGACTCAATTTTACATAAAAATAAATTTACTATAAAAATAAATATACATAATTCATATGCTGTTTGATAATAATAAAATGGTTAGTGAATTTAGACATTGTTTTAAAGATGTTTATCCCAAAATGTAGCATAATAGGATTGTTTTATGATATAAAAAATCAGCTTTTAGTTTTAAGTCTTTCATTTGAGAAAATAATCAAAATCAAAAATGGATTACTAGTTATAAGCACTATCTCTAAGAAAGAACGATAAATTAATAAAACGTGTAAATAACTCTCAATACTAAATAAATAAAAATATTTAATAGTAAAAAAATTCCTCTGTAGCTTTTATTAGTTTTATGCTGATGACAATAAAAAAAATTGGGTCTTAATTGTTTATTAAGGAAGCATGGCATGCGATTTTATCTCCAATAAGAATGCGGCGACAACAAGAAACCAGGTTTGACCATGAAGTTTTAGTCCATTCTCTTTTTATGATATATAAAGAATGAACAAAAAATGTAAATATGAAAATCCCAGAAAAAGGGTATGCAATAGTAGTTTATCTAAAAAATAACAAAAAATAAAAATATATATTAATGATAACAATGATAAATAAAAAAGTACAAATCACATTCCGTACATGAAATTACACCAAGGGAAAAAAATCTATATGTATGTTATATGAAATCTAATGTTATATGAAATATGTACATTTTCAAAGAATGATAGGAAAAAAAAATCATAAAATATATATATATATATATATTTCTAATTTAAGGCAACAAAAAAAAACTTTCAGATATTTTCTGAAATCTAAAGCATTTATATTATTTAGACCAGAATATTTATTAATTTTTAGATTAACAGGGAAAAAAAGTAATTATAAACAATAATTGATAAATATTTATATTTCTAGCGCATAAAATCAGCAACGACGGTAATGGACCTCTCCTCATACTAGTTCGGGGAGATTTATCTATTAGAGAGAGAGACGGGGGAATTACTTTTAATCCCGTTATTTGATGGTCTCTTTTCTATTTAAGGGGATTACTACCTCATCATACCCCGTTTTACTTCAGTGCATGAGGCACTTTCTAAGCGTTCTTGGGGGAAATACGATTTGAAGATTTTCACTGCATTTTTAGACGAAAATGTGTTAGGCTTAAAATGTTCAACGATTTTGTTTGGGAATCAAAACAGTTTCTGTCAAGAATTTTCCAAAATTTTTCTTAAATTAAAATTTAATTCCATGAGGTTTAAAATTTACGTCTATACAATACTTAATATTTTACTTAACAATTTTAAGTAAAATTAACGTGCTTGATAGACATTTTTTATTGATAATCATTTTAGTTCTATGTAATGAGTGTATTTTATTTTAGTTTGTATACGTAATATCGATTTATTTTTTAAATGGAAAAGACTCATATTAAGCTTAGATCTGCACTTTTCAGCAATTTTTAATTTTGTATCTTAATTTGTATCTTAATTTTTAATTTTGTGTCTTAATTTGTCATTTGTAAGATAATTACAAAAAATTTACAATTTGTAATGAACATAAATATGAGAAAAATGATGTTAATATTCTAGCGTTATTCAATTGTTTTTCTTTTTACAATAAATCTATTTTTGAATTTTTGAAGTAAGCTTAATTTTCAAACTTTGTATCTTTTTTTTATGGTTAATTAAAAATATTTTAAATAAATTAATGTAAACATCGTATTGAAAATTTCTTTTTTTTTCATAAATTGTGTTTCATACAAACTAGATGAACGACGCTGGAATTGTTTCTTTCATTCTTTTCGAAACTTCTCTGTTTCAAATATAATATTCTTTTTCATTACAATATAAAATTACAAAAGTAGGTAACTTTATAAGAATTGTGTTAGGTATTTAAATGACAACAATAAGTAAAGGCAACTAAGCTTCTATAAGTGCTTTGCATACAGAACACCGAAAATTAGTGAAATTGTACGTATTTTGTAAAATTAAATAGATTAGTTTAAACTTGAATAAATGCTTTTTTTAAATATATTCTGCGCCTTCTCGTTAACTATTTAGAACCAAACAATAAAAACACATGTCAGGATATATATTTAAAATTGATAATAAAGCAATAATTAGAGAAAGCAAAAAAAAAAAAAATTTGTTTGCTTTGGGCCATACTTACAAACATCACCGTTTTAATTTGACTATAGATTATTTTATGTGTGTCTTAAATTATTAATCTTAAAAGAATTATGTGTAAATGAATTTCATATCAACCAATTTTATATATTATGTAATTTATTTGTATAATCAAACTTGTGTTATTTCAATAAAATATTTTGGGAACTTTCAATTGAAGGGTTTTAATTTATATGCAAAAGTTTATTTATCATCCGATGCTGAAAAAAAAAATGATTGTGCTGATTGATGAACAAAGTGAACATGAGACAGAGCAACCTAATATAATAATTAGTATTAAAATTTACTTTTCTTGATAAAATATAATGTTTTTTTTTTATTTTTTTTTTTTAAGAAAATCTTTTAGGGAAGGATGAGATATTTCTAGATTCGACCCATCTGGACATTGGGCCTATTACAACTAAAAGTATCTTTGAAGTATCGCTCAAATATTGCGTAAGCATATTTTCAGCAATTTTGGAATCGCCTTACTCTTTTGTTAGCAGAAATAAACAAATCATAAACCTCTCCATGTTTATGTAAGAAAATACCTTTCCCTTGCTTTAACTTTGATTTTTATTCTTGCAATATAACCTTAGGAATAAATTCAAATAAAAGATGTAAACTTCCTCAGTTTACGTTTTCATAGTTGCGTTGCGTAGGTTATTCTTTGGGAATCCATTGTGTTCAAAACTTTCCGGAGAAATGTTTTCCAACTTTTTTTTTCCTCGAATTTAATTCCAAATTTAAAAATTTGTTTTCTTCTGAATTTTAAAAATTTTTTGAAATAAAGGATGTACCTCACGTAAACATTGTTCCTATCTCTTACCCTAGTAAGTGAAAATATCACTTAAACCGTTAGAGGCTTTCATAACATTTGAACATCCTCTTAATATAAATTATTTAAAAAAAATTAATTTTTAATTAAATTTTTATCTTTGGAAAAAAGAATTTTGTATTAAAGAAATAATTTATTTTATATTAAATAGGGTAAGAATTTAGGGGTCGATTTATATACGGAGAATAATCACAAAATACAGTATTTTGAATTTAAAAGTTAATATTTGACACAGGATCGAACTATAACAACTCGTCAATTTGGTATTTTGAATGAAAATTGAAAAATATCTAATGACTGAACAGTTTAAACTCAATATTACTTTCAAATTGAATTTCAATTTTTAAAGAGATATAAGAAGGTTTAAAACGATTTTTAATTATTCGCTTTTTTGGTTCTATTTTATCTTCTTATATTTAAAAAAATGTCACGAAGGAATGATGAATGCAATGATGAATGTAATAAATGAATGAATGTAAGAAATCTTACCTGATTGAATGTATTCGAATGGATTCCACGAGTCAAACCATTGAGTGAGTTAAAAATAAAAACAAGGTTTTTCCGTGCTGTTAAATCATTTTTATTTAAAGTTTTGAATTAAAGGTTTTATTCTGATGTGATTTGTAGAAGTTTTGATGAAGTGTTGCGAGAGAGGACAAACTTTAAAACAATGCTTTAACTATAAGTAAGTTTTTACAAAAATTGAATTTAAATTCGATTTTTTTATAATAATTATCAACATTGAACTTTTAATTTCATTTTGTACATCTCCAATATTGTAAAATGAAAAATACGAATCTGTTAACTTATTGTTTTATTTTCTGAGAAATATTTTTTATTTCTAATTTTAATTCAACAGTAGAAGGAAGTAAGGGAATGACAAATAGGCATATTTTTAGTTACATAAAACAAATTTTGAAAAAAAATTAACAATCATTCTATTACTTTTTTAAAATACATTCTAAATAGCTCTTTAAACTTAAAAAGTAAGTCCTAAAACAAAGTAAAAACTACTTTTATTCTTTCTTTTACGGAGCAAGAATGTATTATATATAAAAAATAGTAGTTTTACTGAGACCTGAAAATTACTTTTTTGTGGGTCAAAGACTCGTATAATTTTATTTTATGGCATTCGTTGAGTAATTTATTATAATTTTAACCAAGAAGTTAAAGCATGTTATGATTTTTCAAGTGATGCTTGTTTGTTACGCTTATTACAGTTCCAATGTTTGTTTTTAATCTTAAATTAATAATTTCATAAACTTGATGGCAAAAACTTGGGAAATAAAACTAATACTTAAATGAAAACATAATTTTAAGTTCCATTACAAAATTTTTCGTCATGATTTCAAATTTTCGTTCGTTAATTTGATTGTAAATTGCTTAAGTAATTTTGCATTTTGCATTTGCTTAAGTAATTTTGCATTAAGTAATTCGCATTTTGTTATTATTTCATTTTGGTGAAGAATTTTTAAAGATATAATGAAGATAATTTGCTTTGAGAATTATTTAAATTGAATTGAATTTTCTGAGTTTTGTTCATTTAAACGCAAAAATTAATTCATTTGATAATATGAATGAATAATGAAATTAATAATTAAAAAAGACTCGTGAGCTGTGGTGAGGGTCAGCAAGGAATGATATTCTCTCTTTACTAAAGGCAGCATAATATATATGAAGTGGTTCAAACTATACATTTTTTTGTATGAATAAAAAAAAAAAAAAAAAAAAAAAAAAAAAAAAAAAAAAAAAAAAAAAAAAAAACATAATAATTGTTTAATAATAATTTAAGAGGGCGTTATAGCATGAGTTGAACCCTTCATGGTAAATATAAATTTAACCTACGTAAGTATTTTTAAATTTAAAATTTAGAGAAAAATGTGTTCAAATATATCTAGAGTAAACCATAAAGTTTCAATTGTTAAAAAAATTTCAAAATATATTAAAAATAAAATGACAGGATTACTTTAAATTGCGCAGTTGGAAAATTATTCTTCAAGAATTGTTTCCATTTTAATATTTTACAAACATTTTTTCAGAATTTGAAGCTTCGTGGTTGACTCTAGGTCTACCTGAAATCACATTTCTCTAAACTTTAAATTTAAAAATATTAAAAATGGAAGTGAAGCTGAAATTGTCGTGAAAAGTTTCTTTCGTGGTTACAGTTTTCTTAAGCAAAGATTTTGCTTCATCTCTTTTTTTTTTCCTCATCAAGTATATACGTGGAATTTTAATTACGGGCTAGTTGAAACAAGAACATTTCAAGAAGTCTTTCATTGACTCGACTCATAGCAACAATAATAAACTCTGAATAAAACAGGGGACCCATTAATGAAGATTGGAGCTTAAAAGTGGTCTCATTGTTATAAGCTTGAAACTGCAAACCTAATTCAAGAAAATTTGAGGAGGTTTTCCGTTTTGTACTGTTTGTCGGCATTTTCCCATTAAAATGCCTCAGAACTCAACCATCAGAAGGGGTGTAGTCTCGAGGGGGGGGGGGGGATTTCTAAATATGCTTTTAATCATCTTTATTTAATTTTTTATACTCCACTCGGCATTCTTTTCCAAAACTTGTAAAATAGAAGCCAATCATCTCATTTGAGGAAAATATCCGGCATTATTCGAGAATTTTAAACAGATTTTTCCTATACAATACTGCAATCAGAGTTTTTTGAAAGATATTCAAGTACACTGAGAAAAAAATAGCATGATCAAAACTATCAGGATATTCTAGAATTTACCATCTTTCTGGATCAATGGGAACACCAAAAAGCTCGGAAGTTTTTACAGAAATGTTTTGGTAATGATTTTGCTAAAATTAACTATAAAGTATGGTTTTATAATAGGTGAGAAAATTTGGTAAATATGATAAAGTTTGGTGATGTCTTAGAGCTTGGCATCAAAATCTTTTCTCCGGTTAAATTTACTTTTCAGTTTTTTATTTTTTATTAAATGCGTGCTAATAAGAACAATAATTTTATAAATTGCAATTTCCTGTAAACCGAACGAAAAAATGACCAAAGGAATAGCTTTTATGACCTGAATTATGTTGTGGTTTTCTTTTCTTTTTTTTTTTTTTTTAAAGAGAAGAAATGTTATTACTATAAAATTGTCAATATGTTGAATTAAACAAATCAACGGTAGAAAAAATAAAATCTTAAAAGATTCTGGCAATAATTTTTTAATAATAATGTTTCAAATGCACTTCCTCCATGTCCAATCGTGCCACAACTTCATCCATATTCGTGAATACTTTGTTTTTATTAGTAAGTATTCGAGAAGAGATATTTGGGTATGTTTTATTCGTAGCTTTATGATGGCCTATTTTTGTAGACTCACATACCCGGTAGAGCGTATAAACATGTTAAAACATGTCGATTCCCGCCACTTACGCAAATTCTATCTCCTAAATTAAAGTAGGAATTTCCAATATACTAATTTGAAGGTTTGAAAGCAGGGAACAAATATCAATCCACTCCAGTTCTTGAATTTTTTTCGTAGTACGGTGCGGGTAATCCGTCCACTGTGAGTGGGAGTAGGTCTCCCTCTACTCATTCTTATGAAATAAAGTCATTGATTTCTCTTGACTGTTGCGAAATTAAATCTCTGTCCCTCCCCCCATTTCCCCGTGTCGTACACCAGAGGGGGAAGGAGGGAGGAGCTCAAATGGGCTTTAGAGAGCTTTTCCCTGCGGGATCTTCCATATGCCTTCCACCGTTTTAGGGGGAATAATGATGATGGACTGGCTTTTCAGTGTCTGACACCATAAAAAGAAAATGCCGATAAATGGGGTAACTATGTGCCACTTTTTGATATTTTTCTTTCATTTTAAAATCGCGACACAGAATTCGATATAATTTACAAAATATATCTTAATAGAATTTGTTGACTGATAGGTAAAAAATTAACCGATTTAACGGTAATTAATTTTCTATTTTACGGTAATTAATATCCCATTTTACGACTTTTAGTTCCCCATTTTTCGGCAAAATAGTTTGTTAAAAGATAATAAATTATATTGCGGTGACCACTGTCGTTTATAAAGTTTCCTAAATCTCCATAGACTGGGCTGTAAACCCTTCTCTATGGTGAATAGACCACCCGACTACGACCTCAGAGGTTCTCGATTTGAATCCTACCGGCAGTCATCTCTCCTCCACAATAGGATTGCGTTATATTCAGTGAATGTTTGAGCCGCGATGGTTCAGTCGTTAAGAGGGCGCCATACCACGGGAGAAACTTTTCGTCACGAATTCTTTTTCACCTCCATAACTAATTTAAAATATAGAAAAAGTGACTTCAGGCAAACCAAGAGTAAGCCATTAATTCTTTTCTTTTAGTAATTCTTTTTCACCTCCATAACTAATTTAAAATCTAGAAAAAGTGACTTCAGGCAAACCAAGAGTAAGCCATTAATTCTTTTCTTTTAGTAATTCTTTTTCACCTCCATAACTAATTTAAAATATAAAAAAAGTGACTTCTGGCAAACCAAGAGTAAGTCATTAATTCTTTTCTTTTAATAATTCTTTTTCACCTCCATAACTAATTTAAAATATAGAAAAAGTGACTTCAGACAAACCAAGAGTAAGCCATTAATTCTTTTCTTTTAGTAATTCTTTTTCACCTTCATAACTAATTTAAAATATAGAAAAATTGACTTCAGAGAAACCAAGATTAAGCCATTAATTATTTTCTTTTAGTAATTCTTTTTCACCTCCATAACTAATTTAAAATATAGAAAAAGTGACTTCAGACAAACCAAGAGTAAGCCCTTAATTCTTTTCTTTTAGTAATTCTTTTTCACCTCCATAACTAATTTAAAATATAGAAAAAGTGACTTCAGACAAACCAAGAGTAAGCCATTAATTCTTTTCTTTTAGTAATTCTTTTTCACCTCCATAACTAATTTAAAATATAGAAAAAGTGACTTCAGGCAAACCAAGAGTAAGCCATTAATTCTTTTCTTTTAGTAATTCTTTTTCACCTCCATAACTAATTTAAAATATAGAAAAAGTGACTTCAGAGAAACCAAGAGTAAGCCATTAATTCTTTTCTTTTAGTAATTCTTTTTCACCTCCATAACTAATTTAAAATATAGAAAAAGTGACTTCAGACAAACCAAGAGTAAGCCATTAATTCTTTTCTTTTAGTAATTCTTTTTCACCTCCATAACTAATTTAAAATATAGAAAAAGTGACTTCAGGCAAATCAGAAGTAAGCCATGAAGTTTCAAATACTGAAAAGAAGATTTAAAATATTCAAATGAATAAAAATTATCACAAGATAACATCGGATTGAGCAATGGAGAAGTTCTCCTTCAATCATTTGTTTGCATTTTAATATTTTGATTTTTTTTTTCAGTGATTGAAACTTCATTGCTTACTCTAAGTCACTTTTTCTATATTTTAAATTTTAAAATAGTTATGGAGGTGGAAAAAATTGTGACAAACAGTTTCTCCCGCGGTATGGCGTCCTTTTAAGGGACTGAACTGTCATGGTGAAGAACTAGGCTTCGATTGTTAGTGGCGACGTGAAGTCCACGAGCATCAATAGTTAGTACCTTGTCTGGGAGGTGAAAGCGGCGTGTACGCAATTGCCACAATCACATGCACATTGCTTCAAGCATACCGTTGGGCTCGAAATTGTGGAGCGTTAAACTCAATGATCCCCCAGCCCTCAACGGACTACTGCAGAATGTTTTGTGTTTTATGAAAGTAAATTTTATTAATAAAACTATTTATTAAAAAAAATCTAGGTACATTTTGATGCGCAGATAAAGATAAAATCTGCAAAGTTCCTTTTTAAACTTCGACATTTAAATACCGGACATTTAGCAAATGGGAAAAAGTAACTGAAAGCAAGTTTTTACATAAAGACTCCATAATATAAAATGATACCCACCAAATCATCCCTCTAATTATGTATTTTGAGAATCCTTTGTCATAAATGATTTCAAAAAATTATATACAGTAAAGATGGTATATCATTGAAGTAATGAAAAAATAAAAACGCTATCAAAATCTGTACAATTATAGAGAGAAAGGCGGAAACATTAAAAGGTGTTTTAAATAATCAACTCTGCACTTCCTCCGGTTAATGAAACAGACTTTGATGCTTTTAGTGATCGTGATTTTAATTTATTGTTTTCATGACAAAAATAGCATCCTCCTGATATGTCACGATGAAAAAAGCTTTTAAATCGATGTGTACTACTCGCACTTATTTATATTATTTCTATACAACACAAAGGACCCAAACTTGCTGAATGTAACCAAAAAAAGACCGAAAAAGAGGAGACAACGAACAAAATGTTGTTTAGGGAATTAAGCATTTAACTTTAAATGGTTATATGTCAGGGTGGGGTCGATTTTTAATTTTTACAAAATCAAAATTGTCTGCGATTGAAAAAGTTGTGTTTGATTCAAATGTTTATATATTATGACAAGATTTCAACAGTGTTCGACTGTGCCAAAATTATTTTTATCCCAGTAACATCAGCCCATCTTGATGCCCTGCAATCTTGTCTTATTTTATTCTCTGCAAACAAAAGGCCTTACTATGCAGCTTATTCAACTGCAGGAGGTTAAAAATTTTGATACAGAAATTTTTTTTAAAAATATATATAAGCAAAAAATGATGCATTTTGCGAAATTAGAGAAATTTCAATTCTCTGGTGGAAGATCTAAATATATATTGGTTTCAAAAGAATTTTTTTACAAACATCTGATACCAATACGTAACTTTTACTTTTACTGGTGATTTTGATTTTGAAAATAAAATTAAAATTAAAATCAACCAACATTACTTATGTATCGCGAAGAAATTAATTTCGCTGGACCTACAACAGTTGGATCCCGTGATTCCAAACAACAAAGAAAGGCGATGTAATAAATATTATGGAAGAAGAGTTCCATCCTATAATGAACTATGTTATTTTATACTTATAGTTATTTTATTTTATAACCGACGTTCACCAATACGGCTACCAATGTTCAACTTTGTAGCCATGTCATTTTGAGCCTGATCCAGAAGTCGAGGGAATTCCAGGATAAAGCATTGGGAGAAATTTTGCCTTCGTAGGGGACTTTTCGAAGAAACTAATCCACAATTGCATTATATGGAGAGGAAAACCACGTCAACCTCCCACGGTTAATCTGACGGCAAGGGGACTCTAACCCATGATCCGTCTACCCTATTTTACGTCAGCAGTATGGTCGGTGCGACTCAGGTGCGGAATTCGTATCTGCCAGCCATTGCTGGGATTCGAATCCATATCACTTCTTCGGAAGGTGAACGCTCCATCCCATGAAGCCACGGCTTACTTATAGTTATTGTATTTAATGCAAACATTTCAGTTACACACTTCATATGTAAAATTATTTTAATGAATTTATTTACTTTTCATTATTGTCTCGTTATGGATATCACCCAAAAATGAAAGTTGTTTTCTCACCTCCGCCTCCTTGAGTTGAGTAGAGGAGAAGTCTCTGGGGGAGAACTAATTGGGTGATAGGTCGCTAAATGGATTTATAGATCGTTGGGAGTTATTTTTTTTTTTTTTCCTTTCTTTTTGTTATCTTTTTTTTTTTTTTTTTAGAGTGGGTGTTTTGATTTCTGACTAAATGAATTGTGTATTCCCTCTTACGTCAATATATATTTACACCCATTACACGAGTAATCCTTTTCCCGCGATAATCACCCTGCCTCACAGTTGGACGGATAAAACGGTATAAAATCACGCTGTTGATTTGTTCTTTTTCTCTCCAATTTAAAACGTGTAAATGCGAGACCTTTAAACATTTAGCAGATATTATCAACTTATGTAATTATAATGCTTTGTCTTTACTGTTTTTAAAATATAGTGAAGGAACAGCTAATAATATGAATAACGGTAAGAATTTCATACATTTGGAATTGTAGTAAGTATTTCTTTTAGCCGATTGCGCAAGCTTTGGCATCTAATTTTAATACTCTCTTATATTCAAGATATACATATGTAAAAATTTTTAATAACATTTTTACAAAACAGTCAATAAAACTATAATAGAGATGATTTTCCGTTGATGTGTTGATCTCTGTCAAAGGATTGAAGCAATTTTTTACTTATTTTGCAGAAATTATGATAAAATAACCCAGAATTCACCACAAGAGGATTTTAAACCCACACAACCTCCTAACCTATTTCACACAACGTCCCCCCTTTTTTTGCTGTGATTTAGCAATTTTTTATTGTTTATTTTGCCTTACTTTGTTTACTTTCGAATCTTCGCATCAGTTTTCGAGACGGGAATGTTGATTCAATTTGAAGTCATCGCAATTTTTTGCTGGATCGCGACTTTGAAGTCATCATCGATCAAGATACTTCGACCTTTTGTAATTTTCGAAATAGCTTTTATTTATAGTAGATTTCACACATGAATTTCAATGAAGTCATTTGTTTTAGACACTTTCTACATTAGTTATATTTTGAGTCAGTAAAGGTTCTGTAAAAAAATTTTTTTTAATCGATCATAGTCTTAATCTTAAAATTAAGAGGTGGAATAACTTAAATAGTTTCATTAGTTAAGCTTTCGGGATTCTTCTGAAGTTTGATTTTCTAACAAGTGATCGTTTTAACATTGATTATGGAAATCAAAAAATATTCTCGAACCAAAAAAAAAAACAGAAAAAAAACCTTTTTTTTTTTTTTTTTTTTTTTTTTTTTTTTTTTTTTTGAATGATTGAGTTTACTTATTTCAGATCATCGCTTGAGATATATTGAGTAGTGGATAACTTTACAAAAATGCTGCTTATTGGCTCATTTTTAGTGAGAAACCAAACTCCCCACAATAGTGATTTTTTTCACCCATTTCAACATTTCAAGTGTACAAATATTGGAGGAGATTTGCTGTTGCAAGTTACATAGCATGAGAAAGTTTTCCTAGCTGTAGAATTTATGAAGATTTCGGGCAAATATCGCTTGACATATATAAAGCAAATATTTTTAATCTGATAAGCTCGTGGGTTCATACAGTAGTGGCCGGAAAAACTACATTATTTTGGTAAGCTAAAATTACGTTCTTAAAAATGTAGTAAACTACAACTAAACCTACTTTTTTTTTAAAGGTAGTGACTATAAACTACTTTAGAAATGTAATAATTACTTCAGGAGTTTGTTGGGGAATTTAATTTATACCCATGTTCAAAATGGTTTTGAATAAGAAATTGGCTTACATTAAATATAAGAGAAAAACCAAGAAATATTTATTAATGTTTTTATGAGCCAGTTGGTTATTCCGAAACATTTTTTTCGAATTTGTTTATTTAATCTTCAACTTTTCATACCTTTTTTCGACATCAAATATTTAATTTAAGAAATACAAAACTATCAAATGCTTGCACTTTTTTAAAATTGTTTAGTGCTCTTTTATTTCCTCTAAAAAATTAAGTACATCGAAAATACGTTCCCTTCCTTTGATATAATATCAATGCTTCACGAATGCATTCGCACGTCAAAGTGTGACCAAAGTGATTCATTATCTATTTTTCCTAATGCAGGGGTTTCCATCTTACATGATACACAATAAAAAACACAAATCAACTTTATCAAAATTTTATCTATTACTTTTTTATGCTTGAAGGAACATTTAAATATTACTGTCAGATTTTTACCAAGTTGCACAAAACAAAAGTATTGAATTACAAAATAAAATAAGAAGTAAATTTTTAAAAATATTTAATTGTTATTAATAATATTTTTAAAAATATTAAATAAATAATAAAAATTCGGAGCTACAATAACTTTAATGTGCACCTATGTATTAAACAATTAATGTACAACAGATATCATATTGTTAAGATATGAAACTTTAAAAAGGTTGGTATTAAAACTTACATAGTAGCACACAAAATATTCAATGAGAAAATTGAGGTTTGTCTGCAGCAACCACCAAAGAATAGATCTTTACATTTTAAATTCAAAATTTACAAATGTGTGTGTAAATATTTTCGTCCAAAATGAGTAGTTTCAAAAAGTTAAATCGGAGAATTTCTTCGAGAAAATTTCAGATACGCACATGCTAAGTTATATTCACAAAATACAGAAAAAAAAAAAAAAAACATGAAATAAAAGAGAGCAACATACAGGATTATTTTTGTATTTGAATAAATATTTTCTTGGATGCAAAACTTGAGAAATAAATTTTTTTGCACCGTTGGTATTTCAAATTTCACAGAAATGAGGAAATTAGATTTTTATTAACGAGAAAAGTGTTTTAATACCATTTTTTACGAAAATTGTCCGCAAAAATGACAACTAATATATTTTAGTTCACGGGACACAAAAAAAGCCTTCGAGGGTTGGATGCGGGCTCCTGGGCTGCCAGTTGAAAACCCCTGGACTAGTATAAATATTGGTTATACGTGATTTTAAATACGTAATTTTTGTTATCTCTCAGCTGCAGCAACAGAGTCATTTTCATTTTGACGGACAAGCAAAGATTTGTACCCTTCTAATTCAAAAAATTAGCAGCATTAGAATAGTGATTCTTTTCTAAACTAACGTTAAAAGCAGTTGTCAGGAATTGCTACAAACTAGTGTTTTTTTTTTTTTTTTTTTTTTTTTTTTTTTGTATCGCACTACTCACTACACTACTTCTTTATGTGACAAAAAGTTTTCATTTCTAGGAACATAATATATAAAAGAGCTCGTAGTGTTTACGTCCAGATGCCAAACAGAAAGTGCAAAGTTAATATATCATTGGCATGTAGTTGACCTAACGATCTTCTTACATGCAACTCAAACAATCTTATTACACCTTTCAGTATTGACTGCTTTGCCATCTGACCCGATTGTGAGTAAGTTTACGGAAGATAGCTGACTTGTTTTCAAGTAATCTTAAATGATAGACATGGCTCCATGAGCAGCATTTTTGGGAGGTTATCCACAACTCAACTTCTTAGACCCTTTGTAGTACATAGCACACTGGTTCTGAGCTGCATTATTATTTTACACTTTATTTTTAATCCAAAATAATTCTGTAATGTCATTATGTAAAATAAAAAAGTATGAAAATTACTCAAAAGGTTACCTTCGAGCAAAACTTTTGATGGAAACTAACCAGAATATGCATTACATGGAGAGAAAAACTACAAAGAGGATTGTAACTCATGATGCCACCAAACATAATTTATGTCACTATGATAGGTGCAAACCGGGAGCAGAATTCATATCGACCTGGGATTCGAACCATTTTTGTTTAAACATAGGTGCAGTGTTGTGTGCTAGATATATATTGATTCATAAATTTTATGCATATTCTTATGCTTATGTATTTTTCATGCATAAAAATATATATATATTTTTTTGTAAAATCCTAATCAGGTGAACTGTAATCATTTAAGTATGAAGAGTTAGCAAGCATTAAAAAATATCTAATTTATCGATAAATGTGTTCATGAAAATACTTTTTATATCATTATAAAATGACACAAATTGTTTGTTGAAGAGTGCAAATTTAAAGGAACTTATTGAACACAAAATAAAATCATTCGGTTTTCCTCGAACGGAATCATAAAAGATTATATATTTTCCCACACTATATGGTTGTAAAATTTAATATCATTCACACTGAAAATCATGCAACACTTAAATCGAGATTAAGTATTTTAATAAGATTTATCAGAAAATAGTATCGAATATTCAAATAAAAAAAAAATAAAAAAATTGTTCTTGCAACCGTAGAGTTTTTTGGAAAAGTCAAAAAAATTCCGAGCGATTCTTTTTTAGCTAGCAATGATTTTTGAATTTTTTAATTACATTTATATCATTACATATATTCATTAAAAATTTTAGTAATTTTTGCGAAATTATTTTAGTAAAATGCCTGTGAAATAAGAGACAGCACATTTTTTTAAAAAGAATTATAACTATTTTTTTCATAAGACTATTTTGATTTTATTATGCATTTGTAAAATTGGTATTTCCCCTAAATTTTCAATTCAAAATAAAGATAACTAAATTCAATAGTATGTCTCTCGCATAACCTTTTTAATAATTATAACAGAGTACTTTATAGTTTGAACGAAAAACCGTCTTTTCATTTATTTTAGTTTATGCATGCGTGTAACAAAAAACAAATTCAGAACTATAAATCAAGATGTCGCTCTTGACTCACGAATTCAACTGTCTGATACAAGATCTAATTTCAAGATTATTATTGATAAAAAAGGAGGAATATTTCATTTTCTCCATATTAAATATTTTCAAACTAATTAGAAATTTTCTTTAGTTGATTTGTCTATCTATTACATAAATAGCAATTTATTACGAACTTTATGATTTATCAGGCTTCCGCCAAAAGTAGGCCAATTATTTAGATTTCTACAGCCGGAAAGAAACTGGGAACCGAAAAGAACTGGCCATAGCCAAAAAGAACTAGCTCTACATTGTTATTAGAAAAATGTAAATATTTATTTTAAATATTGCTGTTTCTTTTCTTTCTTTCTTTTTTTTTTTTTTTTTTTTTTTTTTGCAAGAATTTAACTTGAATAATTTTATAAAAAATATCTAAATCCTAAATAAATAATGGATTACTGATTGGATCTAAATGGCAGATTTCCAAAATCATTACTGGTTTAAAAATAAATCTCAACTCTTGGAACCCCTGTAACTTAGCCACGGAACACTTTTTGGGAACTACGGACTTAAAACGCTTGCCTTCATCATTTCCTGCCTCCAAATTTAATTTAACTAAACGATTCAAGTTTTTTAATTTCTTCTTTTGATTGAATGATTTTGCAATAGATTAGCTATTTTCTATTCGGGCCACCTATTAATTGTTAGCCCCCAATAATGTAAAAGCTTATTTCAAAGAGTTATTCCTAATTTTCGAATAATTTAAAATCAGAAACTAGGAATCTAAAATGTATCGTAGCAAATCGAAACGATTTAAATCTTTTTAAACGAAGAATCGACAAAGCTAGAAAGTTAGTATTCGCTTTAGATGGATTTTAGATACTTTAATGTGTACTGAAAAACCTGAGATCACCAGACGTATGACGTCAGAGATCGACTGCGTCATCGATTGCAGCCCCTTCCCTGATTGTCAACGAGGCGTGAATTTCGGAACTCTTCTTTCAGCCCTCACCCCCCCCCCCACTTTTACACTCCCACTACGCGTTTAGTTTCCTTAATATAGGAAAGAGTATAATGTGTGAATATAATATATCCTCAAAGTAGAAATTATTTCTCACGTTACTAATACAAGGGAGCTAAGCCCCCTGTTCACTGCCGCTCACCAACACCGATGATTGCTTTGCAATAATTGTTGTTCCTTGGCATGGCAGAAAACAGTTTTTCAACTAAAGTTAATCACTTAACATATATGTACTGAAAACGAATTCTATTTGCTTAAGCTTGTTTCTCCACTTTCAATCCGTCCAAATATTATTATCTATTAGTATTATAAATATTTAGATCTGGTGTACAGAATTAATTTTTCTAAGTAATCATTTTTTTAAAATAACATTTATTTTGCTGTAACATTATATTGTTCAAACAAATTTGATGAATTCACAACCGTAATTTCCACTTACCCAACTGGCGGATATATTAAATACTATTTTTGCTTGCATCTCATTGTGCATGAAGCTGATCGTTTAGATCTTAATTATTTAACAGATCTCTTTAACAACAATTTATAACAGTATATTAATGTTATTTGCAGAAAAATAATAATTGTAAAACAGCTAATAGGTCTAGACCACTTTTCTAAATAACTTTATCTTAAAATGTAGCGTTAAATGTATTCGCGATCGCAACGCTCGAGTACGCCCTCTAGTGGGAGCCTGAAAATATCAGGCATTAGTTCCATCATAACCATTGGCAATGACGGATGTCATTTTCTTAGCAGCAAATAAGAAGCAAAATTTCCCTATGGAAAAGGTAGAAAAACTTGAAAAAATTAACCAGAACACGCCAAATATTGAAGCAGAACACGCCAAGCATTTGAAGAACATTTTCTCAATAATTTTTACCTTTCTATTACCAACAACATAACTTAAATTTCATGATCACTTGCTGTTACAGATGCGTGTATTACGGTAAAATAATTTTTTCTGTCTTCAATTCATTACAAATTAAAGTGAAGTCAACATTGCTTTCGTCATTCCAATAAATAAATGTGAATTCAGAACGCACAGAACTGTAATAGTTATAGAATACTCTTCTTCTTTATAGAATAGTATATAATTCTGTATCTATATAATTCGGAAAACAACAATAAAGAATCATCCGAATTACTTGAAATAGTATTATTTGTGCTGATTATTAATAAATTTTTATCGTTTTCTTGGAAAGTATTTTTTAGTTTTGAAAGAATAATTTATATCTAGAATTCAGCTATTCTGTTTTTAAGCTACATATTAAAATTCATATCGAGATCTTACAATTATAAAATTTTGATGTGTGGTATGTTATTTAAAAGTAATAAAGGGATAATCTATGTATATATTATTTGAAAATAAAATTTTTAAATGAAAAACATTTCATTTGGAATTCTGCGAATTTATAAAGAAGGTAAGTGTTATGATTTTTATAATAAAAAATTAGCTTGTAAATAATTTTTTTTTTCTTATTTGATGATAGTTCTCTACAGAATAGTTTTTTACGTTTGATTAAAAACTATAAGAATAAAAAAAGGAACAACATGAAAGTTTTTTATTTCAATATGCGGAATTTTTAAAGTCATTTTTTTAACCTAAAAATTCTTTGTTTTACGTTTTTAAATTTCTGGTTTTTAGAAAAAAATTGTTGTCAAAATACTTTTTTTTGAAAACATAAATAGTATAACATGTGTTTAAGCATACTTCTTGCATATTCTAATGTTTGAAGTAATATGATTCAGGAAAGTATGGAATAAAAATTCGGTGCTTATGTATTAACGCAACCGCAGCTACAGATTTGGCGGTTTTTAAGTGCCGCCAATCTACACCTAAAATTTTTGCGACAAATCATAAAATGAAACACTTTATTTAAAATCAAAGTAGTCAATCAGATTTCGGTGGGAAATGGGCCGATATAGAGTTTAACATAGATTCAAAACAATCTCTATCTTCTTCTCTATCTTAACAATCTCCATTTCTGTCGCCATAATAACTCTAATAAATAAAATTCCAAATGAAATAACATTTCCAAAACGTAAGTTTACCAAGATTCATGTCATGAGAATTGGTACATTTTCGTTTTTTTGGTAAGATCTTTCGCTCCTGAAAAAATAAAATTGTATCTAGTTTTGTTTTTGGCAAGTCCCAAAGACGAATTTCCTTAGCACTAAAAAATGGCGTCAAAAAATAATTGTTTTTTTTTTCTTTTTTTTCTTCTTTTAGTTTCGTAAGCATTCTTTATTTTACGTTTTTTAGTTTCTAAATAAGGATTTTTTATTGAAACTTAAAATTTTTTGATAAAAATTGTTGTCAAAAAACTTTTTTTATAAAATTATGAGGCTTATGTATACTTTTTGTTCATTTTTATTTCTGAAGTAATATGATTCGTAAAACTATGGAATGTAAAGTTTAAATAAGCCTTTCATGTTATATCATTAAATTTAGTTAAACAATTTCTCGGGCATTAGGTTTTAACTCTTATAAGATAAGAATATACATAATTTTTTCTGTTTATGTACAAATATTTTCCCGATGTGTTTTGGATTTTCCTTCTCTAAAAAGAAGAAATACCATTTTGTTTTCGTTTGCATAAGAAAGAATATCAAACATTTTTCTTTTTTAAATTTAATAAGCCGCACTAAAGAAGGAACGTTGCAGTGCTACACGCTGCATTAAAGACGTCTCCAGAGTGACTGAATGACTGTTCATATAGAAGGTATTCGTCTCATACAACTACGCCCTCTATAGTTCATTGCGATCGCGAGTCTTAAAATGTAGCGTAGAATTACATTATAATAATAATAAAAACAATTCTCTTACTTTTAAACTCTTGAATTAAAAGCGTAAATAATAGAAATATAGGAAAATAACTTTAAATTAGGATGATGATGATGATTGTCGGACATTTTTGGAGCTCTCCACAGTATTTCGCTTATAGCTCGTTATTGTAGAGTGAGAGATAGGATGAGAAGATGAATAGTTTTAAAGAATTTCAGAAATTATTGCAGTTTGCGATTGTCTGAAGTATCCATCAGTGATGAGAAAGACAGAGCCCCGATGCCAAGTTAAATTAGGAATACAAAAATATTTATAGGAAAACAATACCTTTATGACTTTTATTAATTTAATGCTGATGACAACCAAAATAATATGGAAATGAAAAGGAAAAACTGGATCCTACCACGTGATTTTCCGGCCAATAAAAATGTACGGACAACAATGGTAAACTGCTACACCATCATTACTTTTTTATATATAGTAAGATACATTTGAAAACAATGTGAAGAAACTTCAGTATTTAATGTAAGAATGTCCATTATCAAAAACATAAAATATACATATATGGTGACTAAATGGGTTTTAATATTGAAAAATTTTCAATACTATCGAAGTATCGACAACTCTTTTTGATAGCATCGATACATCAAATCCGTAGCATCGACTTATAGACCTGAAAATAACCACTCGCCCCCCTCCGCGTGGCGAATCAACAGTGGCGACTTAAATTCAATAAACAACCGGTTACTTTTTTTCATCGTTCTAATTTTATTCTTGTAATTGTTTTATTGTGCATAGAATTTTCTTGCACGGCGAAGTCAAGTCAGTCTGTTTAGCTAAATTTTGTCACATATTTATATTATTTTTATTGTTGAATTAACTTTTTATACCCGCAGATTACTTTTAATATGATTCTTTTTCATAAAATATAATTTAATCCATGTAAAAAAATAAAAAGCAAAAAGTGATTTTTTTTTAAATGAAAAGGACCTATACGTATTGGTCACCGACCTATTAGGTATGAGGAAAAAGTGGCTACTAAATTATTAGAATCTACCGGCCACTGATTACTAAATGAAAATTTAAATTTATGTCTATCCACTGTCGTTTTCTTTCTATTGTATCAAACAAATGACGACTATTTTTATAATAATACTACTAGCAATTTTAGCAAACATTCCTTGTATATACTTCATAAAGTGGTCTCTAATTCATAATATTATAATAATCCATTTTTCTCACTCGATGTATATATTTTTGATATTTCCAATAAAACTACAAATTGAAATTTATTTTTTTTTTGATTTCACGATACTAATTCGTCAGAGCCAAACTTTAACGCAATTCTCGAAAATAATTACCAAATACACTGATATTTTCATAATGATTTTTGGTTACTAAACACGAGACTACATGAACCACATAAGAATCACCGTACTGCAATTTTTTTTTTTATCTTACTTTTTTTCTGAATCGGTACTTTGTACACATAAATTTTTTGACATTTATTGCCCTTTTCAGTAGCTTTACATTATTAAATTAAATTTGATGAAATCAAAAGAATAATTAATTTTACGTACATTATTATTATACTAGTGTTAAGCAAAATTTACAGATCACAATTTTTCTCTTAAGTTAGCACGTAATATGTAAATACTTTAGCACGTAAATGACTTAAAATGTTTTTTTTTTTTTTTTTTTTTTCATTCTTATTGACTTTATGTTATTTAGACATAAAGAAATCTTTCAAATTCTTCATTTGGTGACATCTTGGAATTATACTTGTAGATTTTACTTTTGCACTAATCTAAAATAGAAAACAAAAAGGAATACAATTGACACTAGAAAGACTGAAACTTAGTATATACCTATATTGCCAAAAAGTAATTTTTAATATTTTTTATATTATTTACAATTATATAACAAATTATTAGTAAATATTAACAATAAAAAAAATTACTTCACTTGGAAAAAAAATAATTTATGCATTTTTTTGTAAATTTTTTGCAAATGAAAAAGCAGTCAAAATAACTTCCTTGGGTAATCTAGTGTTAATTAGAAGTATGTTATAAATTCGCATTGAAGTTTCTTTGTTGATTAAATAGAGCTGTAAGCTATCAAATCGCTGATATTGTAAAATATCTTTTTTAATTTTCTGGAAAAAAATTTCTGTGACTATAGCACACGAACGGGTATTCGGAAAGAGTTTTAAAATATAAAAGGACGACTGCTGTGCCTTTAGACGTCTGTATACCAAATGTGATGCAAAAAGTTTTAGAATTGGAAATTTAAGTAAGGAACGAACATACATAAGCATTTTGTTTTATTTATATAGATGATAATAGTTTTTAGATATTCAATGACTTATGTCTTCAAAACACAATTAAGTAATACGATTTTTAAAACGTGCTGCATCTTAAGGACTTTAAACATTTTATAATATAAACAACCATTCATTATTTCTTTTTTATTTCAGGTGATTCATCAAAGGTGAAAGTACAGTATATGTTTTCCACCACAAAGCAGCAACATTCTATGTAAAGAGAAATTTGTTTACACCCTGGAGAGTTCTTTTCAAGGCGAAGGAAGAGCGAAGTTTACATGTATTTCAACGATCTAAAACAAAATATTTATAAGAGAGAGTTGATATTTTAAACATTTTTTTAAAGTGTAATATCTATTTTAAAACTAGTAATACTTACGACAATCATTTTAAAAAAAGGCGCTATACAGCAGTATAAAATGATGTTGCATAAAATGAATGTAGAGACGACTGAACTCGATCACTTATGAGCATGAAAAGAAAATAACTCTCCTATGAACAGAATCAATCATGTGGATTTTCAATAGGTCCATAAGGAAGAAAAAACTTTGGAGTTAGAATGTGAGTGAAACAAACGTTCATCCCCCACCCGCCCACCTTATCTCTCTCTCCCATATCCCTGATAAAACACAAACCATGCAGAACCTGATGAGAAAACAGTATTCCAGGGGAGAGTTGCCCGTGGGAGAAAAGATGGAGCTACGCGAACTGCAGGGTCGGCTTATCGTCAACAACGGAGACATCAATCCTGGATATGGGTCTACCAACATCGCCTTCGACATGGGGGACGTGAGTCCTCAAAGTCGAATTACAGTCGACATGGTGTCAACAGTCGACAAATCCGAATTCAAACCAGAAAGTGACGACACCAGGGAATCCTGGGACAGCAAACTGCAGTTCATGCTGGCCACCATCGGATATGCCGTTGGTCTTGGAAATGTCTGGAGATTTCCCTACCTAGCACAAAAGAACGGAGGAGGTAAGTTCGTTACCACTAAAGCTGTTATTCTGCACATAGCTAATCTGCAGATTAGCTAATTTGCTCCTATAAAGTGCGGAATCAAGAATTTCCAAGTTTCACTTTGATAATTAGCACATTAATTGGCATGAAAACTCAAAAGATGGGCTCTTTCATTCTATCAGCTAATTTGTCGATTGTTTTTACTTGATCTTTTGATATCGAAACATAAATGCATGACATTATGTTAAACTTCTTAATTGGATACCTATAAGTGACGTAGAGAGGGTATCTCGACCCTGATGGGTTGTTGAAACGTGGCATTTGTTTACGTTAAAAAATGATCTTTCCATTCTATTTCGAGTAAGCTAAGCCTGTTAACTATTAATTTTCTTCAGTGACACATTCTAAATTCTTTCACAAAGATTCTTTCTCAAAGATTTCAATTCTTTCACTATATATTTTCACAGAGACTTAACACCAAGACAGGCACGAAGCCATGCGGAATATAAACAAACTAATTTTGTATCGAAGTTAACAGGTACACAAATATATGTAATAACTTTAGCTTCGTCACCTCTCAATCTTTCAGAATCGTGAATAACATTGCAGTAAAACAGTTTTACAGGAATAAATTGGAAACTTTTAGAAGGGCAGTCAAATTCTTCCTTTATAAACTTTATTTGTATAGTTAGTATTATTGCAGTAAATACAATTTTACAGGAGATAACATTACAGTACATATAATTGATCTTTTTGTGCTCTCTCTGCAACGCGAGGATCAATCATTGCAGTGAAAAAATTTTACAGGACATAACTGTGAACTTAAAATATTCAGTCATCTCCTTAATTTGTACTTCTCTTTCTGCAACGCAAGTATCGGGAAATAGCTTTAAAAGACATAACTGTGTGCTCTTAAAAATGCAGTCAATTTCTTCCTTTGTAAACTGTATAGTTGTTATTATTGCACTGAAACATTCATTTTATATGAACATAGTTTATACGTTCCTTTTTACACATTTCCTACTAGGCAAGTATTATTGCGAGAAATAATTTTACAGAACATGTTTGTGAACTTAAAAAATTCAGCCAACTGCTTAATTTTTAACATTATTTTAATATTATATTTTTGTTGTAAAGTTAGTATCACTGCAGAGAAACAGTTTTACAACAGATAAGAGCATAATTCATGCAATTGTTCCTTTTTGTGCTCTTTCTGCAACGCAAGTATCATTGTGGGAAAGAAGTTTTACAGGACACAACTATGAATTGGCGTCGTCAGATAAAATTTATTGGGGGGGGGGGAACACACTACAGAATGTATATATATATATATATCTTAATGTATGTCAAAAACATGATATCAAACAGAAGAAAATTATATTTCACAATCAAATCAATATCTTTTACTGACATTCAATATATAATTATATAATTATGAAAATTGAAACGTCTTGATTCTATGATGCAGAGTGTTCCATACCCATATCTATCATAGAGTGTTCCATATCTACGTCCCCATATATAATTTTAGAATCATCTTTTAGAATTAAGTTTAAAAAAATATGCAAATTAAAAATCGCAAACTACCATTTAAGAGCGGGATAAAACGATCAGAAAGTGGTAAGTATCACTATTAAGATATACGGAGTTAAAACTTTAAAACCAGTTTGATTGCCGGATTTAGTTTAAAGTGTCTCAAAAAAGTGTCTTTCAATTCCACTATGTTTTTTTCGGCCACTTAACATACATTTTTAATTTCACCTTCTCAATTGATGATTGATCATGTTTTGATTTTATTTTTCTCCCCTAAAATGTTAATTTGCGATCCTTTTTTTTAACCTTATTTGTGAGAAGAATTCTAGAAATTTATCCAAGGAGTAGTTTTTACGAAACACCCTGAAAACAATTCTATGAAAAAATACTATTAAGTGCGCAGAAAATTACTAATCAATTGTAGTATGTCTAATGGAATACAACATAAAGTACCATCTGAGTGGAAACTTTCAGACTAGTGAAAACATTTAAGAAAATCAAAAAATCCCTTTTATTTAATTCTTAAAGTATATTATTAAGAAATAATGTTACATACAAGATTTGTAATCACGTAATTTTCGGAAAAAATTTTTATGCTCAAAATTAAAATTTTAGTCTGAGTAAAAACTTTATATTTAAGCAACTATGGCCACTAGTAATATTTAGGCAGCTGAGGCCACTATTAATATTTAGGCAACTACGAAGATCGTAAAAACACTTCGATTTGCAAATTTGCCAGGTATTTTTGCTATGTATTTTTTCAAATTTTTTGTTGTATTGTTTCGAAGTTTTGGTGCTTGTTGTGAAAATTGCCAAAGGTAAGGAGATTAACTGATCATGGAAAAAAAAAAACAGATAGAAGCTTTTTCTTCAATAAATATTCGTGCTATTGCGATGATAAAGAGAGTTCAAGAGCAAGAAGTTAAAGGGAGTTCAAGATCAAAGACTCTAGTCAGTAAGTTCAAAAAATTGAAAGACAATAATTGTAAAAAAGGATGTTGAAAGAAGAAACTGTGTCCTCGTGTCTTGAAAGACGAGATTACAATGGTATAAAATAGACACCTAACTTTGTTAAAATCTAGTTTCTTCTATGAAAACTAGAAAATTAGAAGTTATTCGGAAAAATGACTTTTATACAAGCTTCTCAATTTGCTATATTTTTTTAATATTCATCTTCTCTTCTAACTATCTTCATAACAAAAAGTAAAATGAGCACTGAAGTGCCCGGAAACATTTTAGCATATTAATGAAATATGGGTGAATATTTAAGTATCTATTTTTTTAAATAAATAAATAAATAAATAAAACAGACAATTATCTAAGTGACATTATTCAGCAAACTCTCTGAGCTAATATATTTAATGCGCCATGTGGTTCATGATATATGTGATCTGGACATATTTATTAATCTTGTTAGATAATTTTTGTTTAATTTCATTTGATAGGTAGTGTTAATTTTTAATATAGTTACAGACGAATGAAATGCAGAATTTAACGGTAAAAGACCAAAACAAAGGGTACTAAAGCAAGGTGATCATTGCTCTAATGTAACTCTGGCGCAAAAAAAGAAGGAAAGATCTGGGGCTGACGGATAAGTGTTAACACACTACTGATGTGGATTATATGACGAAATGACAGAAACATTCCCTAAAAATCAAAGATTATTATTTGTTTTTAAATTCCTATCCCACATTAATAAAAATTCTTCTAATGTTTGTTTTTTTAAAAAGTTAATTTTATATTTTAGTAAATTGATGAAAATTTAAAGTTATTAAACGAAAGAATACAGATTTTTCCATTATCTACGCGTCGACCTGAAGTATGCTATGTCCAGCTTTTACCTCGTATTCATAGAAAAATATTCTCAAAGATACTGGTTATGCATTATTTGAAATAATTACATTTTTGGCAGTATCACGGAAGTATTTTTCATTTATGAAGTTCGTCATAGTAGTTAAACGAGTTATCTAATATCGAGAGATAATAAAAATACACTTTGTTTCAAAATGCTTTTTTTCAAATATGCTTATTAAAACATGACTTTAAAGCAGAAATTCCTAATATTTTTTTTACGAATATAGAAAAATATAATTTTAGATTTAATTAAAAAACGCCATTTATTGCAGATTCTTTAATAATAAAATATCTTTTGATTTGTTTCACCAGGTAAACTCAAGGAACAACATAAACGGCATTTAGACGCAAGGTCCACGTCTAAAACCATGTGTCGTGTTTATTTTTTTTTATAGCTACGCTTTTGTAATATTTTTATGAAACTAAATATGTTAAAATCAACGGTAATTGAAATAAATAGCAAAAGTTATTTTTTTGAGAGTCAAATTAATGAAGAAATTTGTCTGTAGTAAATTTCGACTATAATGAGTTGGCATGCCTGATCAGTTGCAGCTATGTTTTGTTAATTTTTATTTTGTTTAATTGAACTTCTTAAAAAATGTGTTTCTCTTAATCTAACGTAAAGTCCTTAAAAAGAGCAACAAATAAAAATAAATAACAAAATTTAATTATTTTACTTTTATTAATTGCTTTGGAACAGGCTTGTGCATGCTGATTAATATCGATTTATTGATTATATACTTTTCTATTTTTTACCTTGTGCGCTGATCTGGTGTTCAGATTGTAAATAAATAAAAATTTTAAACTAGAGTGTTTTTTCGGATAATACAGATGTAACTGGGCAATGTTAAGGTGTGATTCAAAATGGAATCAATAGAATAAGCAGTAAATATAATTATTTCATTAATATCAATAAAAATTGAGTTTTGGTGAGTCGTAAGTTTGTAATTTACTTCAGGTGAAGAAAGATATTTGTCCCTAAAAACTGCCTTGAGAGCTAAGCTTGTTAGTCTAAAGTAGCTAAAAAAAATTTTTTAATAAAAATACTATTTATTTCAATTATAGTAGCATACTAAAAAAAAAACCGAGTTCAGTTAGTCAAATTTTTGCTATATAGGCAGAAATCGCAGAATAGTATATGATAAGAACATTTTGACAAATGAATATTTTATTTATTGATAATTTCTATTTTTACTTTCCATTTTTTGATTAAATGATTATTTCTTCTTTTTCTAATACATTTTTTATAAAATAGCATTATTTTAAAACAAAATTTCATCAATTTTATTTTTTAACTTTTGAACCTTTCATATTTTTGTATTCTATGTTTGATTACTATATAATGTATGAAATACTACAAATTTATTCTATGATTATAACATGAATTGTATCATAGAAACGACTAAAACTGATACAAATTGATATTAATTAATAATTAGGTATGCCCTCCCCGTTGTTTTGACGGTGGATGAAAATAAACACTTGAAGAAAAGGTACAGAAAAAAACACCCCATAAATAACTATATGAATTTAACAGCCTACTCAATGGGCCAGTTAAACCACAATTTAAAGTAATGAACTATTTATGCAAATGAAATTATAAATATTTCTTAAAAAATTTTAATACATAAGGATTAATTTAAACACTTCATAGTATTTAGGAAAATGATTGCGGTTCTTAACACCTGCATTTTTTTTAAGTAGAAGAATAACACTAGGGACCAAATTTTTTGCTCTATTTATATGAGTGCTTGACTTGATCTTACCGATTTCGGATAAGGGGATTTCAAATCTGAAATTAGTAATGTTAGAAAAGTTACAGATTTTTTTCCAGAACCGGTATTTTCGGTATAGTTTATTTATTAAAATTTTTTTTTTCGGGATGTACAAGTTTATGAAGAACGAATAGATGTTTACATATACATGTTTTATGAAAAAATCCAATTCAAATTGTAGGTTTGTAGACATAGAAAATGTGCAGTAAAGGATTAAATAGTTTTAAAATTGTTCTTAAATTCTCTAAAACACACTTATAGTATGGCGATGTAATAATATCAAACAATGCTTTTTCGAGTAAGTATTGTTTTAAAGATTCTGTTAAATTAAAATAGTTGAAATTTTGTTTATATTTTTAACTAATTAAAACATTTAGCCCCTGAGAGATTGCTGATTGATACATTATTTATATCAATGCTATATATTAAATAATGAAGAAAATTGAAAATATGTAAAAATTAAAACATATGAAGTATTAAAAATATATGAAGTAATCATGTATCACAAATCATTTTTATATATCACGTATGTCCCCCTTTTCAAAAGTCTCAATTGAAAAATAAGCATAATTTCTTTAATACATTGAAGTAAAAGTAAAGTTACTTAAATCCAATATGTACAGTGTCTTAAAAATATAGTTTTATTTTGAAAAGAACATTTTGTCTGTTAAAGTTTTTGATGAGAATGACATGAAATTTATAAATGCATAATATTATGTTATGTAATCCTACGTGATAAAACGACCACGAATGAGTTAAATTTTTTGGGACATATATTAACATTTTATAAAGAAATATAAGAAAAAGGCCATAAAACGTTTTGCTAAACATAAAAAAAAAAAAACTTTTTTACTATGAATTTGAATTGATCTAGTTTTTTGAGATGAAAGATACAACGTTAAAAATAATACTAGAGAAGCTATCTTTAATATTGGTTACAGTAGAGATTATCATGATTAAAATAAATATATTTATAAAACCCTAAATTGAAAAAAAAGGGGAAAAAAGTGAGAAATTCAAGAATATTAAAGCTGTTTTAAGTTTAGTTATTTTCTCATCTTGTTCCGGTTCAACTTATATAGTTTTAAAAATCGAAATTGTTGTGTTTAAAAAGGAAAATAAAATTATTCAGTTGATTGACAGAACTAGTATTCATATTTTCAAGAAGTGATAATGATTGTAATGGGAATAATTTTTATGCACATTTTATTTGATGTATTTACCTTTTTATTATTTTCAAGCAAAGAAACAGCAAAAATGAGATATTTTGGTTTTTCTTGGATCGCATGATCCATTTTGGTAAGCATGAAAACTTCATATAAATGTATACGGAGAAATAAAACTCTTATTGTCCTTCCTCTATCGGCAGTATTTATAGTTTCAGTATTAAAATTTTAAAAATTAATACTTTAAATTCAGAAAAATTATTTGTTGAAAATACCAAATTATGAAAATGCTAATTGGCACAAAATAATTACTTTAAAAATCCCATAATATTTTGATAAAATCAAAATAAATAAAATTACATGAAGTAAGCAAAAAACACTCATACAATAAATTAAGTTTACCAAATTATCCCATTCTTAAAAAAAATATTTTTATTAGTTTTTATTACTGACCGTAATAAAATCATATGAATTTTTTCATGAAACTTTTGCATTTAACGTAATTCTTCTTTGTTTTAATTAATTAAAATGAAAGTTATTGCTAATTATTTATATTAGGGCAAAAATAATCAGTATTTATATTAAAAAAAATTTATTAAATTATACGTAAATTTCCATATACGAGAACATAAACGTGACATTAAATTTCTGAATTAAAACAAAGTTATAGAAAGGTCATAAAAATTCTAAGTTTTGATTTATAATTTTAAAAATTTAAAAGTTACATTGATTTCATAAATATAAAATAAGAAGTAACTCCGTGCGTTGAACAGTAAAACCATGAACTAAGTATTATAGAAATAAATTTAAAACACAAACTATAAAACAATGCTTGCAGAACATAAACATACAATTATAAATGAATTAAGTGATTTAATGCAAACATTTGCTTACCTCCCCAAAATTTATTTAACGACTACTTGTTATCCAACGATAAACTTTATTACAAAAACTTTATATAAACTTTATTTAAAAAAATAACAACTAATAATTTAAGTTAAAACAATTAATGAAACAAAATATAACAGTAAACAGAATTATTTATATTTTTTAAAATTTTGTACTGAAAATGTCTAGTTTAAATAATGATGGAATAACACTGTGAGCGCTTATACGTAAGAGAAGATTTAGAATGATTGTATGTCAGAGAAATTTTCTTGACAAAACCACCAAAAAAAAATGTTTACAAGAATCTCCCCCTACTGAAATCCCTAAAAGAAATTCTAGATAATTGCCTGTTTGAGACAATTTATGAATAGGTAGGGGTCTGTTGATATTTGACATTTTAAAAAAGAGGACAAAAGAGCCCAGGGCCATAAATACGATAAAGATAATTTTAAAATGCTAAGACCATTTTCCCATAGCGTAAACTAAGGCGGCTATTTTTGGGGTATCAAATGACTAAGTGTGTGATGTTGAGGGAGAATGATTGTGGCAACGTTCAGGTGTATATAGAAAAACTAACAATTTAATCTTAGAAGAGAAATATGGCCGGATATAAAATATGTGTATATAGTGGTTTACATTTTGCGTTAGTGTTGCAATTTCGCAACCCAGAATGTAGTCAAGTTTAATTCCGAGAGAAGATACATCTTACAAAAACATACCTCAAATCCTCCATAGAAGAAGTTGTCCTTCACCTATAAAAATCAGTCAACCAATTGAAAAATGAAAGGAGTCCAATTTATGGCACAGATGTATTTTTATTTTGAAGATCTCAAAAAGCAATGTTGGTCACACAACTCAATCGTAGGGGCACAGCGTCATCACAGAAATTATTATGCCGGTGATCGGAACTCATCTGGAAGCTGGTGGAAATCTGGTCAACTGGAGATGACTGTAGTTTTTTTTATTTTATTAAAAACCATAATGAAAAGGAGGGAAAAAAAAACCGCAAGATAACATTTTTGAAGACGACGTTGGGATCTTCTTGAAGGTAGCCTATGCTACACTAGGCAAAAAAGGTTTGATGTCAGTGAAAAACCGCAGCGAATGGCGATGTATGACGCCATGTCGAGATTTTGAAAAACCCTGACCTCAATTTGGAGGAGGGGGGTGAAAAAAAATGCTCCATTAGGCGGAGATACGTAACTTCATGACGAGTTCTTAATCGAATGCATCGAGCGTTGGAATGTTGGAAATTGAAGATATCTCAGTATTCGGCGCGAAGCGCCGCTAACTGATTCATCGAAAATGGAAAGTCCTAATTTGTGTAGGCATATATTTCAAATGAAATAAATGTTAGAGTTCATCACAGCAAGGAGCTGAGGTGGTCATGTGTGAGGATATCTTGCAGGCACTAGTTCTGTGTCTCAGGGAGAAGGGAGCGAAGTAACTTAACAAGTTCTTCATCCTTTAACAGTTCTTTCATTACTTGAAAGAGTCTAAAAAATCTGGTAGCAGTATCTGTGGTTTTCTTGGGTTTTGAATCTCTAGGGAGTTTCCTGGGTCTTGCACCGCAGCCCGAAAAACAGGCTGGGTGCTCACCATTGCAGTTTATACATGTTGCTGGTTCTGTGATAGGCTTGGTGCACTGGTAGGAGTAGTGTTCTTTCGCACATTTCATGCAGGCGGGAGCAGTGGCTGTGCATGTACGCTGTGTGTGTCCGTATTTTTGGCATTTGTAGCACTGGACTTGAAATCTTCCACCTCTGAAACGTTCGATTTTAACTGGTTTCTCTAGGATAGATCTGATGTTGTAGATGTTTCGACTTTGGCTGGTATCCCATTGGATGATGAGGAATAATGGGAGGGGCCTAAGCTCCGCCCCACTTCTTCTTTTGAGCTGCACGATCGTTTCCGGGAGAAGTCCGAAATCTTTAAGATATTTCTCTAATTCGAAAATATCTGTATTAGTGTCCAGGCCTCGGATGATGGTTTTTAATTTTCTGTTTGGAGTAGTGTCCATATTAGTAGTGGTATTAGTGGTGTTGTCTGCCAGAACGGTAACCTCCTCACTCTCAGCCGGAACTGGAACCGCAGGGATGGCGGGAGCTAGAGCTGGGGTAGGCTCGCCTTCTGTGACAGTGTCGGGAAGTGTCGCCTCGTTGACACTTACTTTCATCTTTTTCTTACTCCTTTTCACAGAGTGATCAGGAATTTCTAAAGTGTCCATTTCAGTCGGTAAATTGGGTGAAATTTCACTATCTTGAGCACTGCAATTAGGGGTGGTTTCTGGCTTTTTCTCTGTCTCTGTATTAACTGGCATGGCTGGAGTAGAGGCAGAAGTTAAAGTTTTGTTGATTCTACCACTCTTGATATTCCAGATAGCAGTCCCTGCTGCAGTTTCAAGTTTATTGTAGTATTCATCTCCTGTCTGATCAAACAGTCTATTGTAGCACCATCGTAGCTTGCTGATTTCTTGTATGTCGTTAGTTTGTTCTAAGATAAAATCAATCATAGCTGTGCTGGCGAATCGAACAGTCAATATTTGTCTTGGAGGTAAAAACCGTTCTTCTATCATAGATAGAACATCGTCGTCGTCTACGGGCGAGACTGGTGAGCAGCCGGAAGGGAGCACCTTTCCGCCGCGTGCTATTTCTTCGTAAAGGCATTGTTCGTGAAGAGCAATCAAAAACACGTCCGTACTCCTCGAAGGCTGAATCGGTCTCTTGCATCGAGTGTCTCCCGCGCTCAGATATTTATACTAACAAAAAAAGTCGAAGTTAAATTACTTAAATTATCTATTTTACTTAGAGATTAGTTGTATTGCAAGTTGAAGTAGGAGTATGTGGTTAAGAAATACCACTGGTACGGTTACAAGGACTCATGCACAGTGTGTCCTGGACATGGAGATCAAAGAAGCCGCTTCCTAGAAAAAGGGTGCAGCTGAAAGGAGAGAGGAATTTCGGGGAGCGTGTCCCAATTGTACTACTGCATTAAGGGGCGAGGAATGAATTATATCAGAAATTAAAGGATTTGTATCAGACCCTATCAAAATATTTAAATAACAAATAAACTTGTGACTGGATGTCACAATGATCTTTATCAGTTAACAGTGAGAAGAGAAGGAAAGGTGGGAAGAGTGTTTATTGCTTATTGAAGGAAAGGGTGGCAGTGGTATTTCTTGTAGTTCTCTAAACACCTGTTTTATTTTTTTATACAGTGCATTTTTTTGTGTGTATTTTACTTTTTACTAATTTTCTTTTAATTTTATAATATAATAAGTTGCACTATGTAAAAATAAGAGAGAGAGAAAAAAAAATTTAAAAGTTATGGAAACAAAACAGAAATATTTTCTCAAAATAATGGACCCTGGCTTCCAAATTATTGGGGGGGGGGGGTCCGGACCCCTATGGTGGCGACGCCAGTGTAAAAAATGCAGTAACTGCTTCTTTTGTACTTTTTATTTGTTTAGTTAGTATTATTGCTGCGAAGCGGTTTTACGGCAGATAACAACACAGTTCATACAATTGATCTTTTTTGTGATCATAACAGTGAAATAATTTTGCAGGACATGACTGTGAACTTAAAAAGTGCAGTCATCACCTTAATTTGTACTTTTTGTTTGCACGGTCAGTATCATTGTAATGAAACAGTCTTACGGCAGATAACATCACAATTCATACGATTGTGCCCTCTTTGAGCAATGCAAGTATCGTTGTGGTGAAATAGTTTTGCAGGACATGACTGTGAACTTAAAAAGTGCAGTCATCACCTTAATTTGTACTTTTTGTTTGCACGGTCAGTATCGTTGTAATGAAACAGTTTTACGGCAGATAACATCACAATTCATACGATTGTGCCCTCTTTGAGCAATGCAAGTATCGTTGTGGTGAAATAGTTTTGCAGGACATGACTGTGAACTTAAAAAGTGCAGTCATCACCTTAATTTGTACTTTTTGTTTGCACGGTCAGTATCATTGTAATGAAACAGTCTTACGGCAGATAACATCACAATTCATACGATTGTGCCCTCTTTGAGCAATGCAAGTATCGTTGTGGTGAAATAGTTTTGCAGGACATGACTGTGAACTTAAAAAGTGCAGTCATCACCTTAATTTGTACTTTTTGTTTGCACGGTCAGTATCGTTGTAATGAAACAGTTTTACGGCAGATAACATCACAATTCATACGATTGTGCCCTCTTTGAGCAATGCAAGTATCGTTGTGGTGAAATAGTTTTGCAGGACATGACTGTGAACTTAAAAAGTGCAGTCATCACCTTAATTTGTACTTTTTGTTTGCACGGTCAGTATCGTTGTAATGAAACAGTTTTACGGCAGATAACATCACAATTCATACGATTGTGCCCTCTTTGAGCAATGCAAGTATCGTTGTGGTGAAATAGTTTAGCAGGACATGACTGTGAACTTAAAAAGTGCAGTCATCACCTTAATTTGTACTTTTTGTTTGCACGGTCAGTATCATTGTAATGAAACAGTCTTACGGCAGATAACATCACAATTCATACGATTGTGCCCTCTTTGAGCAATGCAAGTATCGTTGTAGTGAAATAGTTTTGCAGGACATGACTGTGAACTTAAAAAGTGCAGTCATCACCTTAATTTGTACTTTTTGTTTGCACGGTCAGTATCGTTGTAATGAAACAGTTTTACGGCAGATAACATCACAATTCATACGATTGTGCCCTCTTTGAGCAATGCAAGTATCGTTGTGGTGAAATAGTTTTGCAGGACATGACTGTGAACTTAAAAAGTGCAGTCATCACCTTAATTTGTACTTTTTGTTTGCACGGTCAGTATCATTGTAATGAAACAGTCTTACGGCAGATAACATCACAATTCATACGATTGTGCCCTCTTTGAGCAATGCAAGTATCGTTGTAGTGAAATAGTTTTGCAGGACATGACTGTGAACTTAAAAAGTGCAGTCATCACCTTAATTTGTACTTTTTGTTTGCACGGTCAGTATCGTTGTAATGAAACAGTTTTACGGCAGATAACATCACAATTCATACGATTGTGCCCTCTTTGAGCAATGCAAGTATCGTTGTGGTGAAATAGTTTTGCAGGACATGACTGTGAACTTAAAAAGTGCAGTCATCACCTTAATTTGTACTTTTTGTTTGCACGGTCAGTATCATTGTAATGAAACAGTCTTACGGCAGATAACATCACAATTCATACGATTGTGCCCTCTTTGAGCAATGCAAGTATCGTTGTAGTGAAATAGTTTTGCAGGACATGACTGTGAACTTAAAAAGTGCAGTCATCACCTTAATTTGTACTTTTTGTTTGCACGGTCAGTATCGTTGTAATGAAACAGTTTTACGGCAGATAACATCACAATTCATACGATTGTGCCCTCTTTGAGCAATGCAAGTATCGTTGTGGTGAAATAGTTTTGCAGGACATGACTGTGAACTTAAAAAGTGCAGTCATCACCTTAATTTGTACTTTTTGTTTGCACGGTCAGTATCGTTGTAATGAAACAGTTTTACGGCAGATAACATCACAATTCATACGATTGTGCCCTCTTTGAGCAACGCAAGTATCGTTGTGGTGAAATAGTTTTGCAGGACAAAACTGTGAACTTGCTGTCGTAAAATATCTTTAGTTGTAGTGAAATATCATAAGTGCTGTCGTAAAATATCTCTAGGTCAGTTTATCCCAATGTTTGTTCCAGGAGCACCCTTGTCTTCTGAGTTGTGTTCGAAATTACAAGGCTACGGAGTTGAACCTTGATACTCGTAAACTCAGAATTGGGTCAGCTGTTAAATCTGGTTATAAAATAAAATATGAAATAAAACCATAATGGTTTAAGATTAGCCAGCAGTGATTTTCTTAACTGATTGAAAGATTGATTTCTTTAAATAAAAATAAAAATTTCCAGTAAGTCTAAGGGTGATTGGATTTTTTTAAGTGATTAATTACCAAATCTAATCTGATGCCAACACTTACTTAGCGCATAGTCATTTATTTTATGTCGTACCTATAATTTTTTTTTAACTCTGGTCTTATGGGCCTCTTTTATTTTCGCCAAACAAATATATTTTCAATTATGCAAAATACTATTTTAAAGACAAATTACAACAGTAGATATATATTTTCTTTTAAAAATAATACAGTAGAATTAGGCTTTCATTTTAAGAAGAACCAATTTTAATTTACAATAGGTCGTACGTATCATTTTAAAGAAGTGTCAAAATCCTTTTCAACGACATAAAATACCTCTTATTTATCTTCCTGTTTTTAAATAATAATTAAATTTCAAAAGTAATCAACTTTCTTTAAGAGAAAGCCTTAAAATATATTAAAGCAATTGCTTTTACCAAATGTTTTCCTTCACATACAAGAAAGAGTCAAAACAAAAAGGAGTAAAAGCTTGAAATTTTGAAAGAAATTTGTAAACAAATTTACGAAATCAATCAATTGTAGGAAATCATTATATTAAATATGGATATGGGGCCGCACTCGTTTAGATATTATTGGGTAGTTTAAAAAATGCAAGTAAAAAGTTATGTATAATTAGCCGTATTATCTCAACACTTCCTAGAAGAAGGAAAGCCTCAGCACGGATCAATTTAGTAGTCCGATGTGACGAAGTTAACTGCGCAGTTGATGAAAAATAAGAAAGATGTCATTACGTTCGGGGTATTAAGCTGCGCAGTGGTTGAAAATACGAAATATGTCATTACGTTTGGACTACTAAAGGATATTTATGGTAACCCGTGCGGAGGCCTACTCTTTTCTAGCTTATTTTTTAACGGCGAAGATTAACGTCATATGAAAGCGTAAAACAATTTTGTGAATCAGCCATAAGGTTCAGAAAATTTTTGTCTGCCGTTTCCCTAAACAGCTGATAAACTTTATTGACATGCTAAAGACATGATTAGTTTACTACATGAATTAGTTTTGCAGAAAATGAGTGGATAATTAATATAGGCAGTTGGGTCTTTTCTTAAACTTTATTTGTATAACTAGGTATTATTGCAGTGAAACAGTTTTACAATAGATCATTATACCAGGCGTACAACTGTTCCTTTCTTTTTTTACATACATCTTGCAACGTAATTATCATTGTAGTGAAATAGTTTTACTCGAAATAACTGAGAGTTTAAAGTATACTTTTTCTGTCTTAAATTTTATTCGAACAGTTACTATTGATGCAGTGAAACAGTTTCACAGGGGATAATTTACAGACAGTGCTGAAAAAGTTGAAGACCATCACACGTTTTTTTTTTTTTTTTTAATAAATAGAATTATTGCAAAATAACAGTTATAATATGCGCAGTGAATTATTTATATAAAAATTTAAATATTTTTAAATAAAAACTAGAACAAAACTTTGATCATTTTAAGAGTTGATATCTTAAGAGGGAAGACCTCATTTTTGAAACTTAGAAAAAATAAAGGTGATAAACCGACAAACTTGCTCAAAGTAGTAAAGTGAAAATTTGTTACTTTTCGAGAGAGTGAAAGACAAATTAATGATGTAATTCAAATGTCAAAGAAACAGAAAAATAATCGAAGGAAGGAATAAATAAATAAGAACTTTTGGAATTTCAACAGCAATTTTATTCTCACTGCTACTGTCTGTTACATTTGGAACAGTAATGTAAAAAAATTTAAATTGAAATCAACACCAAAGCCATTAAAACAATATAATTTGAAAACAATTGATTTTTCCACAATGGTGTTATTATTGTATAGTACACTCAACGGCGTAAACATAAAACTAATGTAACTGATCTAGATGGGTTGAATTGTTTAGTTACGAAACTTCAACGTTTTCCAAAAAGTGACTCAAAAAGTATATAAGCAGGTTTCAAATCGATACCTGATATCGCCTTTACAAAGCAGAAACTAATGCAATGGATTACCAAAATATACATGCCGAAGTATTTGTTATATCCGATTTGATATGAATTTATTCGTTGATATTATTATATTTACTCGATATTTTAATATCTGCTCAGGATTGATTAGGAGAAACACCAGTGTTCGGAGTACCGGTTAAAAGCATACTGGGCAGTGGTACTGAACGTTAAAAAAAACATTGATGTGGGGCATACCGGGCAAATGCATACCGAGCAGTGGCACTTGACCTAGTATATATTTTGGATTTTTACCAAAGCGACTATGTGATTGTCAACATTCACCGGTGGAAGTCAACATCCACCCATTTAAGTCATTCAAGTAATAATTACAAAACATTTTAGAAGCCTTATTAGTTAATATGATTATTTGTTTCAAACTTTTTTACACGGAGTTTGCATTAGTCCACACTTGAAAATTATAAATTAATATTAAAAAAAATAAAGAATATTTTATTTTAATGAAACTTATGTGTTTAAGTTTCATTTCTGTATCGATTTCAATTAGTTTTAATAAAATCTATTTTAAAAATTAACAAAATAAAAAAATTTATTTATAAATTTTAAAATTATTTCTCCACCATTGTATAAGTATGCCTTTTTGCTCACTTCTCCTAATCCACGTATCATTACAGAGAAAAAGTTATATAGGAAATAATAACCAGGAACTTAATATAATTAGTTGAGTTTCTTGGCAGCAGAACTTTTCTGTAACTTAGTAGAAATTTTTCTCGCTGTAAAAAGTTTTTACAGGAAATAGAGGTCGAAACATGAACTATTCTCTTTGGCATAATTTTCACACTTTTCAAGGAATATATTAATACAGATCGAGTGTTTTACTAATGATATTTTTAGAAAGAAAGTCGTTAATTATTTATCGTCCTCCTGGAGCACAAGTTTTGTTGTGCAGTGGAAAAATATTACCACTTTCCTTTTGTTTCGTTATAAAAGTTTTACTCTTATTTGAAACAAATTAAGAGTTTCATGAAATGGAAAATAAACATCTTTTAATAAAAAAAGGCATATTTAATTTATTTCATAAGTTTAATAACAACTTTTAAAATAAATTAAATATTTAAAAAAAAATTTTAAAACTTCTTTATAAAAAACACAAATTTGGCAAAATTTTTTCACGATAAAAATTATCAAAATCAATGAATAATTCTCAATTTTTGAAAATTTTTATGAGCCCTGATAGTGCAGAGTTAAAGTAACTTTTTAAATATTAAAAAATTAGATCACAAAAGCTTTTCATTTCCACAAAACTGTGCCTTAACAGTCGCAAATAACAGTTACAAACTCAGAGAGCAGTTATGAAAACAGCATATATTATTCGCAGAAAAAAAGCGTTATTTTATTTAACAATCAAATAGCAAAAAAAAAAAAAAAAAAATACTTTAAGATCCAATTTGCTCTTTTATGTGATGTAACGAATGTCTTTTATGTGATGTGATGTTATGTGATGTTGTTAGAGAACCATATATTTATTTGCAGGGGCTTTTCTCATACCTTATTTCATCATGCTAGCGGTGGAAGGTATTCCCTGTTTTTACATGGAATTGGCGGTCGGCCAACGACTACGTAAAGGGGCAATCGGTGCCTGGAATCTGGTTAGTCCTTACATGGGAGGTATCGGCATCACATCGGCCGTTGTCTCCTTTAATGTCGCCCTCTACTACAACACCATCATTGCCTGGTGCCTCTACTACTTCTTCCAGAGCTTCCAAACTCCCTTACCCTGGGCGGAGTGCCCGAGACAGGCAGGTCCAAACAATACCTACATCATAGTTCCCGAGTGCCAGGTACGTCCCTCCATTCATATGCTACGTCCATAAATGAAGAATAATGTAGTTGATGCTGTCTCATTTTGTTTGCAGAAGAGTAGTCCGACCGAATACTTCTGGTACCGCCAGACCCTGGATATCAGTACTGATATCGAAACTACAAATGGGTTCAACTATCGTATCGCCCTCTGTCTCCTACTCGCCTGGTTCTTCTGTTATCTGTGCATGGCAAAGGGGATCGCCTCCTCAGGAAAAGTTGTGTACGTGACGGCCACCTTTCCCTATCTAGTGCTGGTCATCTTCTTCTTCAGAGGTATCACACTGGACGGCATGCAGAATGGACTCGAACATCTCTTCACACCGGACGTAATATCTCCTTCCAACTCCATTTCTTTAAAATGATTCGTAAAATATATATAAAAAACCGGGAACCGAAACCATTCAAATTTCGTTGCATTGAAAAGAGGGGAAACTTTAATTTTATTTAAACCTGTAAAATATGTCCGATGGTACACGAAATTTTAAGTTCAATTGTTAATAATTATTGCAAAAGTTCTTAAGAAATTACAATCTCTACTTATGTGCCACATTACTTTTATAAACTTATCAAGTAAAAGGGCTAATAGTTTTTACCACATATTCTTGTGAGATGACGAATCAAATGATTTTGTGTTATCAAATAATCATATCAAATTGCCGTTTTCACTTTGATTCGTTTAGTTTAACAATTATTTTTAAAAATTAGATTAGCGAGATACAATGTCACTTATGAAGAAGTAAGAATGACCGTTATTTGACTGTTAGAAATGTTTAAATTCACGTTGTTTCCACCGAGTATGATTGTTTTAACAAACATAAAATTTCCCCAAACAAAACTTAATTTTTATAATGAGCGACTTTTTTGATATAGAGCAGGGCTGTCCAACTGTAAAGAGCCCACGGGTCAAAATTCCGGTCACTGATCACCTGGCGGGCGGCAGTTTGAAAAAGTTGAACAATACCCCTTTACCTCTTATACAATAACAATTAATAGTTGAATTATTAATTATAAAACAATGGAACAGAAGGATTATAGAAGAATTTGCTTGCATTTTAATGAGAAAACTGAGGCCGATCAGCCTGGATAAGAAGTTGGCGGGCCACACAATATGTGTTGGCGGGCCACATGCAGCCCGCGGGCCACCAGTGCTGATATAGGGCTAGCTCTAAATCGTTGAAGCACTGTACGGAAAAATTTCAGTCAATTTTAACCTCAGACGAATGAGTGAAGATAATTCTCTCTTTGGAAACAAACGATTTAGTGCTAAACTTAGTTTTTTAAATGACAAACTTTTATTTTTAATGGAAAAATATTATTTTGTAATACTTTTTGACTTAATTTTTTAACTAAATATAAAATTCATATAAAATATGCTTTGGGAATTGTATAATTTGATATGTGTAATGTAGACTGACCTGTCAAACTAAATCCAATAATAATGTTTCATGAAATAATGAATTTGATATCATTTTATTGTTAAAATTTTAATCTGAACAGTAATAGTTTATTTTTCCAATCGAATTATTTGAAAAATTGCTAAAAAAATTATTATTAAATAAAGAATTGTGAAAACTATGAACTGGATTGTACACAGTCAAACGATTGTTTACCTTTTAAAACTTTTCTGTAATTAGAAGAGCTCACATGGCAGAGAACTTGATTTTAAGCAATACGCACATAAATAAATAATGTTCCATAATTTACCAGAGTAATCTAGCCAAAAACAGCAAATACATGTGAAAAAAAATAAATGTCATCCTGAATAACTTTTGATCAAATGAACAGATTTTCAAAATAAAAGCCAATCTTAATGGTTCTAAGGGTTAAACTCAAATATGTTAATTACTTAAGTAGTGATAACTACGGACACTGTATCTAAATAAACATAGTCTGTCACAACTAATTTTTGAACCTCACAATTTGGAGGGAAGCAGCAATCTGGCAAATATGACCCCGTTCTTAATATTATTTTCACTTTTTGAGGTTTTGGTCATGTCTCTAAAACTAATAATTCAATTCAAAACATTCTTGAATCTACTTTTGAAATCATGAAAGAAATTTACTATTTTTTTAATAATGTAGTCGAAAACTCTGGATTGTAAGGATTACAAATTTCTACAGTATTTAAAAGTAGTATGGCATTTCGAATGGCATCCAAAACTTGAACAACGAAATAGGTCGTATAATTTTTAAGAAATAAAAAATTAAAAGTATGCATTTTTTAAGGTTGCCTAACTCACAAAACTTATTCAGCCGATTTCGTCCAAATTAGGTATTTTTTCATTCAAAATTACTTAGTTTAAAATACTGTAGGAAATTGTGGATCTACTCAAAACTCTACAAAAAAAAATTTTCGAGTTTAAAATACTGTATGTAAAATAATAAAAAATGATTTAAAATTATTAAAAATTATTTTTTTTATGAAAAGAAAACGAGTTTCATAAGAAAAGTGCAAAGGAATTTCGAATTACGCCATGAAGTTTAGAGCTATGACCAAAATCTAAGAAAAGAAAATTAACATCAAGAAGGCATTTGACAACTCTATTGACTAAATCAATGAGGCATTATTTTCCAGATTGCTGCTACCTAGCACCCCGATATTTTGAAGTTCAAAAATTTAAATCCTTCAATAAAAGTATATTTATTTAAAGAAAGTATCGGACACCGTAACTCAATAGTAAACACTTCTCAAGTTGTTTTCATGTTTGAGACTCACACTTTGAACAGTTAAAATTGGATTTTAGTACTTGAAAATCAGATCAGTTGGGGGAAAAAGTTATTCAATTAAATTTTTTTTTTTTTTTTTTTTTGTGAAATTATCATTAAGGGGTCCAAACATAAGACCACTTTTCTGACTAAATTATTGGGACCCTGTTTTCACGATTATGCTAACTCCCACTTATTTTTAGGCTTAAAGATTAAAATCTTATAAAAAAGATCCAAATTTATGTAATTGTTCTTATTCAAATGCTTGATTAGAAACACTTTTTATTGAGGAATGTGTTGTGTTGTAGTGGTCAAGGCTGGCAGATCCAGTAGTGTGGCTTGAAGCGGGCACCCAGATCTTTTTCTCCCTTGGTTTAGCTTTCGGAGGACTGATAGCCTTTTCTTCCTATAATCCGGTACACAATAACTGCTTCCGAGATGCTATCTTTGTCTCCATATGCAACTGTGGAACATCCATGTTTGCTGGAATTGTCGTCTTCTCTGTACTAGGTAATTTTCTTTCTCACACACTTTTTATTTCACACACAGCCAAAATTCTGTTATTTTTTAATAACTACGAAACTTAAAGAATTTTGATAAATAATAAAAACATAATTAATAATAATGATTTGAATTATTACGAAGCGCATCTATTGATGTAGTGGAACGATTCCTTTCTAATTTTTAAACGTTTTGCTGTCCAAGTGGCCGAGTGGTTAGCGTGCCTGACTGTGTAACTAATGGTTGGTTGCGTGTTCGAATGGCGCTCAGGGCATGAACGTTTCTCTGTGTGATGTGTAAATGTGGTCCAAGGGTATCTGTTGCAGTGTAGCATGAGTAATGCTGCTCGTCTTCATGACTTTGGTTTACTGGTGCCAACCGGGTAACGATAAAGGAGCAACACTTACAGCTTCTTCTAAGGCGAAGAATGAAAGTTCAGTGCTTGCTATTATTTTTTAAAAAAACGGGGGGGGGGGAATTTAAACATTTAAATACGATGCGGATAGTTACAACCATAGGCGTAGCGGGATACACTTTTTGATGTTAGAAAACTGCTAATTTATTTTAGCTTTTTATGCAAGTATGCGTATATAATATATATATAATATATATATATATATATACACGCATGATTGCGCATCACGCTATTATTCTAATTGAAGTACTCCCGAATCACAATCATATATATAATAACACCTCAATACCTTAAACACTGAGCCATCATAACTGTAATCACTTAGTAACTGTTACAACTGTAATCACTGTTACAACTGTAATCGCATAGACAATTACTAAAGCAATCAGTTGCAAGTCCGTTGAAGAGGGAAATAAGCAGAAAACATATTTCCATATATCACCATTAAAAGTCAAACTATTCTATTTCAATATTGCTGCGAAAAAATCAGATGAAACGAATTTTTTAGATTACATTATTTCAGCAGTTCTCCCGCAATAGAATTTAAAATTGTGAAGTAAATGAAAAAGAACACAATGGATTTAATGAGTTAACAAATTCTCGCACTTTGATTGCAGAGTTTATCTCACTTTTCTATCCAGATGAAAATTTCCATTTTTTCCCCTCCAGGATTTAAAGCTCACAACACCCATCAGCGATGCGTGGAAGATCGTGATCTGTTGTTACGTCCGCTCTACCAGAATACTACCATCCCTCCAGTTATTCCGCAAGACGTGATCGCTCACCTTTTTGAGACTGTGCCCAATCTGCCCTACGACTTTCCAGAGTGTGACATCCAAAAAGAACTTCAAAAGGTAAATCTTGTTCCTCTCTTTTCAGCAGTATCGTGTCTGTTCGCCAAAGTATTCTTGGTAAGAACCATACCATTGAACAGTGGTCTTACCATTGAGCAGTGGCTCCTTACTGTTGTTTTTAAACAATTCTTTCGACAAATTAAATAATATAAAAATAATCTCAGTATGAGTGTATTCAACTTGAATCAAAACTTTAGTTTTAAACTATATGTACTCTCTTACTAGAAATAATTGCCTTAATTCTAAAAGAGGGCAAATAATTTAAATATTTAATATATATATATATATATATATATATATATATATATATATATATATATATATATATATACGTCACCAAATTTATACTTTGTCTGATACCACGAACTTTTATTTAATTTATATTAATTCCTTTAAACGTGCTTCTAAAAAATTACTTATTTAAAACCAACGGTAATAGAATAGAAAAAAATTAAGCATTAAAAAGTAAAATTCGCCATCGTAGCGTTTGAATACGTCTTTTTGCGGGGACTTTCTTTTCAGGCTTTTGTTCACTAAGTTTTCATTTAGTTCTATCAGAATCATTAGTAGAGAAGAACGCTTTTTTAGCAGCAAATAAGAAGCAAAATTTCCCTAAGGAAAACTCAGAAGAACTTAAAAGATGATCCAGAACATTGGTAAATCATTTGGAAACAGAATGATTTAAACATTTGGAGAACAATATTTCAATAATTTTTTCCTTTCCATAATCAACAAACTTGCAACCGATAACTTCCGATTTCGTGATCGCATACTATTAAAGATGTGTGAATTATAAGGTAAAATACATTTGTTTTGTCTTCAATTCATTATAAATTAAAGGGAAGTTATTTCATTCCACATTGTTCCAATGAATAAGTGTGATTTCAGAACGTGAAGAACTGTAATTGTTATAGAATATTCTTCTTTATAAAATAGCTTATATTTCTGTATCTCATTACGGAAAACAACAATAAAGAATCATCTGAATTACTTAAAATAGTGTCCCGCAGTGGACTGATCGTTAAGACACGGTTCCCAGCAGATCACCGAAGTCAAGCATCACTGGCTGCGGTCAGTGTGCGGGTGGGTGACCACTTGGATCAGTCTGCGTAGGGACCGAGGGTGTGCGGTATTGGTCCTCGTTAAACTGTTCTACCGTAAAGTGCTCGACTTCGCGTGCAGGTCGTTGGGCTACCGAAGCAAGGGTGCCATCCCCTTTGCAGAGGATCAAAATTGTGATGGCATGTCTTCGGATCATCCTCAGGGATGTTTCCCAGACCGTCGCCAATAGCCCATTGTGCAGCTCTAGTGCGACGTAAATTAACTACATCCATCCTACTTAAAATAGTATCATTTGAGTTGATTACAAATAAATTTTTAACGTTTTCTTGGCAAGTATTTTTTAATTTTGAATGTTTAATTTCAGCTCGAATTCAGCTATTCTGTTTTTAAGTTAAATGATCTCATTGCTTTTCAGTTATTGAAATTCATATCGAGATCTTACAATTATAAAAATTTATTGTGTGGTATGTCATCTTAAATTAATGAAGAGATAATCTATGTATATATTATTTGAGAATAAAATTTTCAGTGGAAGAACATTTCAATTTGGAATTCTCCGGATTTATAAAGTAGGTAAGTGTTATGATTTATATAATAAAAAATTTACTTGGAAGTAATTTTTCTCTAATTTGATGGTAATTCTCTACAGAATGATTTTCTACGTCGATAAGAATTTTAAGACTAAAAAAAAAAGTTAAAAATAAACAATAATGAGAAATTTTTTTATTTCAATATAAGGAATTTTCATAACCGTTTTTTTTTTTTTTTTTTTTTTATCGTAAGCATTATTTATTTTTTTTTATTTTTATTTTTTTTAGTTTAGTTTATAAATAATGATTTCTTATTAAAACTTTAAATTTGCTGATAAAAATTTTTGTCAAAAAACTTTTTTTGCAAAATTAAATGTTTTAACATTATGTGCTTCTGTATACTTTTAGCATATTTTAATGTTTATTTTATTTTATAACCGTCGTTGAACAGCCGACCCAAATTCATGGGTTTACAACTACTAATGTTCAACTCCGTAGCCCTGTAATTTTGAACCAATCCAGAAGACAAGGAAACTCCTGGATCAGTACCCCCAGAGGTATTGATTTGTTATGGGAACATGGAGGACTTTGAGACTCGACAGATTTAACGTGCATCAGTCACCATTTACTACACGGGGAGTCATCGGCCGGCGAGGATCGAACCCACGACCTCTTGGATATGGGCCCAGCGCCCTACCGACCAGGCTATCCCAGCCCCATATTATATTTTAATGTTTTATTTTATTTTATATAACCGTCGTTGAACAGCCGACCCAATTTCATGGGTTTACGACTACTAATGTTCAACTCCGTAGCCTTGTAATTTTGAACCAATCCAGAAGACAAGGAAACTCCTGGATCAGTACCCCCAGAGGTATTGATTTGTTATGGGAACATGGAGGACTTTGAGACTCGACAGATTTAACGTGCATCAGTCACCATTTACTACACGGGGAGTCTTCGGCCGGCGAGGATCGAACCCACGACCTCTTGGATAGAAGTAATATGATTCAGAAAACTATGGAATATAAAGTTTAAATAGACCTTTCATGTTATATCATTAAATTCAATTGAGCGATTTCGCCGGCATTTGGTTTTAACTCTAATACGAAGATACATATTTTTTTTCGGTTTATTTACAAATATTTTTCCGATGTGTTTTGGATGTTCCTTCTCTAAAAAAAAAATAAATAAATAAAATAATAATAAAATAACATTCCTTTTTATAGGTATAGAATAGTCGAAAAATATATAGTACTTTATGGTATACAATTTTTATATCATTTTGAAGACAGTAATTTTATAAGGCAAAATAAAAATAATCAAATGAAATTAATTGAATAGTTCCTAAGAAATCAAATTTTTTAAAAATTGTATATTTAAAATAAATCATCTACTCTAATTAATTAGCGTATTTGAGGTCACTTCCGTGAACCACTAATTTTCTTTTTTTGTGTCCCAGTGCGTGGAAATCCGATCATCATTAAAAAATTATTTCGGACGTTTATTTTTTTGCGCACTATACACCAGTACTGTTGAAAAGTTTTTGCGTCAGCCTGTAAGCATTTTAATATTTCTCCTTCCCTTACGTCAGCCTGTTAATCTATTCTTTTTGTTTCAGAGTGCATCCGGAACGGGTCTCGCATTTATTGCTTTCACGGAAGCTATCAACCAATTCCCAGGAGCGCCCTTCTGGTCTGTCCTCTTCTTCCTGATGCTCTTCACCCTCGGAATAGACTCTCAGTTCGGCACCTTAGAAGGAGTCATAACCTCTATAGTCGACATGAAACTCTTTCCCAACGTTCGAAAAGAAATACTAACTGGTATATAAAAACTTCTTTCGTAGAAATTATTTTCACGAACTAATCTTCCTTCACGGCTGTATGAAAAGAGCCAAACGAAGGCTTGCTTTCTTAGTCGTCTCCGTGTATAACCGAAAAACAACAGGTTTGAACCCACCTCTACCCTCAGCTACTGGGATTGGGAAGAAAGAAATTTTTTTATTATTTTTATGGTTGGTCTATTGGTGATCGAAAGGAGCTACAAGTGGCACAAAGTAGAACTCCTTACCTATGACAACATTTCACATGATTTCATCATTAGCGTGTGATTACGCCATCTGGGGAGAACACCGGTTCCATGTCTTGACCCTTCTCTCTCCTCCTCTTCTCAGTTTTATAGGAATGTACTGTGTTATTTCCCCCTTTCTTAATATTTATCGTATTTAATTGTCAAAAACACTTTTTTTAAACTTCCACGACGTTTTATTTTCAAACTATAGTTTTCAGTTTCATATAGTTTCTTAACTTAAAATTTTTAAATCTATTTGAAAATCAAGAGAGAAACTAACGTTTTTCCATCTCCTATGACTCTCCACGCGCTAATGCTAAGTGAGTGTTCCATAGGTAAGAGAGTTCTACTTTACGTCACCTGTAGCCCATTTCGATCGCTAATAGTCATAGAAGAAGGAAGTACATTAGTTTCGTCTTGTATTTCAAACACATTAAAAAATTTTAAGTTAGGGAACTATATGGAACCCAACACTTTATTAAACTTAAATGAAGCGTCGTTGAAAATTTAAAAAAACTTTTTGACAAAATATTATGGAAAAGGAAAATAATGTACAACATACAACTGAACAGAAAAGGAAATTGAAAAAGGGAGGGTCAAGACATAGGACCGGTTATTTCCCCAGATGGCGTGTTCAAGCATTGTGATCACGAATTTCTGCATTTTTGCACTATTCATTATTATTACTGTACTATTTATTTTCTTTGATAATTCATTTATCGTATCGTATATAGCATATTATATAGTGTCAACAACCGATTCAGATGACGTAGCTGTCACTTTGCTTCTTATGATGATGCGATGCCAAGATCCGTAATCTTAATATGATATCAACGTAATCTTAATATGATATTCTCTTATTAGGACGTCGGAGTTAGTTGGCCTGGTGAAACGTTTCTTTCTCCATCTGCCGGTTCCGAATGGACTAAACGTGCTAACTATTAATCAAGTTTTAGACGCACAAAAAGTTTTTTTTTTTCTGAATATTTTTCTCTCTCGACAGATTCGGACTTTTAACTAGCAAAATAGCGTGGGTAGTTGCAATCTGAAAAATGTAATCCCAATGCTTCAGTCAAAAAAGCGGTTTAAAGTTTGAGCCCCTTAATGCTAGTTTTACTTTTTACGCATTTACCATATCTCTGGAATTGATGAAGTGAATTGAATCAAACGATAATTTTCATATAAAAATAATTTTAATAAATATGTATTGTTATTTCATTCTATAAAGTAAAAAAAAAAAAAAAACAATTTGAGGCATTGATATTATTTTGAACTATGCAATTTTAATTGACGACGAACAAAATTGAACAAAATCGGACTGAAAGTTCCTGGAATTATAAAATTTCAAAAAGACACTGTAATATTAAACCTTTAATTCTCTAAAACTAATTGACCAATTTCGCACAAATTTTGTCTGTCGTTATTTAAAACTACAAAGCTTGAATGAAATTGAAATTTACATACACCTTATAATTCAAAAAAATTTCAATTCCTATTAAATAAATTAATAAATATAAAATCTTCTCGCAGTGTATCAAAGTACGCATAATAAAAATAGAAATAAAAGTAGCAAAGGAAATAAAACAAAATTAAAAATATGACCACTGAAGCCGACGTCTTCAGGGGGTACCGGCCCCAGTGGCCAAAAAACAAAACAGCGAACTCTAAAGCAAACCAAATGAAATGGAATCACTTAAACCAAAGGAAAACAACGCCCTCTTTTAAAATGCGCAGATTGAGAAAATGATAGGAAAAAGTTGTCAAAGAAAATTACGTCACATATTAATAGAATGCTTAACTGGGGCTGCTCAGTTAAGTCTTGAATTGCGCCCTGTTAAAAGAAATAAAAAAAACTAATATTCTTCAATCATTTTCTTAATTAAAAAATTAACATTACAAAAATTATAAGGAAAATCATTATTACTCAAATTATTCAATAGAGTTCGCTGTCTGACCTTGTTTATGTGAGTTTTTATTTTCTGTTGATTTTTATTTTCTGATAATTTGTATGTGTTTCTTTTCTGTATTAGTTATATGTCTTGCATGTTTTTTTCTCCTGGACTTTTAAACAAAACCTTCGGGGTACTGAGGAAGGTTTTTTAGGCTTTTGCCATCTTCCTTAATAGAAAAGGTTTTGTTTTTTGGCCACTGGGGCCGGTACCCCCTGAAGACGTCGGCTTCAGTGGTCATATTTTTAATTTTGTTTTATTTCCTTTGCTACTTTTATTTCTATTTTTATTCTCTCTTTTTTTGAAAATTCTGCTGCTTTTTAGCGCATTTTTTTAAAAGAAGTTTTGTCCATTTTGTTTAGATTTTAATTGTATTCTTTTAGTATTGTAATTTTCAAATTTGGTTTTAGCTGCATTTTGCGCTTCTTCTTATTTGAAAAGTTATTTTGATTAATATTCTTGTTTTTGGTATTTTCCAAAAAAAAAAAAAAAAAAAAAAAAATTTAAAGCGTCTAAGGGGTTTTGTTGGATGTCTGGGTTTATATGTTTAATTAAGTATTTTCTTTTTCGGTTTAATTTATTTCAATGCAAAGTACAATTAATGAATATTTCATGGCGCATGGCTCGTCGCGCGCCCAAACAAGGAGCACTGAAGTTAATCTTGACTTAGGTATTACTTCGGACAAAAAGTTACTAAGTCATGTATTATGTTTAAATAAATTAAAATCTATAAAAAAATTTACAAAGTTTAAAAAATACAAAAATAAAAAATGTAAAACTTGTCCATTAGCAGATAATTCTCAGATTGACGGCCTTTCTAATGTATTTTTTTGTAAAAGTTTTAATATTATTTATTTAATTCAATGCAATTGCTGTAATTTGTGTTATGTTGGTCAGACAGGACTTGAGTTTCACAAGCGGATTAATTCCCACACGTCTGCTATTAAAAATTTTAATAATAATAATTGTTCTACTGATTATGAAATTTTGCATTTTCAATTTCATGATTTTGATAACGTTACTCTTTTCATTTTGGATTTTATGGATAATTTAAATAATAGACTTGATTTAGAAAATATTTACTTTAGTAGTCTTAAAACTCTTTTTCCATATGGATTAAATAGTAAGTTTAATGGGGAAGGTATTGTTAATGCTGGAGATTATTGTATTTATGACAGATTTAAAGTTTTTGATTTTCCTGGGGTTTTTAATTCAAAATATAGGAATAAAAGAGATGGTGGGAAAGGTAAAGGTAAAGTTATTGCTTTTGATGAATTTTCGAATTTTTGCAATTTACCTGTTAATTTGAATAATATTTTCAATATTAGGAAATATATTTTTGGTTTTAAAAATAAAGTTCTTAAAAATTTTCTTATTAATTTTGGTTCTAAAATTAAATATGATACTGAACTTGTTAAACTTATTGTTTTGGATTTAATTAAATCAAAACTTGGTGTTAGTAAGACAGATTTGCTTTTTAATAAGGTTTATAATTTTGAAAAGGTTTTTTGTACGATTAATTTTCATGATAAAAAATTTGAAAATGCTAAATTGCCACAGATTATACATGAACTTTCTGATTTTTTTCCTTTAAAGCAAATTAAAGTTTCTGCTGCTTTTAAGTATTCTTCTACACTTAGGAAAAAGGTTTGCAATTATAATTTTTTGAGTCAAATTTTAAAATGTATTTCTAAATTTGATTGTTATTGTAATGAAAAGGAATTTTCACAATATATTGATGATGATTATGGACATATTATTACGGGAAATTTGGAGATTATTGGTAATGAAGATTTAATTAATATTTTAAGCAAAGGTTCAAAATTTAGGACAAGATTTAGAATGAATAAAGAAGATTTTATTTTGTCCATTAAAAAAGATCTTGATTTATTTATAGCAAAAATTTCCAGAAAATATCATTGGCCCGTTGAAGGTTTTTCAGAGTGGAAGGCTAAAATTATTGAAAAGTTTAATTTTAATTTATTTAATACCAGTTTTGGTTCTTTTCCTAGTGGTACTATTATTTCATAACCTAGGTACATGCCCAGGGCTTGGAGGAAAGAAAAAAAAAAAAAAAGTGGTACTATTATTGATTATGATTTGTCTAGTAAATATTTGTAAATATTTTTTTAAAAATTTTATTATTGGAGAATATAACGCAAATGATACTTATTTAAAATTAAAAGTAGATAGGAAGGTTGTTGAAAAAAGAATTATTGCGTTTAGTAAAAAATTAAAATTTAGGTTAAATAGGATTAAATTTCCATATTTATTTCCTATTGTTAAATTTCATAAAAATCCTGTTAAATTTAGGTTTATAGCGTGTGGTACTAATTGTTACAATTCTGATATTAGTAAAAAGTTTTATAGTTTTCTAAAAATTATTTTGTTTAAAATTAAAAAAGAGAAAAATATTGTTATTAATAGTAATGTTGAAGTTTTGGATTATATTAATAATGATATTTACAACATTAATACATTTGATTTTGAAAATTTGTATACAAGTATACCGCATGATAAGATTATTGAAATTTGTAGTGGCATTTTTGATAAGTATTTATTTAATGAGAAAATAGATAAATCTTATTGGTTGGATTTATGTAGGTTTAATCTTTTTGAGAATGTTCTTTTTAATGGTTTAGATTTTTATAGACAAATTATTGGAATTCCACAAGGTAATTCCTTTTCTGGTGCTTTTGCTAATATTTTTGTGCATTTTTTTTTTTGAAGCTAAATTTCTTGAGTATAATGAATTTAAAGCTTTTAGATATATTGATGATTTGATTTTGTTTAATTGTGATAATTATAATTTTATTTATAATATTTATCCTAAAGATTTGGTTTTGAAGAAAACTAATGAGGATTGTTTAAATGTTGAGTATTTAGATTTTAAAATTGATATTGTGGACAAAATGATTAAAATTGGTGTTTTTGATAAAAGAAAAGCTTTTAAATTTAATGTTATATTTTTCTGCAACTTTAATACTAATTTGTGTAATAAGGTTTTTAAAAATTTGGTTTTTTCACAATTGGTTAGGATTAAAAATATTTGCAATAACGTTGAAAGTTTTCGGGAAGCTGTGAATAATTTTTTGAATAATTTGAGTATTAATGATTTTCCTTATAATTTTTGTAATGTTAATTTTTTAATTAAGAAAATGATTGAAGAATATTAGTTTTTTTATTTCTTTTAACAGGGCGCAATTCAAGACTTAACTGAGCAGCCCCAGTTAAGCATTCTATTAATATGTGACGTAATTTTCTTTGACAACTTTTTCCTATCATTTTCTCAATCCGCGCATTTTAAAAGAGGGCGTTGTTTTCCTTTGGTTTAAGTGATTCCATTTCATTTGGTTTGCTTTAGAGTTCGCTGTCTGACCTTGTTTATGTGATTTTTTATTTTCTGTTGATTTTTATTTTCTGATAATTTGTACGTGTTTCTTTTCTGTATTAGTTTTATGTCTTGCATGTTTTTTTCTCCTGGACTTTTAAACAAAACCTTCGGGGTACTGAGGAAGGTTTTTTAGGCTTTCGCCATCTTCCTTAATAGAAAAGGTTTTGTTTTTTGGCCACTGGGGCCGGTACCCCCTGAAGACGTCGGCTTCAGTGGTCATATTTTTAATTTGTTTTATTTCCTTTGCTACTTTTATTTCTATTTTTATTCTCTCTTTTTTTGAAAATTCTGCTGCTTTTTAGCGCATTTTTCTAAAAGAAGTTTTGTCCATTTTGTTTAGATTTTAATTGTATTCTTTTAGTAAAGTACGCATAAAGTATCGTTTAGATTAAAAGCCTCCTTACTAAATTATTGGGACCCTATTTTCAAGACCATATTTTGTTTGCAACGAAATTCAATTCCGTCGAAAATAGGTATGCTTATTCAAAGTAAGCCTGATTCCCTAACTATATAATTAGCAAAAACTAATTGACATATCTAAGGTCACCATTACGATTTGCACTTAGTTCGTGAAAAATTATCATAAAAAAAGTTATTTAACGTTTTTTTTTTTTTTTTTTTTTTTACTTGCATACTGCACGTATACAGCCACCAAAACTTTTTAACTTAATTTTTTTCTATAACCACATTAACCTTTGAATTATTGTAAATAGTGATATTAACTTAGAGATTAAGTGACCTTTTCTTCTTTTTAATGAGTAATTATTATTGCAGGAGTAACTTGTCTTCTGTGTTTCTTCCTGTCTTTGATATTTTCTCAGGGTGGTGGCAATTATGTCTTCACCTTATTCGACAACTTCAGTGGAAACTTTCCTCTCCTCATAGTCGCCCTCTTTGAATGCATTGCCATATCCTACGTCTACGGACTCAAAAGGTAATTCCCTTTGGTTGCCCTAAGCGCAAATGGCGCTAGGGGTTAAAATTCGTCGTCAGGTTTACTACTTCCTACTCATTTTTATGCCAAAGCTTCAAAACACGCAGCATTCAATATTATTATACTTGTAGTGTTTACAATATAACGCGTTCTTTCAATCTAATTTTCAACGAAACTAACAACAAAGGAATTCGGAAGACTCCGCAAGCTTGCTATGATGCTACCCAAAAAATAACAAACTGCGATATTTCACACAAATATAGCCAAATAAGGGATAACCCTCAAAACATGACTAACCTTACACTTTATTAATGCTGTGATATTAATTTTGTTAAATTTGTTTTTGGCTCTTGGCCTGTTAGAATTTATAAAAATTACAGAAAACTCTTATGAATGGTGATATTAAATTTAAAGCGTAAATTTAGACACAAATCACAATAATAAAACCTCCTGGAATGTTCACACATCTCCTCGTGAGCATAACAGTGTAAGTTTTCTAAATTTCGTCAGGTTTTAGGAAACTTGTTATTGTTTACATTCAGTCAATCATCCATTAAAATTTGTTTTAAGTAAGAACTACCCAAGCTATTCGTCTGGACCCGTGGCGGTATTTATGGTAACGAGATATAACTTTTTAAAGTAGGGGTGTGGGGTCACTGTTAGGGACACGTTTTGGCTCGAATCAGCTAGAGAAAAGTTATCTTTTTCTCTATTCTATTGTGTTAGAGTGAAGAAAAGCTACCCTCCCTGAAATGCGCTATTCTTGTTTCCATAGCAGTAGAAGGTCTCAGACTTTGTGGCGGATGGAGTTCTTACCGTAGACAAACTATACACCCAGCACTATAGAATTCATATAACTTTTCATAATTAACATCTCCAGCACACATCGGAATGTATGGGTTATAGCAGTGCTTCTTAACCCGAATGGATAAAGATTTAGCACTCTCACATACTATCCCAGACGCTCCAGTACGTTGGTTCTGCGCAAACTGTGTAAAAAACCCTAAATTGTTTTGTGTTGTCTCGCAGATCTTATGTTCGTGATCATGTTACTTAAAAGAGCTCTCTAATATCCAGGTGATCCTTATAGGTTCAGCGATGACATCGAGTTGATGACCGGACGGCGTCCTAGCTATTACTGGCTGTTCTGTTGGAGGTACGTAGCGCCGGCTACTATGATCACCATCCTCTCTTGTTCATTTGTCAAGATAGCCTCTGAAGGAAGTGGATACGAAGCATGGGATAAGGAAACCGTAAGTCATTTCATATTCTATTGAAATACCACAACTCATAATACGAAAAATAAAAGAGAAACTCACAAAATAAGTTACTATAGTTTGAAAACATTTTAAACTTTTTGCAAGTATTTGTATTACCGTTATGGAGGGGAAGAGAGAGAGTTCGTGGGCCGCCAACAGGGTTCGAACCTAGGGCCCCCATGGTCATAGCGAGAGATGCGATAACTATAGTGTAAAATATTGTGCACTCCCAACCAATGAACGATAAATCTGAATCGTTATCAGTCGTGAGCATTTCACCAGACTAAAAGACCGCGAGGTCATGAGTGAACTCGTCTTTCCAATGCAGTTTGAACCTATTGCTATTGTAGACTCAAGTGATTTGTTGGTCGAATCAAGACAAATCGTGGAACGATGCAAAGTCGTGCAGTGCTGAGTGATTTCAAACATCATTTTGGCGGCAATCACTACAACGATAACAAATACGTGAAAATGGCCGTGACCTCTTGGTAAACGGAGCAGGTGGCAAGTTTATGTGAAGAGGGTATTCTAAATGTAGTTGTAAGGTATGATAAGTATTTAAACAAACTTGGCAACTATGCTGGAAAAAAAAGAGAAATGTACGTAGAATCTGAAAATAAATTTGCTTCTAGAAAATTTTCTCTCGTTTGGTTTTTATTTTCAAACGGTTCTTACTTAAAAAAAACAACCTTCGTCTATAGCCCTTCTTCAATGAAAGAGATATTCGAGTAGGAAGTTTTTTGAAGATTAGACGGGGTTTACATCACAGTGTTTGGGGGATGGGGGGAAGTGGTTATTTTCTAAATCGTATTTACAGGCTAAAATGGGGGAGGGGGGGATTTAATTTTTACTTTTGGTGAAAATGATTTTCCAAATCTTGTTTGCAGGCGACAACAGTGGGGAAAGAATGGCCTGGCTGGTGTCACTTTGTGATTGCATTCTTGATATTAATGGCTGCTATATGGATTCCGTTGGTAGCATTGCTCCGTGCTTGCGGCATTCGTCTGCTGCCAGACGAGGAACCTTCCTGGTTCCCTGCAGACGAACTCAGGGACTTCCACAACATCATTCCCCACAAGGTGACCAACCTCGAGAAGTGCCTCTTCTGCATACGTGAAGACCATGATCCAGAAGACATGTGATCAACACTAACAAAAAAAGAATGGTCGTTTGCCAAAAGATTTTACTAATTATTATTTGTTTACTCACTCACTTTGCCTAGAAATAAACTTTAGAGATTTAGAATTTAATCAACGAATCTTGATATCAGAAAGTAAAATAGTCTTTAAGCATTTAAATACTCCCACTCACTAACTGGAGAGAATACTATGGACGATCCATCCTAATACACAATAATTATCTGAATAAGGACAATTTCTAAGTGGTGTTGGAAGAGAAATCGCATTTCATATTATGAGATATATGTATATATTTATAGGGCTCAATTTGTATGTGTAAAAAAAGGAACCATAACATATCGGAGTATAACGTATGGTAATTTTCCATAATAAAAAAAAGAGGTGCAGGTTTTGTAACTAGAAGTGCTGTTTTAAATTTAGATATACAATAGTGCGAAAATTAGTTGGCAAGAAATAGCATTTAGTTATATTATTTTAATAATTTCATTATTAAACTTTCGTTTAATAATGAAATTCGTTTTTAATAATTTCATTATAAACTATCGTTTAAATTCGACAAGGTTTTAACTAATCGTATTAACACATTCAAGCTAATTTTAAAATTGGTATTAAATATCGAGAATATATTTGAAGATGATGGGAGATATAAATATAAAATAAAATAAGGGCACAAACTTAAATGACGACTTTATAATCGTTACTAGATAATCAAATAATAAATTTTGAGAATAAACTTATTGTTGAACTTATTGTTTATTTTCATACTAATTAAAATTTAGGAAAACTGTTGCCAATAAGCAGTATTACAAAAATAAATTAATCGTAAATTAATCGTTAATACGATTAATTAAGTTTTTAATTAATCGTATTAACACATTCAAGAATTCAGAAAGTGCTTCTTTGCAGTCGGTCATATTTACAAAGGGAATATTTCATTAAAACCAAGTTAGCATAAATTATAAAAAATAGAAGCCATATTGTACAAAAATGAACCGAAAAATGTTTAAAATCGCTTTTTACCATCATTGTCAATTATTAACAAAAAGGAGGCAATTTTTGTTTAACTTTCAATAAACATGGCCTGAAAAACGTTCTATCCAAAACCTAGAAATTCTAGAACAGTTTCAAATTTCTCAACAAACTCCATGTCTTCAGTGGTCTTTATTACCACTTAGCCAGAGATAAATAATTTATTCAATGGTTTATATAGTTTTGCTAATTATTGCTAAAATCACTTATCACTAAAGTAATTACTTATGAACTGTTTTCAAGAATTTTACGAAAATTTTCTCGCAAAATCTATGCTATATTGATGAAAACAAAGGTTTATCTAAGCCTTTTAACATTAAACTGACCCTATATTATAATTTACGCGTTTAGTTTGATTTTTTTTTTCTTGCTTTCTTTTTTTTTTTTAAATAAGGGTTGGCAATAAACGAGATCAACTTTATAAGTGATTTTGAATTATTTTGTATTTATGCAGCAGCATATGTCTAAAATTAAAGATAGAGACATACCCGGATTTTCAAATTTTTTAAATGAAAAAAAAAAAAAAACACTTTTATTCTGAACAGCACTAATTGTGATATACCGTTTTAAAATCAAAATAGTTATTAAGCTGACTAATAAAGACGACTTTAGTTGTAATTGTTCTATAAAAGTCAGAAGGCTTTTTTGTAGTCTCATATCAAGATTCCATATTGTTGTTGTTCTATCATTATTATTGCACCTTTGGACCTTCTTTTTAAAATCAATCACAGATCACAATACTTCTGATATTTTTGTGGCCTTAAAAATGTCGTTTTTCGATCTTTTAGAGAGAGAGAGAGACAGCACAACGAACATTCCTTTGTAATGGTGTAATTATTGCTCTCAGATGCAGGGTGTTTCAAAAGACCAATTGAAACAGGGGTCTCCAAACTACAGCCTTCGTCAACAGACATGTCAGGTTTCTGGTCTTGATTATACAAGGTGTCTATTCAATTATTTCATCTCAATTTCAATGGTGTGCCCCTATTACAACAAATGCACCAAAATGAAGGTAAACTAACCTCCTTCTTACAAATGATCAATATGTGCACTGTTAGATATATGGCACACCTACAACCCGAAGTCTAAATTTTCCTCCACCTGTTAACCAAAGTGTGAATACTCTGGACTTGTTAATCAAGGCAATGGAAGAATTAGACATGGGGTTGAATGGGTCCATATATGTAACAGTGCACATATTGATTTGTAAAAAAGATTAGGTTCGTTCAACTTCATTTTGATGTATTATTAGTTATAAAGATTCTGAATTAAATTTTTTGTCAGTGGGACATTCTTTCATTCACAGTCTGCCTCTTAAATTTAACAAAATAATAATCAAAAATAACAAAATGGCTAATATACATAATGTATTTTTATGGCAATAAAAGAAAGGATTTAACAATAATTGGTGTATTGTCATATCAAAAGATGCTTTTACATTTCTTAACTACAGCAAGTTGGTATGACGAGATATGCAACAAGTCAAAATGCCCTACCAGGCTGCAGCCTAGGGTATCAAAAGGGATTGAAAAAGGCTTATAAAGGTCCCTAAACCATGAAAAATGAGCAGCTGTTCAACCTGAGGGTAGATATGACCTAACATCCGCCCTAAATAATGCATTTGCTGGTGAAGTCAAAGAATGACAGGAAAAGCAAACTCGGAAGAAGTAACCCGGGGAAAAAAGCACTGGCAAAAAGAGCACCACAAAAAAGCACCTTAAATATAATATACGTGTTATGCCCGATTTCATTCGGAGCCCGAATTTAATGCAATTAAATAATTATTCCATTATAAATAGATTTTTTTTTAAAAAATTAATGATGAAAAAATTAATTTGAAATTGGCAGAAAGGAACTTCTAATACTTCGTACTTTATTTTTCAATTGTAAATACAATTATATAATGTATAATAGAATACTATAAATAGTTTATCAATTAACAGTAGTCTCTCTTTTCATGGGTTAAAAATGTTGACAAAAATGATAAAGCATTTCAATTCAATACAATGTTTAAAAAAATAACTAATTGAAAAATATATATTTTCATAATATTATATTACAATGCCATAAGTGTAATTCAATAAATTTAGAACAATTTTAAAATTGTTGAAGGGTTCCAATCAGTTTGTTAAATAGAATGCAGTAATGAACGATAATTCCCATAAATTTTAAACTAATCCTTACATATTAATATTGTAAGAAATATCTAACTCCGTTCGAATAGTTATTTAAATATATTAAATTCGGGTTAAACTGTCCATTGCGAATCGATCGTTTCATTTTATTGAGGTGCTTTTTTTCTGCCAAGTAGGTTGTGACTTCGTGGAGGAGACAGCGTGACCCTATGGCTAAAATATTTTGCAGACCCCTGATTTAAAATATCAGTCGAGGTTTTTCCATCATTACAACTTCTTAAATAATTATAATGTAAAGTGGCTTCCAGACATATTTCAATTCATCCATTTTAAGAGTTTTATGAAACATCCTGCCATAATTGTTTTCAAGTTATAAATGTTGTGTGTACATATTCAATATCAAAGATGCATATTTTCTTTTTTTTATATATAATTGCTAAAAATGGGTCTTTAAAACATTAAAAAGGAAGGATGTTTATCCATCATTGTGTTGTTTTCTTACTCAGCACGTATAATGTTTATGATGTTGTTATACTAAATCAACAAATTAATTATCTAAGGTATAAAAAAAAGTCAAGATCAGGTGGTATAATTTGGTCATACGTTTTAGATTTTGGATTATAAATAAAAATAAAATGCTTTTTTTTTTTTAATTATCATAATTTTATTTAACATGCTTTTTAGAAATAATTATTTCATAACACAATCTGTATAGCATGCTTAAAAAAAAAAAAAAAAAACACACACACACACAAACATAATAAAAATAATTAAAACAGAAATTATTTGCAGACTAATTTTTTTTATTAGTCATAGATATTCAACCAAGCTTTGTTTTTGCAAAGTGAATTGACTTTTGATGAATTAATTTTCAAATGAATAACGCCAAACATAGCAACTGCTGAGAGAAAATGCATTTTTTAACTCTCAATATCAGTTCCTAAATCTGTTTCATTAAATTTGAACCTCTCGAAATCATATTTAAATCTGAAATTAGTATTATTTTTATGTTATAAGCTAAATTTAATCAACTACTCTACACAACTAAACAGTTTTACAAAAAATTAATGACATTTTTTATTAATGTTCCAGATTAAAATTGAAGAAAAAGTACACATTTTTAAACAGAAATTTTATTATTATTATTTTTAAAAATTTTTCCAGAAATCATGCTTTCTTTTCATTTGAAACTAAATGACTGGACTGAATGAATAGTCTTAATTCTATATTTAAATTGCTAAGGGAATATACTTTTTTAATGAAAGTATTTGAAGTAAAATAGCACGAATAAACAAAGGAAATTGCGTAGGTTTTAACATAAAAAAATATCTAAATGGAATTTTAAATTTGTAATACAATTCTACTCAATTATAGTTGCATAAAAAGTGCATTTTCAGTTAAATTATATTGCGTAATTAATATACAATATTTATTAGATGACATTCATCTTCATAATCAGACTTGGCAATTCAACCATTTATGAATATCGTCATTACAAACTTTAAAAGCATATAACTCAGTTAAAAGATTAAAACAGTTCTAATAATTTTTGTGAAAATAATTCTTAGTGTCACATTCATTCCGGTTTGTGGAAACTTGAATAAAAAAAATAAAAAAACTTACTTCATGAAAACAAAAACTGGCTGCTACGAGTGCAACATAATGTGTTAGGTATGTAATAGCTAGTTTCTAATTTTTGAAACTTTTTTTTAATGACACTGAGACTTATTTTCAAAGAAAATATTAGAATTGTTTGAATTTAAACTGAGTTATATGCTTTTAAAGTCAGCAAATACGACATTCGTCAATAGTGTCACTCTCCCAAAGTAAATACTTGCATGAATTAAGTTTAATGCTATGACGTCATTTATCCTTTCATGACTACAACAAAAGTATTTAGAATAAATACATGTCGGCTGTTTGTGAGACGTGCTAAAATAAAATAATGACTTAAACCAAGTAAGCATACACAGTGTAGAAGGTAATCAACACATTAGGGAGAGGGGCTTTATAAAGGGTTTCAATATGAAATAGCCATACGAACAGGAAAAAAAAGCGGTTTTCTATTGTTAAAATAGTATTGTATTATTTTTGTATCATTAAACTTACTTCATCACCATTAAAAGCTAACAAAAAAATCGTAAAGTCTTTGAAGTATGATCAGTGTACACCACCTGAAACTTTAAAATACTATTTGTTATGTTATTTGAAATGGCATAAGATATATTTTTTGTACATAATGTAAATTAGAAATTATGAGTGGTTGGTGTTGAAAATAAATGTTAACATTTCTTAAATACTTATTAGCCAGTTAATTTCTTTCAAACTGATGTTTGTGTGCATAATAAGAACTTGAGAAATGAAGTTTTTAGTCTTTCATTTGTTGACACAATATTTGATGTAGAATAAACATGCAACACACACTGGATGTTGTTCATTTGCTATTCATTCTCATCTCTTACACAATTTTTTTTTCTCCATAAATTATTAAAATCTCTGGATAAACCTACTTTTTTCCCGACCGATTCTGAAAATATAGGGGGTAGCCGAGATCTAGAAAATAGGATTCAACAGTTTAAGAAGGAAAGCAATCGAAAGTTTAACCTTTTTAATCTGAATTTTACTTATTGCCATTTTGTCATGTTTATAACATTTTTATTTCTCAAAAATTATTCGACTCATTACCTTAAAATTTTGTATTTTAAAAAAAAAAATTAATAATTTTTAAAAAATGTATAAATGGAGAGATAATTTTAAAATGATCAATATTTAAATGAGATAAAAATTTGTATACCCTATAATTCATTTTCTTTTTACCATGATAAAAAACAATAATTAATAATGGACGCATCATTACCTTTAGCCAATGTGCAAAAAAAAATTTTTATTCGCTCTATGAGTGCTGGAGATACAGTGAAATAAGGTTCAATTGAAATGATCATTTAGGGGCTCAAACTTTGGCAAGCACTCCTGCCTAAACTATTAGGATCATATTTTCAAGATGGTGGTGGCCTCCCATATCCAAACAAAACAAAAATCTGAACCAGTAGGAAAAAAACATACTTTCTTTTCAGAGAAAGTATGTTTATGTGTAAGATTTTGTAACTTGAAAATATCGATTGTAACAATGAATCAGCCAATTTAAAAATAGGCTTTCGGACCATTACGACCGAGCCACACTATGTCAAAATCCGATAAATATATAAAAAGTCAAAAGTGTTCCTTTTTTTTTTTTTTTTTTTTTTAAATCAATTTTACACATTAAAGAACGTACAGGAATGAATAGATAATAATCATGTTCTTAATCACAGCCCTAAAATACATATATTTTTAGAATTCTTGTTAAAAGAACGGTAAAAAAAGTGTACACTTTACGGTTTGCAAATAACATGCGAAGTCAGGAGGAAACAAAAACACTAGTGAAATATAATGAATCACTGCTGAAAAACGCAAAATTGAAATCTGCCACAGCATCATCTTCTGTGGTTGGTAGATCCCAAATTTTGATCGTTCTAACACGGGGGAAAAAAACACGCTTTAACATTCGTTTTACAAAAAATAGACTATAAAACAAATGTTAAGCGGCCTAAGTCAATACCTCCTAGAAAATAGAATGCCTCAGCACGGAACAAGAAATTTGATTGCTTAGTAGTCCAAACCTAATGACATGTTTCGTTTTTCCTCCACTGCGAAGTTCCTGTTCGTTAGTCAGACTAGTAAAATGATACGTGCCTAGACCGTCTCTCTTCTAGGATAAGTTTGCTCAGTACCGGCGTTATACATGATAGACCCCAAAGATATGTTTTAGCGGCCATTTTAAAATCTATCGAAAATGGTCGTCCGTATAATACACTAGTACTCTTGGTCTGTATTGATAAACTGGAATATTTTATATTGGTACCAAATAGTAAATTAGAAATCGACCAGCTATAGCTTAGATGTGAACCTAAATCGACAGTCAGAAATAGCTGCCTCATAAACCTTAAAAAAAAAATTTGTTTTGATTACTTAATATTTCAGTTAAGATGAATGCTTTTTCTTTTTTTTTTTTTTTTTTCTTTTTTTTAGTTAACATATACTTTTTTCTTGTAACTTAATACAATCTTGTGACATAATCTTGTGACATAATAATAATCTTGTGACATAATTACAAAAAAGTAATTCATGCTTACACAATAACAGGGTTTCCACTCAATTTCAGAAAAAAAGTTCTCTGACTTTTCCAGGTATATCAGGTAAATTTTAATGAAAATCCATACCGTATTTTATCTATACCATGCTATTTTTTATCACAAAACTTTAATTTTTGTTATTTGTATTATTAAATATTAGATTTTGTGAGCAAAAAAAAAAAAAACAAAAAAAATAGGAAGAGAATAGAAACAGAAAAGCTTCACTAAAAAGGGGATTTTTATAAAATAATTGTAATAAATGTTAGAATTATTTAAATCAGATCTCAATAACTGATTATTGTAATTGACATTCTAAGACAGGTTATTTTCCAGGCATGATATAGGAATTTTCTAGGTTTTTCTTTGAAAAAATTGCAACTCTCTCTGACTATTACCTGCTTTTTAGAGTTAAAATAAAATTTTCTGATAATTCCAGGTTTCTTTTGCTCTCCATGACCCGTGTGAGCCCTGAAATAATGTTGTTTTAGAAAACAATAAAAAATGTGGTAGATAAAAAGAAAAGCTGGTGAAAACTTTCTCTACAGCTAGAACTTGAATTAAAAACTTTAAGTTTTTGAATTTCTGAAAAAAAGAATCATTTGTGGTTATAACAAATGAGTTATTACTTTCAAGAACAAGGTGCTGCTACCAGTAGTTCTGCTACCACTATCCAGTAAATGAATTTTTCTATAATCACTGAAAGTAATATTTGCGTACACAAAAATTGCTTTCGTGATGAGCCAATAGAACAAAATCATGTGGATCGTAATTAACTTACTTTTGAAAAACTTGCTTTGAACAAAAATAATTTACATTTTATTGTGTAAATTTTGAAGCCTGGGGTAGAAATTTTGCAAGTGAATGAATTTATGAATCACATCTTCCCACAATACAGCAACAATTATAAAACTCTTTTTTTTTTTATTACCATTTTTGTAATTGTTTTAGATACAACAACACAAATCTGACAATGGGGAGGGGGAAACAAAACAGCTGCTAAAAATAGCTTACAATAGGTAACCCCTTTATGATACACCAACTGTTCCAAAAATTACTGACAACTTGAAAAAACATTTAAAGAAAATAGAATACAGATTTCAGCATACTGCTTACAAAACAAACTTAATCATTCCCACCAAATTTTAAAGTTAGTTGCAAAGTTAGTAAGCAGATGGCACTGCTAACTAAACTGGAAAAACTATAAAACAATGTTTATTGTTGTGTCTCAGACAGCCCAGGAATCGCGGACTGGGGAGGGAAGGGCCGAGGGAGCCCACTCACATTTTATAAATAAAGGGGCACAGCCTCGTATAAGATTATAATTTTTTAATAAATATTTTTTAGATAATTAAATAAATAATTTTTGTATATAAAAATATTTTTTTTACCCATCGACAAAATAAGTCTTGTTTTGGGTTTGATGGCATGCGCACTTTATTTTGACGTCATAACACTTTTCAACTGTTTTCAAGAGTAATAGTAAATTGTGCTAATGTGTCATCATTGCATGATTTGCTATGGCAACAGCTGCTGTTTGATAATTTTTTTGGAATTCTTCTTTTCACCTTTAACTGCATTAAGTTGGCGAGTTTATTTTTAAGATATGGGACCAGAGATCCCATAAACACTTCTCGAGTTGTGAATAAAAGAGAATTTAATCATTTGAACAATATTTTCGTTTTTTATTTTTTTAATTAAGAATCAGAAATTCTAACCTACAGTTCAAACTGGATTGTTTTCAATACTAATTCAGGTGAATATCACAAATAAAGAGCGTCCCAAACTGATTGACACAGTCCCAAAAGTTAGAGTTGAAGCAAGAAAAAAAAACGATGCCAAGGCCTAAAGTTACAGAGGCTGAAAAAGCCAAAGAACGTAGACGGGAATACCTTAAGCGTTACTAACAGAAAAAGGAAAGAATTCCATTCATGTATGAACTTGTGAATCCGAAACGGGTGTATGATGCAGCTTACAATCTCCCTCAAACACCATTGTATCAATCCGAAAATGTTAATATTGATCTCGATTGGTTGTTCAATGTCTATTCAGTCATCAAAAGAATTTACACAGAATGTGTCTGAGCTGTTTTCAAATATGTCTGCAAAATTATGTACCGATCAATTCAGGATTATCAGTTAAAGATGTTCAAGATAAAAACACAATAAAGCTGCTTTTCCAAAAAAAATAAAAAATAGACTACAACAATTTTGCCAATAAGTAACCTGTAATCATCTTGTGGCAATCACAATTTTTTAAAATTTGAAATTTTTTTGTAAGAAAATTTTTACTTAATTTTCTTTCAAAATTTACTATGTCATTTTTTTGGTTTAATTTTAAAAAAAAGAAAAAAAATGACAATATTTCAGGATATCTTTAAACATTACTTTGGATGGAACTAATACTACAAATTCATCCCCCACAGAAGTGACCGATGAGTAAATTCTTAGATTCAAATGTCCTAATGGAAAAAATAAGAAAGAATGAAACAGCGGAGAGAAAAAAGAACAACATATCCGAGAGAGGGTGATCCCATTCCTAATGATCATTAGAAATGGGTTCGAGCTCACTTTTAAAGGTTCAAAGACAAAAAGGATAAAAAGAGAAAAATGAAGAAAATTGATAAGTTTTATTTACTGAGCATAAGCTGCAAGTATATAGGACTCACAAAATAAGTTAAAATATAAAGAAAACTTAGTAAAATAAAATATTAAAAAAAATAAATAAATAAAAAAATATAAACTAAAATGCCAGAAAAAAAAAATGAAAATATATAATCTCTTGAGTAGCTCACACGATTATAAGCGCAAAATGGAGCACGCTTTTTCTTGCATATAATCTGAACATAGTATGACACACTATGAATTTCTATCTTCTTTTGTTTTTATTATTTTTTCAAATCTATGCACTAAGAAGTTCGGTAAAATAATTTTATGCTCTCAATTAGTGCTTAGAATGTAACTTCAATAATTATAATTTAATTATTTATTTATAAAGTATATAAAATTTTACATCATGTTCATCAACATAATTTTTGAAAAAATATTACTTTACAAAATTTTTAAATCCTTATAATACAAGGAGAAGAGGTTTAATCCTTCCACTTGTTGTTCTCATAATCATACTTAGAAGTTAGGCCATCAATTGGATCTACTCGGAGTTGAATCATTCTTTCCAACATTTTCGATTGATGCTCTGGCGTCATAGAATAAGGCAGAGGAGGGTAAACTAAACAAACAAAGAATAATTTCAATTACTAAGAATAACATAAAGTGAGTCCTCCAAATTCCTTTAGATCGTTTTTTTTAAACATTAAAGAGAATACAATTAGTTTAAATGTTAAAGATAAGAAATATCTCTTTTCCTTTTTTTCATGTAAACAAATGCTTTGCTATAAAATCAAATATTATAATAAGAAATTTTGATTTGTAACGAAAATTAATGATAATGTGTAAACTGTTTTTTTTTTTTTTTTTTTTTTTTAATGTAAGTTTTTCATTGAAACGAAAATTCAGGTGAAATTTACACAGAGAAATTGGAATGGCCATACTTATGAGGAAAAAGAGAGGAATGATTGTCTCCGACTGATGTCACAAATACAAAGTATATATTAAAATTTAATTAATTAACTTTTTTTATTATCATAACTAAAATATTTGCTTTTATGTCTAAAATAGTAAATAGAAAATAAAAGTTTGTTAATGGAGGGATGCTATTAAATGTTTATTTTTGTTACGTTGTTTACGCACTTTGTACTGTGGAATTTATCTTTTATTCATAATGGCGAGATGTAAAAAAAATTAGTCATTATAAAGGGTAGATTAAGAAATAGTCACTATGCATAATTGCTTAGTGATTATTCATATTCACTGATTAATCATTTAGATCTTAACATGCCTATTTTAATTAACGCCAAAAAATGATAAAAATTTAAATGCATGAAGCAAACATTTGAATGTAAAGTTATTTTGCTTTGAGAAGATAAACTGTAAACTCTTGATGTTAGTAATGAAGAAGAATAGAGAAGTGAGAAAAGTAAATGTACTGTAATGTAATGCAATGCATGTATGTATATAATAAATCACTAAGTATTAAACATTTAAGTGTGTGTGGATTTGTCTGTTACCTTTGTCTGTTCAAACTCATTAAAATTTTTTAACATTTATCTAGATCAAGTTTCAAAATATTGCATGACATGCAAGTTTAAATTTAAAGAAAAGAAATTGGAAAATTGGAGCAGTTTAATAGGCAACAATGTTTCTTTCTTGGAATGATTATGAAAAATTCAAAACTCTTACCATAAACTTTCATAAGATAATATGCCCATAACATGAGTCCCATGAAAGCAAACGTTCCTCCGATCATGTACTTCCAATCACCATTAGGAGCTCTTTGTTCCGAAAAAGTTAAACAAAAGCTGTGCCTGTATACTGAGGTAAAAAGAAAAATTTAGAATATATATATATAACATAAAAAGATTAATAGAAGCTTTTTATGTTATAAACTTCAGAATAATGACCATTGTGTCAAATTTTTTTAACATTTTATTCAAAGTATACAATCCTGAATACAAATTTCAGATTGAAATTTTTTGACAAAAAGTGTCAATTTGTATTTTTATATTTCATATCACTTGTATTTTCATATTTTTTATCTTTCATGTTTTTGAATATTCACATTTTTAGGAAAATTTTTATAGATTTTCTTATCCTAAGTGAAAAGTTTACTTAAATTGTGTTAGTATGAGGAATAACTTTGTTTATTCTGATTTTTAAAAAGGACTGAAGAAACTTAAATCACAAAAACTATTTAAAATGAAGATCTAACAATTCAATTTGATGGTAGCGCTACTTCAAAAAAGTTTTCTTTCTCGAACACTTTATGAAAAAAATTTTATATTGTGTACTTTTTATGATTCATGTTACTTTATATCTCGCTGATCTCACAAATATTATTATTTTTTTTCCTTCATTTTAATTGTGTCATCATAGGGAAAGTTTTGCAAAGGGATAATTTTTAAAATTTTTAGATATTAGTTAAACTTTTTCGGCGAGGGGGGATGTAACATAAAAAGCTTCTATTAATCTTTTCATGTTAGTTTCTTCGTTATAAAACAACTCCTAATTTATTACTAATTAATTTCAAATCGAAACACTTTATCATACTTTTAAAAAGCCACATCCTGTTTCTAAATCTAATTTTGGCTCAACTATGCATAAATTTAAATAAAGACATTTCTCCCTTTAAGCTTCGTGGGAATCGCGTGATCTATTTAATTAACCAATAGTAAATTCTGAGATTTCCCTCTTTTCCCTAAATAGAGACATTTTCGGACTTTTTGCAAGATTTTCTCTACCAGAAAGACTGTTCGTGAATGGAATTAACAACACTTTTCTGCTCCCACTCAACAAAGTATGACATAATAAAAGTTACTCTGCTTTCATTAAAATCCTGCGTCTGTTTTCCTGCTCGGTCCGACTGCATAATTTTACACATATATATATATATATATGGAATGTGTGCAAGGTAACTGTGTAGGTGTGTGTGTATATATATATACACACACATATACGGTGGAACCCCGATTTTACGTTTTCTGTCTGTCTGGATGTTAAAAACGCATGAAAACATATAATCAGGGTGGGAGGAAAATCCAAGCGTATTTTTCAAAAATTGGCACTTATGAGACAAACTATAGACAAAATGTGTAATCTTTACTCATTTTCCGTTTAGATAAAATTTCAACACTATACCTTGTATTTTTTCTCACTATTGTTTACAAATCTGCTTTTTTGTTTACATTCACAAATAAATATTGTTTCACAATTTCTGATCAAGAGTTGCAAAGCATAAAAAGTTGCGATTATATCCTCCAGTATTTACTTCATCGTTTTCATTACTTGGGTTGCCACAGAAAAAAATGAACAAAATAGTTGCTTTTAGAAGCCTAAAGCATGAAAATAGTTGCTGAAAACTATGAAAATAGTTGCCTAAATAAGAACAAAAAAATGTCAATAATATGGCTAAAATTTTATCAAAAGACTTAATAATTGTCATATACCATGATCCATTTAGTCAAGTTGGTGGCAAAAAGGATGATTTTTATATAAACTTTAGTGTTCTGGCACTAAATTTTTATATAAAAAAATTTTATACAACTTTTAATTACTAAAATTCATTCAAAATAATACTTTTTCATTAAAAAAACTTACTTTTTCTAAAAAAAATTCCCTTTTAGCAATAATTTATTCTGCATATATATGTGAAAAGTGATTATTTAAATTCTACAATTCCGGCATCGTAATATCGTATCAAAAATTAAATAACTGTTGAAAAGGCGATTGAGAAACAAAATAGACTTACAATTAAATCTTTGCAAATTGAGCGCATTAAAAAGAGGCTTAAATTTGCAATTCAAAATTTTAATCATTTTTCATTTTTTAAGAAAAAAAATTTCACTGAAGCTCCCGCGGGCTGCAGGTTGTCAACCCAATTTATGATATAAAAAAAAACATCACTAGGAGCACAGAAAAGTCTCCCAATAGTCTCCTCTTCCTGAAAATAGTTGCTTTTTTCAGCCTTTTCAGGCAAAAAAAAGTTGCCATAAGCCGAAAATAGTTGCAAATAGTCGCATTTTAGTCACCTGTGGCAACCCTGTTACTATCTCATGGGGAGCAAGTATTAAATCAGATATTGAAGGTGTTGCAGTCCTGTCATCTACTTAGGAAGATCTTCCGAAGGTCAGATGTTCCTGTTAAATACCGAGAAGCCTGCTTCATTACATCCATTTATGATGCATTTTAGTCGACATTATGTAATGCTGAAGAAGTGGAATTCAGAACTTCCAAAACATTTATTTTTGCTTTAGAAGTAACTGGAATTAAGAAAATAAAGTGATTACCTAAATAGCTGTTTAGTGCAAGGTTCATAAAAAAATTCAATTGTTCAACAATTCAAAGATTGAAATTTGCTGGAAAAATTTCCACCCACAAAGTTTACAAGTTAAGCTCCCAAGCTTCCTCTTTTACCACTTTTCTAATGTTTTGCTTATCTCATGACACTTCTGATTTTGACTCAAGTGGAAATTCCCTTTAATAGACAAAAGAAAATAAGATAGAATCGAAAGAATGTTATAAGACACTTCTGATTTTGACTCAAGTGGAAATCCCCTTCAATAGACAAAAGGAAAATAAGATAGAATCGAAAGAATGCTATAAGACACTTCTGATTATGACTCAAGTGGAAATCCCCTTTAATAGACAAAAGGAAAATAAGATAGAATCGAAAGAATGTTATAAGACACTTCTGATTTTGACTCAAGTGGAAATCCCCTTTAATAGACAAAAGGAAAATAAGATAGAATCGAAAGAATGTTATAACATCTTTACATAGCCATTAAAAATATCTCTTTAAAAAAAAAAAAAAAAATTATTGGTTAGAAAAGCGTATAAATATAAATCCAGGATAATTTAACATTATGGCTATCGGCACTTTTACCAGGCCAGCAGAAAAAGACGTAAAAAGTAGGATATTATACAAAGTGTTGTTCAATAATTTTTTTATGGAAACCGAAACGAAAATATTATGTAACACAAGAGGTTCACAACCTTTTTGAGTGAAGGGCCACATGCACAGGAGATTGACCAACGATGGACAGCATACCAAAGTATTTAGACAAACATGTTGACAGCAGTTGTTGGTAGTAATTGTTATATAAACATCATTGTTCTAGGCACTAAATTCTTTTTATCAGTTAAACCTTGTAAAATGTTACCATAAAATTAATTACTTTTGAATGTTAAAATTAGAAACCGCAAAACTGATTACTTAGAAAATAAAACAGAATCAGAATTAATTTATCAGAATTCAGATAAATTGAAATCATTAAAAACAATGGGAAATTTATGTTTTTTTTTATCACATTACATAATACAAAAATCCATTCAAGCATAAATTCTAACTTAAAAAAATTTGTTCATAGAATTACATTTTTAAAAATGCAGACTCGAATGTATTCTTTTATCATCACACTAAATAGAAATTTTCATAAAAAGGGATAATTTCTTACATGCTTTTTTCTCTGCAAGAGTCAATTTCTTCCAATCTTCTTTTTCTTTTTCCCTCAATGCTTTTGATTCAGAAGTATTTTCCCTAAAACGTATAGCAGGCATGGGATAATCCACTCTATCAATGTAAGTGTAAGACCCGTTCATTCCAAATCCCACAATATCCCTGTCACCAATTCTGGATTTTCCATGAAATGCTGCAAGAGATTGGAAAGAATTGGGAACATTCCTCATTAAACGCCTGCTCAGGATGTTAGCAAGGGTAAACCCCATATCAAAGGCTATCTGCAATAGCAAAGAAATAATTGTTACATATTTGTAATATTCAATTACAATTGCTGAAACAAAATTTATATATATTAGTATATAAAGTAGCACATAAATAGAAATTATGAGAAAATATTTTTAAAATTATGCGACAAAGCTGAGGCAATTTATTAAAATTGTGAAATATTTTCTGTTGTAATAAAATTTAACACTAACATAGCCATTTGTTTATTTATTAGTTTGAATTCTTTAAGTTAATAAGTGGAACCTTATATTTAATTTTATAAATTATTACAAACTATTTCAATAAGTTTTGACTTATCTTATTTTTAACACATATGTTAATTTATTCCTAATAACAAAACAAAAAAATAATAATAACAATGATGGCTTTAAATTAAAATAAACACTTATAGGTTTTTTCGCTTTCTTAGTTAAAAATTTTTGAATATTACAGTTTTAAATGTAATAACTAAGTTATCATATAAAATCTATAGTCAGATCACACTGATTATTTAAGTAAAGTCCAAAAACTGAACATTCATTCACAAACTGTCTCTGTTTTTCAAAAATTTAGCCCTATTTGGATACAGCTCTTTCTCAGTTTATTGAATCGGATAAACAGGGTAAATTTGCTAAAGGAGGAATCTCAGAATTGCAAAAGATGGCAGAGTTGCATATGGTTTATCAGATAAAAGAAGACATTTTACAGAAAAATTATGTGGATATTCAGTGATTATGTGTATGATTATGTGTTATGCAGTGTCTCTCAACCTTACATAATTTATAGAGCAATATACATAAATCACAAAAATAAATTTTTTAACCAACATCATAAACTATTTTTTATTTTTCTACTAACATAAAAACTAATCTCAAATTAAAATAATCATTTCTTCACAGAAAATTGAAGTTCTACAAATCTTAAAGTTGATCCCCTTTCCACTCAATCAGTTAATGGCTTGTATTTTGTACAACACTTGATAGAACAAAACTATCCTTTTTTTGTTCTCAGTGAGAGGATAAACATTTTTAAACAAATGCATCAATGGTGAAGATCTTCCTGCATGTTACTTTAGATACTTCATCAGATGAGAAAGGTGACAAAACCAATGCTTTACTTTATTATTGAATTTTACAATTAATGAAATACATAAATAAAACTGAACCTACAATAAAATTAGGGGTGCAACAATTCAGCTTATCTTCTGTACACAGTAGAAGTAGAGCATTAAATGTGCCAAACCCCGTAAGAAGGTGCACAATTCTCCATCACAAAAAACAGAAGGGGGAAATACAGAAAAATTTCACACCAAAACATTTGTGGGCAAAATTAAACAAAACTTTATTTTACTATATTTATAACAGAAAGAGAAAATGAAAATAATTCTGAGCAGGATTGATATAGGAATTTGGTTTTAAATCTTTGAATAATCAAATTTCAACTCAGATATAACAATATAACTCATAGGTATTTAACAATTATTCTTAAAGTCTAGTAAATTTACTGAGGGATGCACAACCTAAGGTCTGCAGACCTGTTTGCTCATTATAAATTTTTAATATTATTAAAAAAATATAAAGGGAAGTATTTTAATTAACAAAAATGTAAAAATTAAAAGAAAAAGTATTTTTTCTTCAGCGTTGAAAAAAAATCAATGTATTAGAAATTTGCTTAATTGATCATCCTGCTCTTTTGTTTCTTTATTAAGATACAGCAAGTTAAGATGAACTTCAGAATAACCATTTCATTTTTAAAGTTTTAATTATAGTTAAGAGTTCTATGCTTGCAGGAAATTGTCTTACAACTTTTACACTTCACTATGTGCTTCATACATGATACTTTTATTTAGAATTTAAGAAAATTTTACATTTTTACAATTACAATTTTACCTTACTCACATATGACATTTTTTATTTTTTGAGGCCCATTATCAAACAAACGTTGTGCATCCTTAATAACAAGATTTTATTATTAATGACACATCTTATTAAAAAGTATGGCTAATCTGTATGAAATCTTTTATACAAGAAAAAGAGCACGCTTTTTCAAATAAATCATACTTTGTAGTAATTCAAATATATGGTAGTCCTTTTATCCATCTTCTTTTTAGCGATTTTTATGTAAAATTTTAAAATAGTAGTCCAATAGGATTATAAAGAGAAAAAAATATTTTCTAGTTTAACAGAGACCAATCATATAAAACAGTGTTTCCCAAAGTGTGGTGCGCGTACCCCCAGGGGTACGGGAACAGTTTAGCGGGGGTACGTGTTCTTATGCGAAATATCTTGCAACAAACGAAAATTTCAAAAAAGTTTACTTAGAAACAAAGCAAGCCATGAAAATATACAATAACGTATTTTCTATTGGCTATTTTTTGCAGAGTTAACAGTTAATAAGTAGAGGTGTCAAGAGCCACTTGTGATTTTTAACTTTTGTGCAATTTTTTTTTATAGTAAAAAATGCATTCATTTTTTTTATTAGTGGTACACAGCGTTACGAAAAATTTAGAAAGGGTACACAAAAGTCATAAGTTTGGGAAACACTGATATAAAAGAACTACATTATGTTTGATTTTAAGAGTGTTCTAGTTTTTTTAAAGGCATATATATTTATGTAACAACATTATTTATGTATATTTCAAACTAGAAATTTTTTTAGATTCTATAGGAATGTTATTTTGAAATTAACAAAATTAAAATAAATTCTTTATGAAAGTAAGTAAAAACAGGTTTACTTTTGAGTTTTTCAAAAACTCAAACTAAATTTTAAACTTAAAGTAACTTAGCCATGAAAGATACTTTATAGGATTTCAAAATTTAGCTCCATTTGTTAAATAATTCTTAAGCTACAGATATTCAAAATCATAAAACTGAAATTTTAAAAATGTTTGACCTTGAAACAAACGGTTTTAAAAATCAGAATCTTGTTTAGAGAATTTTCATTCATTCTAAAAGCTCTTATCAATGAGTCAAAAATAAACTAAGTATTATTATTCCATGTCTTTCGAAGCTGTAGCTGGTAAATGTTGCCATTCTGTCGAAACTTGCTTTACTTTGATAAAAATTCAGTTTTCTTCTTACACTATTTCTTTTTAAACTTTGAGGGGAATGTCCACTGTTTGACTTGGTGTGTAATCACCCTCTCATGTGTCATCTAAAACTAACATGGCTCTTAAATTTATAAATAAATGCTCTTGTGGTCAATTTTCCTATTCTAGTTTTAGACAATTAAATTCATTAATTTACAGGTAAGTTTAAAAAAAAAAAAAAAAACAATATTTTTTCTATCAAAAAAATATCACATTCGTTTATTTTTTCACAGCAGAGTAGGAGACATTACTGTATTTTCAAATGAAAAAAAATAATGTTTCATTCCTGCCAGATTAAAGTGTTTTTTCCTTACCAACTACGCAATGATGATTTTATATAATCTTTTTTTTTTTTTTTAAATATTTTCAAATTGATTGCAGTTTTTAAGTAGGAAGATAATTACAAATCAATTCTTTTGAAAAAAATGGAAGAAAAAAAAGTTAGCATTCAATAGGGTGCCCTTGAATAAGGCATAGTAAACTTGAGGTTTTACTGTGCATGAAATGTGCCTTCTTTTATTATTATTATTTTCATCATGATCTTGTATTAAGAGAAAACTTCACTTTTAAGTGATGCAAGATCATAAAAAATTTGCTCCCTATCGTAAACTTATTCCGAAAAAAATAAAAAAATTTCAAGTTTAATATTTAGCTACATTTAACTAACTAACAAAGCACGGGATTAAACCATACGCTTTTATTGAAGATAGCTTCTTCTAATTTTAAAACTTTCCAGCTCAACGCTAAGTTTTCACAAAATGTTTAATATCGGATGTAAATCGTAACCATATACTCATTAACGGTAAAAAAGAGATATGAAATTACCAAACAGTTCTTACATAAATGCGCCACAATATAATCACGATAGCAATACAAAATTTAAATTACAAAACTAATCTTATTTAGATTATTTACGTAGTTTGTTTACTTTTGTGAAGTTTTTCCGTTGTTTATAATGATGGTTACGTTTTACTTCATCGTTTTGCTTATAGCTTGCATAAAAAACAATTGGACTGAGATGGTATGCTGCTTCTGATTATATCTATGCTAGCTATAAGCTAATAAAGAGATAAATAAAAAACTTCGAGAATAGTCTCCTAATACCAATAAAAAAACTGCAGTTTAATGACTAATGATATCTGTTAGAATTTGATTATAATTCTTAAAAACAAAAGCGCTGGTTATTGAAAAAAATTATAAATTTATTTAGCTGAAATATTTTCTTCGTAATTACTCTTACGGTATTGGGAAGTTTTTAATTATAATTATGGAAAACAATAGTAATTCTACTACTTCAAATACTGTTAATAAAGATTCGTTTAACATGAGTAGCGTTAAAGAGTCTATTCCTAATGACAATCAAATTTCTGATTCACATCAAGAAACTGAAACTAATGAGGAATTTTTCGACGCTAATGAGAGTGAATCAGAAAGTGAGGACGATTTTGAAGTGGACGAAGAGGAGTTGTTGAAAGCTCAGGAGGACATGTCTGAAGATGAACTAGAGGTAGCTGTTTAAATGAGTTTACATAGTGTAGATATAAGTTTATGTGTACTTTTGGTAGGTATTGGTGTTAATAAATTATTCATTAACTTATATCATAAACCTATGCATTTTATTCTTAATTGCACAGGTCTGGTGGAAGAATTCTGTATTGGGACATTCGTAAAAAACTCTTAGCATTAGCAGCAACCAAATAGTTGTGAGATTTCCGTATCCTGAGCTGTGGCAGAATAAACAACATGGCAACTTCCGGGCAGAGGCCCACGAGAAACTAAAAAAAAAAAGCATCTCACTGAAAGAAACCAACATCTACATGTTTTATAAAAATTTTAAAAAAAAGCTTTCTAAAAAAATTGCAAGTTTAAAAGCTATTTGGCGATTGTAGTTTATGCGACAGATCAGGATAAGGAAATATCCCTGAGTTTCTTAACCATCGAATTGTAGCCACGTTGATTGAATATGGCGATGACTCGATGGTTCAGAAACGTTGTTGGGAGATGTTTCCTTATCAGTATCTATTCATGTCTACCATTTTTGTCAAGGCGTCTAAGGTTTTTTTTTAAACTAATTTATAATATATATATGTATATATATATATATATATATTGTTTGCCCATGGGTGGTCATGAGTCTAGTTGGTTCCCTGTGGGCCCCTGCCTGAAAGTTAGTAAAACTTGGGGAATATTTTGACGTGTATACCAACCGTCAGCTGTTATTGTGAAACACCTTAGTCTGACTCTCACAGGTAGCTCGATCTCCATGATACCCTGGCTCACAATGACCTGTTGTCGGAATGTTCTATTACTGAAACTTATAACTTATTAGAGGATAATATTTTCTAACAATTAAGTTTTTTTTAAGAATAAAGAAATTTTAATTAAATCATGTAAAAATTTAAATACATCATTTATCAGTTTCACTATGTTGTCTCCTTCCATAAAATCTCTTATCTATTACTTTTAATCAATTTGTAGAGACTGTTTTTCATGATAAAATTATTAAATGCTATTTACTTCTGTTTGTTAACCTATTTATATCTCAATAGAAACAAAAGATTGAAGCTTTAAATCTGAAGAAGTCTGGAAATGATTGTTTCAAAGCTGGAGACTTCAAAGAAGCTATGGCTCTTTATACAGGAGCCTTGACTTTGTGTCCTCTAAAGTGCCTGAATGAACGCTCAATACTTTATTCAAACAGGGCAGCTGCAAGAATTGGTCTTGTAAGTGTTGTAAGAAAAAGTTGTCATATAATTTTTTTTTTATCAAATGTTTTCATGTTGTAAAGAAAAAGTTGTCATATAATTTTTTTTTTATCAAATGTTTTCATTTTACAAATTGTTGGTTGGAATTTATAATTTAAACAGATATAAATTTTTATTTCTTATTTTAGTTATTATACATTAAGAAATTTTCCTCATTGCTTTCTATACATTTACTGCATTGATAAAAATTTATCACATATCACCAAGTAAATTTAATTGAGTATTAACGTGTGTCACATTATTATCTATCTTTTCTATGTTTTGTTTCAAATTTTATTTAATAGCTATTAAGCATTAAATATTTTTGAGGTCATTAATTATATGCATTTAATAATGTGATAATTAATAATTTTTATCTTGTTTTTGACTGCACAAAAGTGCTTTTATGTTTACAGTTTTTGTGCCTTCCTTGCATCAAATGTTTCCAATAATTATTTTTTAAATTTAAATGGTATAGAATTATAGTGCAAAAAATGTCTTGATGAGTATTTATTAAATTCATTATATTTCATGAATATTTATTAAAACTTCTTGAGCTTCTATACAGAAAAATACAGCTACGCATTTTAAGAAGAATGAGCCACCTCTCATCAAATGAGGAAATTGTTTCCCCATGCCTGACACGTGAAACCTTGTTAAAGTTAAAGCATTGCAAACTTTTAAATTTTCACCATTAAAAACAGATACTCAACTAAAACCAAATTTTTAGAATAAAAGAAATTACAAATTTGCAAGTATTTTAATGGTTGTCAAATGTATCATTATTTAAACTGATTTGAGCTTTATTGAAGATTGAAATTTGAGCTCAAAATAATTGCTTCTCCTGTTCATGATAAATACAAATTAAAATATATCTAGTTGTTAAAATGTAAAAGTATAAATATTACAATGTATTTTGAGAGGTTTTTTAATGTATAACTAGTTATTTCAAAATTTCAATGAGTGTAAATAAAACTACTTCCTGAATAAGACCATATTCACTTATAATTCCAGTAGCCAATGTAATTATAATGTTGACAATGGTGTTATGTAATTATAAGATTATTAAAAAAGTTTGACTGATTTGCAGGTTCTAAAAATTGGTATTCAATTTAAAGTGATAACTTTTAAAAATCAATTATGAAATAAAATGTTATTATTATAATAGCAGGTAAGATTTGAATTTAGCAAAGATTTTTGATAATTTCTGAATACTTTGGGTATTTGGCTGGTTTACTGGCTAATAATTTGAAATCCATAATGTGGGCTCTATAATAATAAATCTTAAATATCAGTTAAATTGAGGAAAGGGGTAATGTATTTCAAAATATTATCTCCCCTCCACCATAATATGTATAGACTAGTTTATTAAAATTATCATTTTAGCATTTACAGACATTTTCTTCTAAAATCTTTTAAATTCTACAATAAGTTTTAATATACTAAATAAATTCTGCTATAATTAATTTTTGCAAAACACTTTTTATAAGATATGTTGACAAGTTGACTGAAAACCGGAGTCTTTAAAAAAAATTATGCCCTCTTGATCTTTGGAATAGACAATTTTTTTTTTTTTTTATATTTAAAATTATCTTAAATACATTTTTAATTTATTAAAAATTTATCTAATTTTTGTTGTATTTAATTTTAGGACGATAAAGATGCTGCTCTATTAGATTGTAATAAAGGTAATTTTTTAAATATACATTCTAGTATGTATCTATAAAATATTTTCATATTTTGTATAAAAAAAAATTGTATGTTAAAAATGTTTTTAAAAGTCTAATAAAACTTAATAATAGTTATAAGTTTGTGAAAATGTAATCATTATTTTCTAAAAGACACTATTCTTAGAAATATTCAAAATTTAATTTTTTTTTAAATTAAATTAATATTGAGTAATGTAATTTTGTTTTTAAACGTTTTCTCTCCTTACCTATAATTAATGAAATTTTAAACAAATTTTCTTAATATTTTTGTTTCAAAATAAAAGCTTACATAAAATTAAGACTCAAGGATGTCATGTGATATTTTTAATAAAATATATATATATTTTTTAATATCTCTTTGGCTGCATTTTAAAATTAAAATCTTAAAGTTAAAATTATTTGAAAGGAAGAATGTTAGAATATGTTCCTTAAAGTTTGTATGAAGCAATGTGTTCCTCAAGTAAACGATGTTTTGAAATTATTATTTAATATGTAATAGAGAATGTAATAGAGAATATTTTTTTTTTACGATGAATGCAAAGTTCAAAAGAAATATTTAGTTACATTTGTTGTAAATGTTTCATTGAAAAACATTTAACAACATTTTTATCTAGAAAAAAAAAAATCCTAGTAAGGCATTAAAATAGATGTTAATAATAATATAATTTAATAAAATAATTTTAATTTTTCTACCATTTGCTATATTTATGCTAAAACATATATTTTATTTTATTAAATCGTGTTTTAAACATATTTCAAAAATTAATGAATAAGTCATAAAATTTTATGCTCTGCAGCAAATGAAAATTAAATCCGAAAAACACACCTAAAATTTAGCTTCGTCAAAAATTAGCAAACTTTTACCCCTTCACGCATTTGACAATCACATGACAATCTTGTATCTTGTGTTATTTTATTTCTAATTTGATACACTACTTATTTTAGATAGAAAAGTGTAAATAATTTGCTGCAAGTGGGAATGTAATTGAGAATATTCATTTTGTGTATGTGTTCCAAGATTTTCTGAAACTGTTTGTTTACTTTTGGACATTTCCTAGAAATGCTTTTGCAGCCAATGAGGTTCTTGCCTTGCGATTTACAACCTCTTTAAAAAAAATTCTTTATCTTCCAGAAATGAGACTGATTGGCTGGCATTCCTTCTTTCTATGGAGGCTGCATCTGTTGTCAATAATCTTTGAACTATGATTCAACGATTTCAATATTATTTCCCTTATAAGAAAGAATGTCCAAAATGCAAAAAAATTGCTTACTTAAAGAGTATATTCTAATACATTTATAAAATTGTACCAAGCAATGCATTCCATTTCACTCATTAAATCTAAAATATTGTTAAATGCAGGGTAGTTACAAATGTTTCCTGCTGTAATAATAGAGTTTTTTTTTCATGAAGTTGTTAAAAAACAATTTATTTCATAAAAAAATTTAAACCTTGTGTGTAAACATTTAAATTATTAATGAATAAAAAAAAATTTTAAAGAGTTTTAATTTCTTTTGAAACTACTTTTAAACATAAGAACAATTAATAAATACTTTCTGCCAATTATATTTTTCTTTTTTAATAAAAATCTTGTGCTGTTTAGTTATACCCAATTTTATGTAAATGTATTAATTCTGAATTTTTTAAAATGTGTTGTAGATATATATTTTTTTATCTGCATGTGCATATTCTTTTCTATAATTTTTCATTTTGGATCAGAATCACCACTCTCATTTTTAAAATACAAAATGCATAATATTCAACAACTTTCACTGATTGCATATTCCTTGGCGTTATTTCTAATTCTGCATTCCTTTGTTTATCACCAAATCTTACATAAATTTTAGTCACTCTTGTATCTCTATATAGTTTCTCTGCTGTCATATCAGGGTCTAGCCTGTTAGACTAAAAATATTAATTGCCTACAGAAGTAGAAATCAAAATGATTTTTTATGATGTGATTTCAAATTCGGTGCTGTAACATTCATTTGGATACAGGTTGTACTACAACTACATTTTACCTTGGTTATGGTTTAGTGAAAATGAATTTTTAATTTTAATTGTACCTCCTTACGAAATCCTGAACTGTGAACTTTTAAAATATAATATCATAGAATTTTTGAACTTCTAAGTTTTTCTATATGTTTTTGTATTTCATAAAAATAAAATTTTTTTTATTGTTTTTATATAGCAATTGAACTAAACCCGGATTACCTGCGAGCCATTTTAAGAAGAGCTCAACTTCATAAAAAGATGGACAATTTGGACCGGTGTTTAGAGGACTATAAAAAAGTTCTTGAGTTGGATAAAAATAATTCAGAAGCAAGGCAAGCGTGTGCTGTATGTATTTTTATTTATTTCACTATACTCCATAAAGAGTAACATTCAATAATTTCTGTATAAGTTTGAAAGTATTAAGCTCTTCATATTTGGATGCAATGAATTTCATAAGACATTTTATAAAATACTTATGTCCACAACCAAAAGGAAAAGGACTTAAATTTTTTGATTCCAACATTGAATGTTAAAAAACTAAACGAAATTCCGAAACTTTTTTTCAGTTATATTTTAATATTTATATATACGTACATATACAGTGAAACCTCCCATTATGAACACTCTACAAAGCAGGCGCCTCTCATTACGGACATAATTTCAATTCAATGTGTATCTTCTATGAATCAACCATTATGTACCTTCTCCGCAAAACGGACACTTATGTAACTGGATACAGACAGTCATTTATTCTCTACAAACCGGACACCAATTTTTCTAAATTCGAAAAAAAAAACTGTTTCTGCTTTACATTTTAAGGACAAAAAATATGCAACTTTCAACCATTTTTAAAGCATGTAATTTTTTTTACCTTATCCACAACTAAATATATTAAACTATTTTACTACTAAAAAAAAATCAATTATTCTCTTTTCACCTTCCTTTACCTTTGCAAACACGAGACTTTCTCTAATGAAAAGAATTTCTACTGCTGTAGAAATACCCTCGACATGACATACAAATCTTATATACTACCCCTCATGACTTACTGCTATGAGCCGCTGGCAGCGACCAGCAAAAAAGTTCTTGACTCGCTGGAAAGGTTCCACAATCAGGCCCTTCGACTTATAACAGGGGCTGTTAAAACAACTCCGATCGATGCACTTTTATTATCTACCCACCATATGAACATCAAGACAAGTGTAGAAGAGAAGGCAGTTATTTTGTGGGAAAAAATTTTAAGACTACCAGACTGCCTCTCCCTATGGAGCACCCCACTGGCAAATATTGGTCGAACTTTGAAGATCCAGAACGGTTTCCTCCAAAGAGTCGTCGAAATAAAAACCAACTAAATATCACTTGGAAGACAGTAGACTTTATTACATCACAGTGCCCTATCAAAAAAGAGAGATACTCACTGGGTTTAAACCTATGTCAAGATGTTTCCAAGAAAGACACAAATGACCAAGTCTTAAAATATACCGCCCTGGAGACTCTGCACTTACTGTACCCGGAGAAAGAATGGCTACACATATTTACAGACGGTTCAACATTGGCTGATGGCACTAATGCAGGAGCCGGAGTTCCATGCAACCTTTTTTCATTTTACACCCCAATCGGTTCGTCTAGAACAGCCTTCGACGCAGAAGTATCGGCAATAAGCGTTGCTCTATCACAACTTCAGAACCACCTTGAGAAATTCAATAACGTAGTCATCCTCTCTGACTCCAAAGCTGCACTCCAAGCTGTTGCTTCCTCCGAAGCCCCCGCATCTGCTGACATTTTACATTGTCGTCAAGCCCTTCACAGGCTTGACCAACACAACAAAAATGTCGCTATGCAATGAGTACCAGCGCACTGCGGACTTCAAGGTATTGAAACAGCAGATTTCTTGGCCAGAAAAAGCAGCCAAGATTCTACAAATATCTCTTAAGTCAGTTCCTTTCTACACCGCAAAGAGGCTAATAAAAATCTCTCTCCGAACAACATTTGAGGCATAACTCTAAGAAGCAAACAAAGATAAGGACTGGCTGGAAGGAATTAAAGATATTCCGTCATGGCCTGGAGAAAAATCTGTGGCCCTTTTTCGCCTTGCCACTGGCCATGACTGTTTGTCAAAACACCTGTATGGAATCAAAATCTTTACAAGCCTCTTTTGTCCATTATGTTACTTACAAGAAGAAATGGACGCTAGCCACCTGAGACGTTGCCCTGCACTTCCTCCTGGGCCCGTTATTGGCGGGCGAGATACATTATTAGAGACCTATAGACTTTCTTTTTGTAGCTGTTGTTTCTGTTTTTTGTTCTTTCTTAGTATTGTTCTCAGCTACAAATTTGTCTTTCATCTCTGCCATTGGAAATAAATAAAAAATAAAAACTTTACAAAGAAAGGTGAGAAAATGTGAAATATTTTAGAAAGTGTCATCTTTTAATCTGGAGGATACTGGTTATGCGACCCCACAAGCTGATATGATGCCTTAAATGCCCTCAATTTCTCTTCCCCACTGAAAAGGTCTTTATACTTAGTATCAATTCTGAGACTATATTTAACACATTTCTGGGTTAAAAAAGAGAGCAGAAATCTAGTCATTGAGGAGTTCATATAAATGAAACATTAATGTAGACACTTGGCAGATGATCAATTGTGAATAAGACAACGCTATTAGAGCCTCCTGTTTTACAGGTATGCATGCATTGCTGCTTTTTCTTTTTCTGTGCATTGTGTGAGGTGCACTTTCAAGGAGGTATCACCATGTTTCCTATCAAGTGATGGTGAGGTGTTAGGGGGTCTAATTATGAAACTGTCTGAGGAAGTGACATAGGACTAACTTGAATGTCTGTTTATATAAGAAAAACATACTCATTTCTCTGTAGCTACATCTAGAATTATGTATACATATATAAAATGTTTTCATATATTTTTTTGTACTGAAAAATGTATTTTTTAAAGTTTATATAAATATTATTGTAAATAGTTATTTAAGATTCTCGTATTTAACTTTTTCTACGTTGTTGCAATTATTAGTGTACCCTTCCCTTAAATGGACCACTCTCATAAGCACATGATTTTATCCCTCTCAGTAATTAACTTCGATCAAGGATACGTCAAATATGAAAATAATCTGTTCATAAAATCACATTAAAGTTAAAATTTGAACTAAGTTTTAATAATTGACTCTTTGAACTGATTTAACACTTTATCTGAAATCAAAAATGTTTCATTCCTGCTGTGACTCTGTATGCATTGATTTATATGTTCAATGCATTAATACAAAATAACATTCCGTTTATCCTTCTATGTTTTAGACTCTTCCTGCTGAAATCGCTGAAAGAAATGAGAAATTAAAACAAGAAATGTTTGGTAAATATTTATATGTATTACCTTGTTTTTTTATTATTAACATAGTGTTTATTTGTCTGGATAACCTTGAAAAGTCAGCAAAAATTTTCAGATGACTAAAAATACATAAATGTCTGGAAATATTGTTTAATTTGTGAAAATATTAGGGAAATTTTAAATGACTGAGATAAAGATTAAAAAATTTTATAGCTAAAAATTTATGGATTTAAATTGCATAGTCAGGAAAAAAAAATGAATCTGTAAAAAATATTAAAACCAAATGTTTCCTAAACTTTATGTACCTTTATATGTAAGTTTGTTCTGTGCTATTGCAACCTGCTTTAGATTTCATATAAAAAATAATTGACTAAAATTTAAATTTAACTAACATTAAGATTTGAAAAAATTTGCTTGAAATATTTGAAGAAAAAAAAAAGAAACATGTGCTGCCTTAATAATGAAGGTATCTATATTCTTTTTATTTGATGAGCTGGTTAAATTTTTGTTATATTTTTGTTTAAGTAATATTTTAACCTTTAAAATTAAACTAATTGAACTACCATTGGAATGTCTTGTTCAGTTATATAAAAAAGAATTCTTCATAAGATGGGGCCTGTCACAAAACGTTTATAGTGATTGTTTTTGGCACTAATACATTGTTTGATACTTAAAGAAACAATTCAATTTCTGCAGTTCTTAATTTAGAACAAGATAGCAGACATTTTGAAATTTACAAGAGAATCCGAATCTTTCTTAAGAATTTTAATTCTTTTAACAGCTAATAGACTAATTTATATTCAATTCTGTTGGTTTGTCACAATCCATAAATTACTAGACAAGCACCAACTTCCTTCCTACAAAATGCGGCTCAGTCTCGGTTGATGTCATGTGCTTTAGGGCTCAACCAAAATTGATGGCATTTGTTTATATTTTCACATCAACCAGCCTCTGGACAGCGAATTAGCTGTCCAGTAACGGCAAAAGATGAATGCTAAGAGTGGTTCAGAACAGTGTAAATAAAATATTATTAAAAATTCTGGATGCATCAAATTTCTGCTTAACATGTTCAGGTGGGTATGGGACACAGTTGTTAAAATCATTTCTGATTTTACTTTGTCTCATGGTTTTTTGCTGTGAAAATTTTGTTGCGAGTTTCTGAAATCAGTTCCCTGAGGTACATATTATCCATAACAGTCCATGTGGAAGTTTGAGCATGATTTAATCACTGTTAGCTTATCAATTTAAAATTTTATGCTATTTAAAAGTCAAAATTAACCATGAATCAATTACAAAATGATTGCCGGTTCTCTCTCTACTTTTTCATATCAAAATGACTAATATAATTTTTATGAAAAAAGTTTGAAATTGTTGAAAATATAACATGGATATTCGTAGATATTTTTTAAGTAGCGATGAATATTGTTTTTGGTTATTTATTTTTGATTTAGGAGCGTTTATTGGTATTTTTTTACTTTCAGGGAAGCTCAAAGACCTTGGAAATATTTGCTTAAAACCATTTGGACTTTCAACCGATAATTTTAAAATGGTTCAAGATCCGAATTCTGGTGGATACAGTATAAACTTTCAGAAATAACCATGATGCTTAAATTTTTATTTATTTACTACAATATATATATGTTAAACATATATTTTCTTCAAATTAAATGGTTTTAACTCTCTGTTAGTCATATCTATAAAAATCTGTTTCGATTATTTAGAGTAGCAGAAGCATTGGTCTCTGGACCTTTTATAAACTGAACTTTATTTGTAAAATCAACTCAGAGTCAAACTCACATTCTTAATTATTGATTATGTTGAATGTATATATTTTTCCTTGCATTTTATGATTTGTAGCTATTTGTGAATAAAACTCCAAATAAAAGGTTATGTAATTTTGGATTGTTTTTATTCAGTAAAGGGGAAAAAAGTCACAACATTTTTAAGTTTGCATCTGATTTTTACATGCTTAGATCTAGCCTTGGGGACCTAACCTTAAATATACTGATTAAATTATGCAGGAGTTACTTTAAGCTGCAAAATCAAAGGCACTAAAAATGCAATTTTTCTTAATTAACATTCTTTTTTTTTTTTCTTTCTTCGAATTTGGATTCCTGATCATTAAAAAATTGGGTTAAGTTGCAAATAGGATTCCAGTACTTTAGTCAAGATAGTGGTAAAATGTTTAAAACCTCTTATTAATTTAAAATAAAACATGCTTTCCCTTTTTTTTTATTTCCCAGAACTAATGAAGTGAATCAAAACATTTTTGCGTTCAATTATAAAACTTCATCCAAAGATAATTTCATGTAACAAACTATTTTATATAATTATTTTTTATTTATGATCGAAACTAATTTTAGGATGTCCAAGGGTAAAACACCTTTTTTTTACCTTAGGAGACTTTTGAGACTTTTTTGTACAAAAAGGCATCCAAAAGCAACTATTTTAAAAAGCTTATGACTTTTTGAAGATTTAAGCAACTATCATATATTGTGTGTAATAAAATAAGCAATGACTTTTTTGGTTCTTTGCCATTTTTTCTAATTTGCGGGGGGGGGGGGGGATCAGTGTTTTACGTTTTTATATACAAAAACGGTGGAGTAAATTAAAGTATGAGGGGGAAAGGAGAGAAAAAGAAAATTTTGCCTTAAAATTGCCGTAATATGATTGGTCTCCGTTAAAGAGCAAAGAAAAAAGATGGAGTGATTTGACAAACTGTTTCATAACCAGATTTTTTACGCCAAATCTCTCTTGTGCCCAAAAGCATAGATTCTCTCTATATTAGGTCTTTATATTAGAGTGAATGTATCTAATTAACTTGAAAATTTTGAGACAATCCAATTTTGGTGTGTTTGAAGTGATTTTTTTCGATTGTATTATTTTTAAATATTCGGATTAAATCGATGTTAAGATAGTATAAAAAATCAAGAATCGCAGGTATACGAAACTAGAGTGATAGGAGTTCTTATTTTCCATCAATCAGGTTTTGTTGTTCCCATTGTTTTTTCGTTGGTTTTCTTGAAATTTCTTCTAATTGTAGATTTAATTGTTTCAGATTCTTGCATAAAAATTATACATAACTCACAGTATTGCAAATCACATAATGTTTTTTATTGTTATACGTTTGATTTAAAGTGATAAAAGCCATTATTTCATTTCTTTATTTTTAATAATATTTTCATTAACGTAAAAATAGTTTAATATTTAAGCTTATATTAAGCTCATACAACTGATAAATGTCTTACTATTAATTTAAGGTAATATTATTATTATTCATTTAATGTCTTTCTATTAATTCAAGATAATAACTTACTATTAATTAAGGATATATAGCAAATATATTATTAAAAAAAACAATTAAAAGAATCAGCGAACTCATTAATGCACTTGGATAGTTCTCGCTGTAAAAGAAGCAATAGAAATAATAACATGGATCAACAAACTATTTTTCAATTGAAATACATTATAAAATGTATAAACTGATAAGAGCTATGTTACTAAGGTACATTTTATTATTTCATTCAGAACAGAAAACATTATTTTATGCCTATAAACCTCAATTTCTATATACAGTGAAACCTCCAGGAAAGACCACCTCTATTTACGACCTTTTTTGGGAGGCATGGAATTTTTTCTATACACTTTGAGTTGAAGAAAACCTTTAGGTAAGACTATTAAAACCTCTCCCAGCGACTCTGGGAAAACATCTGCACCAAATGCGGAAAAGTTCAAATAAGGAAATTCAGAAAAAAAATATATATATATCAGAACAAAAAAATTAACAAAACAAGTATAGATTAAAATCTTTTCAAAATATTTGTGAGGCTCTTATTTAGAGAGCTCTTTTTGACGATAGAACATTTTGCAGTCAGAGTGCACTGAAGACGATGCTATCAATGATTTACTTTTAGAGACGAAAATTAAAATAGATTTAAAGTTAAAATAGATACTTTTAGCTAGAAAAAAAAAAGTTGTTTTTAGAAAAAACAAACATTTCAAATAAACAAACCTCTCCTTTTAAAGTTAACTAATTTTTATGATATAAAATTAAATGCAAACTTAAACAAAAAACAAAATTGTTTATTTATTTAAAATAGCTTATCATTCATAATTGGAAAATTTATTTTTACACATAATTATATCAGTTGGAATAATTTTTATAGACGCTAAATTTTATTCATAGATCCGTCTTTTCATAACGCCAACCGAAGTGGCATTTCCGCACCAAGAAAATTACACTGATTAAAATTGTTTGCGAAAACACATGTACCTGCTTCAATAATTTTGAAGTCAATGGAAGTTCTTATAATTTTGTTTTCTACAATAATGAATAAAATTGTTCTTCAATTTATATTTTTATTTCATTTATGGCAACTTTTTAAATTTACTTTTTTATAAAAGAAATAAATAACTTAAACATTTATTATTCTTAAAATTAACTACACTTGAGTTAAAATACATTGTATAAAATATTCTTGAATCAAATATTCCTGAATATATTGCCATCATAAAATATTTGACAATCGACCAATTTCCATTCGATACATTATTGAATTTCTGAAATCACTTATTTAGATTTAAGCATTAATCAACTCAATATTTATGCAAAAACTAAGGACAAGAAAGAGTATTTAAAACTTGACAATTAAGATTATTTCTATTTATTTATAAAAAAAAAAAGAATAGAATTTTAAAATAAATAAAGATTTTTTTGTAAAATTTTGTTTGTTGACTTCAATTAGTGATAACAATAGTTTGTAAAAATTTGAAAAGTATCAAATAAATATTTCGATTTAAAAAAAAAAATTAAATTACTATTTTCTAATCTTCATTTACAATATTTATCATTCACTTAATTACTTATTTCTCAATCTTTATCTGTTTCTTAGCATCCAAAAGGAAAATAAGTATAGGTATTACGCTTGTAAAGGTATAAATATACATATCATTGTGAGTTGTCATATACTATACTTTTTATTTGATTTATGTATAACAATTTCATTTTCATACATTACCAAAGAGAGTTATAAAATCGCTTTTACCTATTAATAAGCAACATTACTTTAATGTCAAATGTAATTTAAGAACTGTAACATAAAAAATTTGTATCCTTTTTTTTTCTTTCTTTTCTTTTTTTATCGTGTCCATGGACAATTAAATAGCCTCGTGTGCCTTCAAAACTGCATCCGCAAGCTCCAATACATCATTACTGTAGAAGATCTCACGAAGCTCTGAAGCCAGTGGCCCCATACCTAGTTGTAAAACATATGGGGTAAGGGCTGGGCACTCGAGATCCGGGGTAAGTTGGATATCGGTGCAGTTCTTACAGGGAATATAAGTTCTTATTTTGTCTGGAAGAATTTTCATCCCTTTAAAGTGGTTTGTACTTAGTCTTGTGATTGTTGATGTTAAGATTCTGGAACAATCAAAGTCAGTAATGAGAGGTTTCCTGAAGGAATGGGGCAGAAGTCTGTGTCTTGCATTTGTGTCTGCAAGCATGATGGTGATGCAAGGTTGGTTGCATCTTTTTTTTTTAAATAGCGGTTTAAAGTGGGTATAAAATGAAGCATTTTTTTTTAGAAGCCTCTAAAACCAAACTATTAAATTTATTTTACCAAAAATTATGCTACATTTTATATACATTGGATTTATATACATAAATTAAATATTATGCATCTATATATATTATATCTATTTTGCTTTCTGACTGTGATGGATTAAAAAAAAAACATATTTTGATTTACCCATTTTAATTGGGTATAGCTCTAAAAATACTATTCGCGATCGCAACACTCGATACGCCATCTAGCGGGAGACTGTAAATATCGTGCATTAGTTCCCACATAACCATTGGCAATGACGGACGCCATTTTCTTAGCATCAAAAAAGAAGCAAAATTCCTCTAAAGAAAAGGTAAAACTTCTTGAAAAAACTAATCAGAACATGCCAAACATTGAAGCAGAACACGCCAAGCATTTGAAGAACAACTTCTCAATTATTTTTACCTTTCTATTACCAACAACATAACATGATTTCATGATCACTTGCTGTTACAGATGCGTGTATTGCGGTAAAATAATTTTTCTGTCCTCAATTCATTACAAGTTAAAATGAAGTCAACATTGCTTTCGTCATTCCAATGAATTTCATACAGAACTGTAATAGTTATAGAATATTCTTCTCCTTCATAGAATAGTATATATTTCTGTATCTACATAATTCAGAAAGCAACAATAAAGAATAATCCGAATTACTTGAAAAAGTATTTTTTGTGCTGATTATAAATAAATTTTTTATCGTTTTCTTGGTAAAAGTTTTTTAGTTTTGAAAGAATTTCAACTAGAATTCAGCTATTCTGTTTTTAAGCTACATATTAAAATTCATATCGAGATCTTACAATTCTAAAATTTTGATGTGTGGTATGTTACCTAAAAGTAATGAAGGGATAAACTATGTATATATTATTTGAGAATAAAGTTTTCAAACAAAGAACATATCATTTTGGAATTCTCCGGACTTATAAATCAGGTAAGTGTTATGATTTTTATAATAAAAAATTTGCTTGTAAATAATTTTTTTTCTTACTTGATCGTTCTCTACAAAATGGTTTTTTTACGCCTGTTTAAATACTATAAGAATTAAAAAAAAGAAACAATACGAAAGTTTTTTATTGAAAAATGAGGAATTTTTAAAATCGTTTTTATCCTAAGAATTCTTCATTTTACGTTTTTAAGTTTATAATTTTTTGTTAAAATTGTTGTCAAAATACTTTTTTTGAAAAATTAAATCTTATTAAATTATGTGTTTATGTATACTTCTTGCATATTCTAATATTTGAAGTAATATGATTCAGAAAAGTATGGAAGAAAAATTCGGTATTTACGTGTTAACCACAGCTATAGATTTGGCAGATTTTTAAGTGCTGCCAATCTACACTTAAAATTTTTGGAAAAAATCTTAAAATGAAACACTTTGTTTAAAATCAAAGTAGTCAATCGGATTTCGGTGGAAAATGGGCCGATATAGAGTTCAGCAAAGATTCAAAACAAACTTTTCTCTCACCTGATTCTATAGCCATTATGAACTCTAATAAATAAGATTCAAAATGAAATAACATTTCTAAAACGGACGTTTACTAAGATAAAGTTTCATGTTATGGACTTTGGTACATTTTCGTTATATTTCACTCCATAAAATATTTCGCTCCTCAAAAAATAAAATTGCATCTTGTTTTGTCTTTGGCAAGTCCCAAAGACGCATTTTCGTAACACTAAAAAATGGCGACAAAAAAAGAATGGTTCTTTTTTTTCTTTTTGTTTCGTAAGCATTCTTTATTTTACGTTAATTTAAATGGGCCTTTCTTGTTATACCATTAAATTAAGTAAAACTATTTCTCAGGCATTAGGTTTGAACTCTTATAAGAATATACCTATTTTTTTCTCTTTATTTACAAATATTTTTCCGATGTGTTCTGGATGTTCCTTCTCTAAAAAAAAAGTGATACCATTTTGTTTTCGTTTGCATAAGAAAGAAAACAAAAATTTTTCTTTTTTAAATTTAATCAGCCACAATAAAGATGGAACGTTACAATGCTACATTAAAGACGGCTCCAGTGTAACTGAATGACTGTTCATATGGAAATCGCAGGGATTCGGCACATACAACAACGCCCCCTATAGTTCGTTGCGATCGCGAATATATTTCATTAAAAACGTGTGTAAATATTTATTATATTTGTTATTCATAAAATTATTAAATTTAGTAGAATCAAGTTTTTGAAGGATTAAGATATCTCCAATATCAAATACGAACATCTCTGAGGTTCCCAGATAATATTGCAATTGATACCTGGAATAAGCCCCTTAGATATCACTGGGCTGGTTATCTAATGGATATCTGTAATAAGCCACACATATCTATCAGATGTCTCTGGGTTAGTATAGCACAGCACATATCATCCCACATCTGGGATATACAGCACATGTATCCAAATGTCACTGGGATCCCTGGATATTCAGATAACTTAGAGATTATGAATTTGGGAATATCCTGCTTTTTTGTTCAAGAGTTATATCTATATCAAGCATGTTTTGGAAATATTTGTGGTTGTGCGAGATCCAATCTACTTATATTTAAAAAAATAAATAAATTGTGTGGGGTTTTCGTTATGGGACAGCTTATTTTAATTATTTGACTCCCTCCTAATTAGATTATGATTACAAGTATTTTGAAAATTCGAGAGTTTTTCGTGAAAAATATGTTTTACAAATCAGGTTCTCCGATATTTCCCCGACTATGATCGGAGATGCGGCCACTGCACTTGGTGTGAATGCTACTTCACTTTTTAACTAAGCATTTAAAATACACTGATATCATCATTTAGGTCTAAAAGTATCGACTATTTTGAATTTGGTTCATAACTGCTACTCAAAACTGACTGTTGGTAATGATTCAAGCTGAACTGATTACTGGATGTAAATGTTTTTGTTGCTTTCTTTTAGATGATGTTATTAAGTTTTGGCTATTTTAGAATTTAGTTGATATTAAATATGCTGGTTATGTGAACGATAACTTGATTAGGGATTTTTTCGTGGGTGAGAATATTCTCATACGTGCAGTTTCTAAGCAGTCTCACCAAATTTAGTGAGAATAAGCCCTTAGTTACAGCGTTTAAAACTATCGTCTGCATTTACGACAGATTTGAACTGAAGTGAAAAAAAGAACGAAACTAAATATACGAAAAAAAGTAAAGAAAAAAACAAAATACTTTAATAAATCTTTATTGGCGCTTTGAAATCTGAAGGACATGTAATGTTATGTTTTGATATCTTGGCACGGGTTCGCTTAGCTGTGTTTTATGTGCGGAACGTATGGGTGACGTTAACTTAGCTGTGCTTATTTTGCTTAAATTTCTTTGCAAATATTCAATTTGTTTGAAATTCTGTTAATTTTTTTTAATGAATATTTTTAATCTGGTCTCTTAATAGCATTTTTATGAAGTGCGATAGTTGAATTGTACTTAGAAAAAATATTAATACCGTGTTTTATTTATTATTATTAATATTCTTTTCGTTGAACGAACTTATTGAAATTCAAAATGAAGACCTCGATGAAATTGTTTAAAGATTTAACTAAAATGATAGACTTTTATTCGCAATTCAACCCTTCTCCTCTTTCAATAAAGCAATTTATTGATTTTGGTAAGTTAATAATTTTCTTAAAACTATTTTTTCTGGGTTTAGTGATACTATTGTTTAACGCATTTTTTAACTGAACAATTCTGTATGTATTTTTTGAAATTCTGTAGATTAGGTATATTCTACTTTATATTGTTGGGTATACATTTAAGCTTTGTGCAAAAAAAATATGAAACTTATTGTTTTGTGTTTTTTAGCACGAATTTCTTATTAGAGCATCTTTGTATTTAGATGAGGAATAAAAGCATTCGAATCCAAAATCTTGAACATTTGTATTAGATATTAATTCAAGATTTGTAGAAATAAATTCTGCAAGTATTAATGATATTTAATTCAATCTGTTAGTAATCATTTTCTATATGGAAAGACATTTATAGTTGAGGGAAAAGACTCTTGTTTTTTTTATTATTGTTGCAGTCAAAGTAATCTTTTAGTTCAATAAAAGTTTAGATCAATAAAAGTTGATCAATCTTAAGTTTAAAGGGAAGAAAAGAAGCAATTTTTGATAAAAAGCGGGAAATTTGACCAAATTACTGAACAGAAGAAGTTTCAGGTATAATATCTCTGTTAGGTAGTCATTACATTATTAATATTAATTGCATGTAATCTTCAAGAGGGGTACAAAAATTGTCCTTACCCTAAATTTTTCTAGAGCATAGTTTACTTGATTTTAAATTTCTTCTAGAATTATTGAACTTTTTTGGTTTTTTATTTTCCGTTTTAATAACTTTTTCAAAATATTTTCAGAAAGTAAAGCTTATGTTATGAAACTTTTTTATAATTTTTGTAACAAAGAAAAAAAAAATTAATTTTACTCAATTCTTGAATAAATTAACATGTTAAAAGTAATCAAAATGAAAATATATTCAAATTGTAATAAATTATAAGTTTAAGGCCCCACTTATAAACCTAAGGAATTTATGGTAATAAATAAACAAGTTAACGTATTAATTTTTTCCCGTTAATTAATAAATTTTTTTTTTTTAGTTATACAAAATAATAAATACACAAATTAACATATTTTCTACGTTATTTTTGTTATAATTAATGTAACTAAAATATTCATTTTTTAAACAGCTGTTGTGGCATAAGAAATTAAAAATGTGTTAAAAAAACTTTAAAATCATATATCTAAATTTTTTGAAAGGAAAAGATTTTTCAACACATTTTAGTTTTTTTTTATAGTTATATTGTTTTTATTTATTTAGTTCAATTTTTTTTTGTTTTTTATTTTCTACGACTGAATGAATTTCTCTCGACTCTCTTTATTTCTGAGCTTAAAATTTTAAGGTGTTAAATGTCAAACTTAATGATGTGGAAGCAAATAACTTCATAATTAAGGGGAAAATAAATGTATGTTTTTAGACTATCATAAGATATGAAGTTTAAATTTTTTTAAAAAATGTCATACATGCATTAATTAATAATCTTTAGGGCTAGGGTGACCTGGGGTCATTCCTGATCAAAAAATGCAAACATCTATTTTGTAAAAAAACTATTCAAGATAGAATATTAATATTTACTGGAAGTTTGAGGCTATATGAGATGAGTTTTATGCCACCTTCTTTTGTTTGAAAATATAATTAGAATTTGAAAGATTTTAAATTTTTAGTGATCAGGAATTACCCCTTCTCTTGATCATTTCTGGGGTAATTCCTGATCACTTCTGGGGTAATTACTGATCACCAGTTTTTATAGTAAAGGGACTGTTTAAAAATAATTATACAATGGTAATTAACAAATAAGACATCAAGATCAAACAAATAAACCAAAAAGATATGTTTAAGCAGCTAATAAAACGATTTATTTAAAAAGCAAGAATAAAGATTAACACTTTAAATTTCCCAAAAATCTTTGCATCATCATACATTTTAGGCAAGCAGCCAACTCATTCTCATGTTCTGCTGGAACAAAAGAAAGAGCTCCCACATGGGTTTCTTTTGCTGGATTTTGTAACTTCATTAAGTGAGAGTGTAAAGTTAAGTAAGGTGTGTCAACAGCTCTCACACTGAAATTTTAATTTTCAATCATTAAAAAAAAATCCCTAATTTTGCTTTTTAGAAGCTTAGTATCCTTTTTAGGCTTATAATTTCTCACCATATTTATATTATGCTAATTTATAAACTTAAAAATTATCCTAACAATGTACTCGCATAAAATTAAGATAGTAGTAGTAGTTCATTTACGTCGCACTAGAGCTGCACAATAGGCTATTGGCGGCGGTCTGGGAAACATCCCTGAGGATGATCCGAAGACATGCCATCACAATTTTGATCCTCTGCAGAGGGGGTGGCACCCTCGCTTCGGTAGCCTAACTACCTGCACGCGAAGACGAGCACTTTACAGTAGAACAGTTTAACGAGGACCAATACTGCACACCCTCGGTCCCCACGCAGACTAATCCAAGTGGTCACCCACCCGCACACTGACCGCAGCCAGTGATGCTTGACTTCGGTGATCTGCTGGGAACCTTGTCTTAACGATCAGTCCACTGCGGGACTAAAATTAAGATCAAAGCAAGGTAAGACAAACAAGAAATGGTGCAAATCAGAACACATTTGTCTTGTATACAGTTAAACAAATTTTGTGATCACAGTTAAAATATATTTTATGGTTGCTCTTCTTAATAAATATGAACTGTTATTTAAGAAGAGACAATCAGCTATTTATTCACTATTTTTAATACTATTTATAAAAAGAAATGATAATGATCAGGAATTACCCCAGTGATCAATAATTACCCCATCTGTAGGGGGCAACATTTGATATAGTTTCCTATAATCAATTATAATGTTTACAGTAGATGTGAAACAATTAAACAAAAGCTTACACTATTTTCATATCATAGAAAAAGAAAGTAACTCAAAATATTTATTTTTAAGAGAAGGAGGAGGATCTTTGCAGAAATGTGCACATTTTGAGGCCCATCTTTGTAATGGAAAATACAGAAAGCAGTTTAAAAGATACTTATTTTGTTTGATTAAACAAAAAACTATTATTAAGTAAATGTAGTTATGCTTTAGTAAAGTGTACAAGCTTTCTTGTCCATGACTCAAATTTTTAAAAAAAAAAAAAATTTAAAGTAAAACTTAAGTGATCATTATTTACCCCAGAAACAGAGTGATCGTGAATTACCCCGGGTCACCCTATAAGAAGAAATGACAATGATTACCCCAGTGATCAATAATTACCCCATCTGTAGGGGGCAACATTTGATATAGTTTCCTATAGTCAATTATAATGTTTACAGTAGATGTGAAACAATTAAACAAAAGCTTACACTATATTTTTATATCAAAGAAAAAGAAAGTAACATAAAATATTTATTATGAAGAGAAGGAGGGGGATCTTTGCAGAAATGTGCACATTTTGAAATCCATCTTTGAAGTGGAAAATACGGAAAGCAATTTAAAAGATACTTATTTTGTTAGATTAAACAAAAAACTATAATTAAGTAAATGTAGTTATACTTTAGTAAAGTGTACAAGCATTCTTGTCCATGTCTCAAATTTAAAAAAAAAATTTTTTTTTGAATAAAACTTAGGTGATCATTATTTACCCCAGAAACAGAGTGATCGTGAATTGCTCCTTATACTCTTTTATACACAAAAACAATCTTTGCAGTTCAGTAAGTTTCGAATTTGTATTTAAATTGCATGAACCAGGACTCAAAAAATCTGCAAACATTTATTTGTCCTATCAAGCATGTAAAATTGAAAAATGCTTCCCCAAATAAAACTTCTTGTCCAAACATTTTCAAATGCATACTAATGAAATATGCATTTATTAATGATTAATCTGTTAATTATTAATATAAATCCTTCTTATGGAGGTTTTATTTTTAATTTTCCTTTGTTTATTTACTGCTTATCTGCTCTATTCGGAATCTTAGTATACCTAAATTCAGAATCTTAATCAACGTTAAATAATTATATTAATATTAAAAATTATTTTTGTTTACTTGAAATTATTGGCAGGTTAATGAGTTTTATATGTGTGTAAATAGGTTCACAAAATAAAAAAATAATAATAGGCCCAAATTTCAATTGCTTCAAATTCATAAATTTTTAGATTGTGCCTTATAGGGAAGATCTCTTAAAAAAAGGTACATTAATTCGCAAATAGGACACTTTTATTTCTGATTTTTTTATCTAATTATTTGTCTGCAATGATTCTCAAAACCTTGATGGTTGATCTGATATGAAATTCTAATAAATAAAAAAAATGATTTAGGGTAGTAAATTTTTCTTTTGATTTAATATAATATTTATAGTGAAACTTTGTTTTAATTATTTATTTTTAAATGAAGCACAAGATTTGAGTAATTCATATGCTGCAGAAATGAAAATACGAAATGAACAGTGCATTTAGTACACCCTGCCCTCTAGCCAATGATAGGCTACATAATGGCATATCACCCCGTCGGTATTGTATGTCGTATCAACCTAGTTTTACGATCCAAGTCATATTAAATTGTGTAAGAAAATCTCAAATTGTACTCTTAAAAAATCTAGGTGATTTATATATTTTTTTCTTCCTATTATCATCACTGACTTAATTTAACAATGTTTTTTTTCTTTTCTTCTGCCATTTAAGAAAACGTGTGTTGTTATCTTACTACTGATAAATTTGTTATGTATGATGCAATAAATAACAGAGCAAGTAGAATAATTTAAAAGACAAGATTTTTTTATTTCATCAGTCATTTCCAGTTCTAACAACACTCCCCTTCCTCTACTACCCACACGGTCACTGAGCGAAGTCCCAATTCCAAACAGCAAATCCCGGCTTCTGATTGGTCAAAGTGGAGGAAAGGCAGAGGTGTGTTCAGAGGCTTATACTTAGCACGCATTAGCAACAGAATGTCGTAACTTTATCGCTGTTGATTCAGTCATTTCAAAACGCTCACATGCGCCAATGATATTTGATTTTATTTTTACGCCAGATGATTAGTTTTGGTGTTTATTTCCAAATTATCAGATAAATGTTCTAAATTTAAACTCAAGAGTTGAAACATCGAGTACATTCTATTTATTTATTTTATTAACAATTTATAGATTAAAGACAAATAGAATGTGTACGGCTTATTAAAAATATATTTTGGAAATTTTTTAAACTGCTTCATGCTTCGAAATAAATTTTATAGTTACAAACCATCCGTTAAAGTTTATTTCCTATTAACATTATATTAGAGAAAAACTTTACATTCATATTTTAATAGTAAATACATTAATAGCATTTCTGTTTAGGCCTTAAAAAGAAACTTTTTTTTTTAATGCTAGAAACCTAATTTTTCTTTTTTTTTTTTTAAATTTTTTACAACACTTTATTAAAAATATCCGTTATATAACCTTTTTAAAATTTTTTTTTTTTAAGCTTTTGGACTCAAATAAGGGCTTAAACATTCGATTTAGATTTATAGTTTTTAGCACTTTCCGTTTAAATTGCTCCATGCTAACTAATGGAACATAGTTTTATTAAATGATGTTTAGTTGCGGAAAAATCTTGTTTAACTTAAATTATTAAGAAAGTAAAATTTATTTATTTTTCGTCACTCTTAGATGAAATTATTAGAAGAAGGGGCTCGTCGTTATGTTTTAATCTTTTGATTTAAACACAGCTTTAACCGAGACTAATGTTAAAAAAAAACATTTTGTTTCTATATTTATTAGTAAATAAATAAGTTAACTGAGGTTTAAAATTTGGTATAGCTTGCAAGCAACAGATGTCAAATTATTTATTTTTCATAAAGAGACTTTAAACAGCATTTAATAATGACTGTTAATATTTAAAATGAAAATGCTTGGCTATTATTATTATTATTTTTTTTTAATCAGCAGGCATGCAATGAGGTAACAGAAAGAAAGAAAAAAAAAAAAAAAACATTTGAGGTAAACCTACCTGTGCGATTACTTTATATTGCAGAATTGTAATCTACAAAATTGTAACATGCAACATAATTGGCCAATGACTTCTCGATTCTTCTGTCTCTTTTTTTAAAAATTTAATAAATTTTTTTGAGACATTTCATCATTCTTTCTCGAGAAAGTAATTAGAGAAAGCTTTCCTTCTCTTAAGAGTGCTGTTTGGCTATGTATCAATAATCCTGCCCAACTTATAGGATAAAAATATAACTGGAATCTCTATAAATACTTTGCTTTCGTAAACGACGCTATTATGTTGACATCATTCATAATGTAACAACAAATTTTATTTTATTATTTACTTCATTTATTTTTAATGGATTTGACAAGTTTTTCATGATAAAACTAGATATTACTGTAAAGCAGGGACGTAGTGGGGTCGGTTACTAGTTTTCATTTTATAACCTTAGCATTTTTCTATAAATTTTTTTTAGTATAATCCCTTCATACTACTAACTAAGTGAATGTTAACTTTGCTAATGTGCTAGGAAAACAATGAGTTAATTGTGAAACTAGCCATCTATATAACCCTACATTTCTATTTTTAAACAGCTATTGATATTTCTTTCCCTTTGTAGCTGTTTCTAGAAATAGTGTTCGATAAAGAGGAAAATAACAATGTAATGTGTAATTTTTAAAAAATTTTTTTTAAGTAGCGCGGTCTAAAAGTTTCAGTAATATGCAGTTCAAAAATCTGCTAGTTTCTATGGGCTGTAAATTGATTTTGTTTAAAAGTAAAAATTAATGTAAATAAAAGTACAGTTTATAGTTTGTCTATAGAAAAAACTCCCCTCGCCACGAAGTCTATGGTCGTCTGCTGCTATGGAAACAATAAATAGCTCATTTCAAAGAGGAGAGCTTCTTTCTCCCTTGATTTCCTTTCTCTCGTAGACCCGAGCCTGTCTGAAATAATGGCCCAACAACCCTACTTGAAATAGTTAAACCACATAACCACCGCCACTACTCCAGACGAATGGCATGGAGAGATCTTTACATCGACACACTATAACTTCCAGGAAAGACCACCCTTATTTACGACCAATTTTGGGATGCGCGGAAGTTTTTCTATGGACTTTATGTTGAAGAGAACCTTTAGGAGAGATCATTAAAACCTCGAGCAGCGACCAGTCAAAAAAACCTCTGCCATAAAAATATCAAAACAAAAGTTTTAACTAAACGAATAAGTAGATTAAAATGTATTATAAATATTTGTGGGATCTTCGAGGGATCTTTTTGACAATCTCTGAATGTCATGTTGCAGTACACTGAAGATGATGCTTTTGATGATTGAAAGTTAAATTAATAGAAAAAAAGTTATTTTAGAAAAAACTAAGCATCTCAAACCAACCTCTTTCCATCTATTAAAGCTAACTATTTTTAATATTAAATGAAAAAAAAACATAAAATTATATAATTGTTTATTTATTAAAAATGGTTAAATAGTTCTATCATTTATCACTGGTAAATTTGTTTTTACACATGTCGCTTCCGAGAGGTTTCACTGTGTTTCGAAAAGGTTTTTCGGTAAATGGAGACTCAAATTACAGAGGCTACAACAAAATAAAAATTAAGTTATCGTTATAAAAAACTGAAATTTAAAAAAATCGTAACTGCAGATAGTTTGATTATTGTTGATTCAAAATTAGAGCAATGCTGTGAAGTCGGAATCGATGACAATTTTACAGTAGGCGGAAAAATTGGTACGACTGTGATTCTGGCTAGTATAAAGCTAGCCCTTATGCAAAAAGGTTTGATATATCATTTTTAATTAGTTTCCTACTTCATAAATATTCAAGGATCTTCTATGCACGAGTCTGCTTAAGAGATATTAAATTTATATCTAGCTCTTTTCTTACAATTTCAATATGTTGTACACATGTTGATAAATTGTTAAAAATTATTTCTGTTATTCTAACCAGAGATGTATCGGTCACCTTGCCGTTACCAGATTTTCGGTCCAGATTCTCATTACTCAGTTATTACCCGAACCGGCTAATAAATTTTAGTACCTAGAGTCGATATCCAACACTGGATACCCGGATCTGGTTAATTTTTCCGGATATCCCATTCCGAGTAACACTGATGTATTTTAGACACATTAAAACTTATAATCAACTTAAATTATTCATAAAAATAATAGTTTTTGCTATTCGGGTAGTCCATCAGTTTATTAGTTATTTAACTGACGTGGTAGTGAATCATATTTTCACCAGGTACCCGACTAATAAATAAAACTTTAGCCGGGTCCTCGAAACAAGCCACAAGTGAAAGAAAGTTTTTACTGGTTGTCTGTACCAGAAAGTACATTTAATCTGAACTTTCAATTCATAACATACGATTACACACTAATTAACGATCCTTAGAGTTTAATAAAATTACCTCCTAAATACTTTTTAATGGTAATGTACTAAAAAATATAGAGTAATTCTTAACCTTGTGATGAAATACTTTAAATTATATGTCTGAAACCATGCCTAATTTAAATGAATAAGAAAAGAAAACCTGTCACAAACGTAGGGTAAGTCTAGGATAGATGGTCATAGTTTTTTCAAATCTAGGTAAAGAGTACTAACAATAGCTAGGCAAGAAATGTTTATGCACATTTTAAATTCTCATACATGCACTCGATGTAAATTTTGAGCAAAATAAATAAATAAAATATTGAGAACAAAATCTGAAAAACAAAAATGTTAGTATAAAACTTACAAGTAGCCACATCTCTTTAATGTCGAAGTGATTTAGCCACTTAATACTGTTGAGAAAAAGTGAACTTGAAATATGGAAAAGAACGCATTTCACACAGTAAACGATGCTGATAAGTTGTAAAGAATGAATTGAATCATGAAAAATAAGTGAAAAGAATCTAATAAACAACAGCTAATGTTAAGATTTAAACCATCAGTTTTCAACATTTTTTGTTTTACAAGTTCGCACTCTTTTTCAATGAGCCACTGCTTTCACATGTTATCTAGTCATAATTTTTAGTTATGGTATTGTATTCTTCTCCACTTGATATTTATCAAATTACGTAAAACAGGATAAAGATTCTAATTAGGAGTTTGTGGTCTTTATCGGGTTAATAGGAATGTAATAAAATGGGTTTGCATCCTTAAATTTTTTTTTATTTTTAAGAAAAAAAATAGTTTCAATATTGAATGAAAAATGCTAATTTTCTATTTTAAAGGATTTCTTTTTATTTGCTTCCATCTTAAAATTTTGAAACCAAACGACAACCATTAACGAAACCAAAGATTCTATTTCGTACTTTTACGATTTATTGGGAAATATTAAGCGTGGTAGTAAATATGAATTTACTAAAGTATATCTTAATTTCTTTTTCTTGTATTTTTTTTAGAGGGCCCTACGATCTCTGCAATGTCTATGCGCATTAACATGGTGCGTAGCGTTTTTAAAAAGTGCTTAAATTTCCCTTTTCAAAAATGTAATATTTTTCATTACCTTGTCGATTTTTGCCACGCATTATGCAAAAGCATGGTTTTCACATTGTTCTACTGTTCAATCAACCACAATCTATTTCGGCGTGCCTTAGGTCCATAGCATATGAAAGCTTCAATCATTTTGCACGTTTGATGAAATATTTGCGAGTCCGCCTGTGCGTCTACTGAGCTGAGTTCGGTGAGATTATTGCACTCTCAAGTGAAATTCTGCTGCATTTTGCAAGATATTCTCAATTTCGGGCTTTATTGTCCACCCTCTGATATCGAACTGAAAAATCTCTTGATCATTTTATAATGGCTAATATAATCAAGGAGAGTTCTTTGTCAGAAGCTAGTTATTTTATCATGATCATCTAAAGTCTTTGAAAATTATTTTGCATTTTGTTAATGTGTTTAAAAATAGTTATATAGTGTTTAAAAAAAAAAAAAAAAAATAAACTGTGCTTAATAATATATAGTGCTTAAAAGGTGCTTATTTTTTGTCGAGAGATTTGGCTACCCACCCTGATTAAGAAAAAGAGGTCTTCACTCCTCGATGACCATCTCCTGAAGTTCAAGATGAGATGGCCACCAAATTTATCCGCCATTATATTCCTTTTTGCGTTTTACTGAAAAACAAAGATTAGAATATATATATATATATATAAATAAGCCACAAAGGTTTTGTTGAAAAAAAAGAACATAACCTACGTTTTAAAAAATAACTAATTAGTTAATTTATAAATAAATATTTGACTATCTGAATAAAATGAAGATTAAAAATTGAACATATTTTTGTCACGAAAAACAGCGCGTTGTCTGAATTGATAAACAAGTTAAACTGATTCCTGCGAAACTGCATCTGCTGCAATATATATTGAAGATATTGACAATGGTCAATCTCTCCCCTATGGGCCGGGATAGCCTGGTCGGTAGGGCGCTGGGCCCATGTCTAAGAGGTCGTGGGTTCGATCCTCGCCGGCCGAAGACTCCCCGTGTAGTAAATGGTGACTGATGCACGTTAAATCTGTCGAGTCTCAAAGTCCTCCATGTTCCCATAACAAATCAATACCTCTGGGGGTACTAATCCAGGAGTTTCCTTGTCTTCTGGATTGGTTCAAAATTACAAGGCTACGGAGTTGAATACTAGTAGTCGTAAACCCATGAAATTGGGTCGGCTGTTCAACGACGGTTATAAAATATAAAAAATCTCTCCCCTATGAGCATCTAACCTCGACTCTATTTGAAGAAATTCGCGTCTTCTTTTTGAACTTAAGTTAACTAGTTAACTTAATTAACAAGTTAGAGGCATGATAGACATTCTTAGACGTTTTCTAATCATTATTATATTTAATAAAAATGATGCTTTTTGTGTGAGAGTGTATATTAATTTTTTTTAAAACTTTAAATAAAAAATGTAATGAAAGGTTTATTTAAATTATAACGCTTTGTTAAACATTTTTGAAATAATCGTAATTTATTATTTTTGATATTTTGTTAGCTTATCATCGATTTCTCCAAAATATATATTTTTAAAAATGAAGACTAAAAGGTGTTCGCAAATTAATATTTAAAGTGAGGAAGAAACAAAAACGCTAACGAAATCTATGGAGTCATTAAGTGAGGAAAGTGGAGGGAAAAAAAACAAAACAAAAAAAAAAACATCTCAGCTACATTTTGCCTTGTGAAACCCGAAGGTGTTTTTAATAATCGCCGTTCAAATCCCGTAAATCTTGTAGAATCAAACAGATGTTGATGTTTTTAGTTTCGTGTTCTAAATGATGCAATTAAGGGAAGCAATTATTACAGATTTAAATATCATAAACCGTGAGGTTATTATCGTTATTTCTATGAAAACTCTAAGCTATTTACTCAATCACACAATCTCATAGATAGATCAAAACATAGATAAAGGAAAATCGATAAGTATAAAAAAATGACGCTGTTCTCTTAGGAAATTCTATTCATCATTTGTTCTAGAGTGAATAGCCACTGTTATTACTTATGACTTACAACATTCATCCAATTAAGCAACCATTTATCGTAAGAGCAACCATTTACCTGTATATATTAAAAAAAAGCAAAAAAAAAAAATTGATATTAAAATGGATTTGATATTTTTGTGTGATAAATCGGAAGGGGGAGAGAAAGACAAAATGTTTTTAAATGTTAGCAATTTTTTACCTGTGCAATTCTAACTTAAACTGAGTTGAACTTCATACTTTCTCAGCTTCAGTGTTTATGATTTATTTATATTTTTTTAAATTTCATTATGTTCAACAATATTTAACGTTTTTTTTTTTTTTTTGGTTGATTGGTTAGTGTCGTATCCTCTATTGAATCATATCTCATGGTTTGCTTGAATAGTCTTTGCTATCTCTATGGCATTAAATGAATATAAATCTTCTTCTGTAGGGTAGTTTAAGAGGTGAAGGTCTGCAGCAACTGCAGGGCAGTTAAAAACATGATATATGGTAACATGATATATGAACATGATATATATGGTAAGGCAGTTACCACAGTTTTGATATATTTTAGTCAATCTGCATATGTTTTTATGATGTTTTGTTCTTAGTCTGATGAGAGTGGTGACTGTCTTCCTGTCGATGTCGAGATTAGTTATTTGATCGTGGGCCTTGATTTTTAAGGGGGTGAATGTCTTGACTGCAAAAGCATTTGCATCTCCCAGAACGTTTTTTTTAAAAATTTATTTTATATTTTAAATTCCAATTTAAATTCAATTTTTCAGCCAATCAAAGACCAATTAGGGTGAAAAAGTAGTACTTTAAATGAGTTTAAACTTCTAGCTGCTCAAAAAGTTCGCAAGGTTGCCATTTTATTAATTTTTATTCTTCTAATATAACGATTAAATATTTTTATTACATATGATAGATAATTTTTTTTATTATATATGAAAGCACGTAAAACATATTATTGATTTTAGATAATTTTTTTTCGTCAAGAGATGTCACTGCGAATCGCAATTTTAAATCATCCTGTCCGTTAGAGACCGTCCTAACTCATTAGCAAGAAGTCCATGATTTTTTAATCAACATGTTTTAAGACTTCTTGATATTATTGCTTTAATATATGAAAACTAGTTTTGAAGATTTTGTTTACTTAAAAAAAATAATCTCCACGTATACCATGTGACTGAATATTTAGCTTTGAAATTTGTTTGCAAAATTTAGGTACTTATTTATTGTCCGCTTTCTATTGTAATCCCCCCCCCCTTTTTTTTTTTTTTTTCTTTCTTCGTTAATTATATATTTTCTCTTTGTGTTCGTCATGGCTTTTGTTTTTTATTGTAATATTTTACTTTTGAATACTAAGATAATTTACTACGTTTTTATTTTAATTTTCGGTCGATGTATTTTAAGATACAGGAACGTGTAATCAAGTTGTCCTTAACAACGAATGATTTCAATTTTTGAAAATAATTCATATGAGTGTGTATCAAGGATAATATATAGGTTTGCTTAAAGTTTTATTATCTGATAAAACAAATGATTTGAGATTATTCTATATAATGTTAACCTATAAGGAACCGGAAGTATTTCAAGTTTACTTCCTACCCTATCCAAGATATTTTCATACGACAAATGCATTTTATTTTCGACTTTTTTATTTTAAGGAGAAATTATTCCTATATCATATTATCAATAAGTAATAATTAATTAAAGCTCTAATGATGTATTGGATTATAAATATATCGCTGGTTCAAAACTAAAACGACACATCTGCAAACGTATTATGCCTGCAGATGTGTCGTTTTAGTTTTGAAGCAGGGATATATACCTATCATATTAAATGAATTGTTTAGATGGCAACAATGAGAGTAATAAAAATCAAAATAAAAAATAATATTTTTAAAAACCACGTTTTTGTAGTAGAGAATAATAATTAAAAAATATAAATTTGAAAAACGTGAGGTGCATGAAATACATAACAGTTATGTTATATTAGTGTGTGTGTATGTGTGCTCATGAGAATATGTGTATGTATATCTGTAATTGTAATTGCATCTGAATGTGGATGTGTATGTGGAATATGTTTGTGTGTGTATGTGGATGTATCTCCGGATGTGTGTGTGGTTGTGCATGTGCATGAGTAAGAAAATGTGTATATGTATGTGCATATGTACTGTTATGTATTTCATGCGCCCCACGTTTTTCGTTTTTCAAATTTTTATTTTTTAATTATTATTTTCCACTACAAAAACGTGGTTTTTAAAAATATTATTTTTTATTTTGATTTTTATTACTCTCATTGTTGCCATCTAAACAATTCATTTAATATAATGATAGGTATATATCCCTGCTTCAAAACTAAAACGACACATCTGCAGGCATAATACGTTTGCCGATGTGTCGTTTTAGTTTTGAACCAGCGATATATTTATAATCTAAATGTTTTTGTTTTGATTTTTTTATTTTTTTTATTGTACTCCCAAAATCTAAATTTTTTTACTCACTGTACACAAAACTTTTCAACTGACATGTGACTCTAATTTGAAATAATCGAATCAACAACAAAAGACAATCGCGAAAATACTAATTTTTCTTTAATTTTATTTTACTTTGTATGTCTTCTTTCTCTTTATTTTCATTCATAGTTATCCAATTCTGAACTATGTGCCGCCAAATTTGAAGTTTGTACCTAGTAGGGAAGTTAGTTTAAAATCGATTACAAAACTCCACCAGAACAGACATACACGAAGGCAAGTTAATATAAACGTGGTAAAATGACTTTTGTCTCCGATATACTCAGCTTTTAACCCTGTAACTAAGAGTGCCATGCAGCTTTGGTGATATTAGTCTGTTAAGGTTTGAAATATAGACTTCTTCTTTTTATTTATTAATTTTGTTTCATAGAATCGAGAATCGACGTTGTTCTTCGCAAAGACGGCTTAATCACTTTGTGTCATCATGTATCAAATTATTAATTTACTAGTGGGCTGCGCCCCCTGCTCGCTAACGCTCGCCAACCTCCGAAAATTGTTACGCAATCTTATATGGTTTGCTGCGCAAACCAAGCTCGCTTCGCTCGCTACTAACTTAGGTACATTGCAAATGCACAAAATTCTATTTTTCAATGAATAACTAATAACAATAATAAAACGAATAAATTCGTGATATAAATCAAAAATCGTCAAATAAATTCGTAATATGTATATCGTGAAAAAAGAAGCGCTTTCGACAAAATACTAAAATAGAGATCTATCGACAAAGACTACTCACTTCTGACTAGCTTAATAGTATGAGATTGCCGCAGCTGATTTGAACAACCTGATAGGGTGAATTTCGGAAGAGATCACATTTGGTGAGAATGCTCTCTCTGGTTATTTCAGTTTCCGTTTTTAAAAGCGCTATATGTTGAGCCACCTCAGCTAAATTTGGCATGTGACATTTTTAGCGGCAATCATTGGTCGATTTTCTAGTGTTGCCATTCGGGGAGTTGTAATGAGGCTTTTTTTTGTCGCCGTGTAAGAGAAATATATATATAGATATGATTTCTAATGTGCCTATTTTTTTTAAACTTTATTTTTGACCAGGACTGTAAAAATATACATTAAGGATTGTGATTATTAAGGATTTTATTTTATTTTATAACTGTCGTTGAACAGCCTACCCAATTTTGAGTTTACGACTACTAATGTTCAACTCCGTAGCCTTGTAATTTTGAACCCAATCCAGAAAGCAAAGGAATCAAGTATTTGGAGAAATTTGCCTTCGTGGAGGACCTTTTGATGGAACTTACCCGCATTTGCGTTACATGGAGAGGAAAACCACAGCAATCTCCCACGGTTAGCCTGACTACTGGGGGACTCTAACCCATGCTCCGTCATCCACTGAGGATATTTTACGTGAGCACTGTGGTCGGGGCGAGCCGGGTGTGGAATTTGTATCGATCAGCCATCGCTGGGATTCGAATCGAACCCGGTTCACCTCATTGGAGTGTGAACGCTCTATCCCTTGAGCCACCAAGGTACTATTATTAAAAGGATTATGATTATATGAGATTGCGGAACATCCTATGTAATAATAATAACTATATGGATAAATATTTTTGTTACTCGGAAACGCTGTGTTAGTTTTAACGAACCTCTGTTGAATTTTGAAATAATAATGAATCGACTGATTTACTCTACTTCTTATCTTTACGTATCTTGCAAACTATTGATAATTTTATTTTGTTTGTGTGTCGCTTGTTTTGGCACTTATCCAATTCGTCTGGAGAAAACTGGTTGACTTCATAATCTGTCAGTTCAAGGTGAAAAATAACAACAATGTTTTTTAATAAATTTACACATCTGTTTTTACATCTAGACTGGATTTACAATAAAATGATCTTTGATTATAAGACTAATGTTGGATAGGAAATGTTTTATTCGATATATATATTATGAATTAGTTACTGAGTTTGACATTGAGTTGGTCCCAAAATTGACATTCAGATATATTCATGCGAATTTCAGTCACAAGTTTCTATTATTTTCGTCTGTACTAATTTAAGGATGCTAAACCTGTCCCTTCATAAAATATTCTATCGTAAATTCGAACCCATCACAAAATATTTTATTGTAAAAACGGACCCCTTCACAAAATATTTTATTGTAAAAACGGACCCCTTCACAAAATATTTGATCGTAAAAATGGAACCTTCACAAAATATTCTATTGTTAAAACGGACCCCATCTCAAAATATTTTATGGCGAAAACAGATAAAGCACAATCAATGTTTCAATCAATCTTTAATTCGTGATTTTAAAGCAAAAATTTCTTGAAAGACAAAGTTTTTTGTGTCTCTTTTTCCTTCAAAAGAAAGAAAACAGGATTCTTTACAATTCTTAAATATGGACCTTTCACAGAGAGTTTGAACTGATCTCTGACTTATGAGATAAATCACCAAAACTGAATTCTATTTTTTACAAATTCGCAAAATAAGATTTTTCGCAATTTTAATAAAAAGTTTCAAGGTACCTCTAATGAGTGTAAATTATCAAGGTACTAATTACTATTACAAGGTATGAATACTAATTTTGATATAAAAATGTATTTATAACTAATATGACATAAAAACTAATTCAGTAATAACTAAAGTTCGGAGTCAGAATTGAACATTTTCACTACCGTCTCTAGTTTTTGTTCCTTTGAAATGTATTCGAATAAGATAACTCTAGTATCTAGTTAATTATCATCGGAACCCTAAATACGTTTTAAAAGTAAAGTAGAATTTATGTCTGTTATACAATTAATTATTATACTCAATTCGTAAAAGCAAAACCGCTGTAAGACTATCAAACTATCACTTTAAAGCTTGTCTCAAGGGCGCTTTGTTTCTAATCTGACAGAAATTATTGATAATTTCGCTACAAAAATAAATAGTTTTCTTCAAGTAAGTAGCTTTGTAATTTATTTTAAAAATATCTGCTTATTTGATCGCCAGGAGATTAGTCAAGTATATTGGTGGATTATTTTCACACTAATACTATTTTTAAAATGAAATTCTAGTTTTGAAATACTAGCTTTTAAATGAATTCATGCATTATTTATTGTAAAAAGATTAATGAAATTGAAAAAGCAAACTCGTTATACAAGAATGCAATAAAAAAAATTAAGGGATCACAGTACCCAAAAAATGACCAAACTATCGAATTTTTTTTATTGCTTATAATAAAACTTCAAACTATTTCGAATGCACTGAAAAAAACATCATCTCTCTATCTACATTTTTAAAAAAGTTATGAATGATTTTAGATAGTCCTAATACAGAAGCTTGCTTAGCAGACAGACTTTAAAGTGCCTTTTCTCATAGATGATAATTTTGTGTTTTAATCTTAGTTAAATCCCTAAGGAATTTTTTCTATTTAAGATAGAACTTTGAAGTAAACTTTTTTTATCTTAAGTATAATACACTTATTTAAACTGTGCATGGAATAAGCATTTAGGAGGTATTACAATTTTTACAGCATGTTATATGTACCTAACAGGAATTTTTAACCTTTTTTTTCTACTTTTTTACAAAATAATCTATATAAAATATTCTAATTGTTGTATCAACAAATGAATGCACAAAATTATTAAGATGTATATTCTAAGCAAGAAGAAAAAAAAATTTTTTTGAAAATATGTTAAAATAAAAAAGCCTTAGGGATTTAAAAATTGTGAATTTTTTCAACTTTTTTTAAAATTTTGAAAAAGTTAAACAGTTTAATTATGTTTTGAGGATAAATTATTGATTATAAGTTAAATGAGCATGTAAAGCATCCACAAAATGAATGATTATACATTTATTTAAAAAAATTGTTGCAAAGGTACTGTGACCCCTTAAAGTAAATATTCGTTGAATAAATTGGTGTAAACAATCAAACAAGACCGTAAAATGCAAGAGCCATAAATGTAAATTTCAGACACTATTTCCAAATTTGTATATCTCATCATTAATTAATGGTGTTATTGTATTATTATTTTTAATGAAATGTGGTATAGGAGTTAATTTAATTTTGCATTCTATGAGAAATGTTATTTTCATCAATGCATTATTTATTTTATTTTAGCTTTTATTTTTATATTGATACTTGCAATTTAGTGTGCCTAAAAATAATTTTTAAAAATTTTTTTTTTTATTTATTTTTTTTTTAAATTTTTTTTTTTTTACCCGTACACAATCTATTAAGCGTATGATTCCGAGATAGTAATTTGAATTTAAGATCCCCCAAAATTTTCAAATCTGGTAACCCTGTTTGACGCATAGAGTTATACTCTATGGTCAAACCTATTTATTACTCTATGGTTTGACCCTTCGAATGTTGCGCGTCATAGCTTTAGCAGAAAAACAACTTTTACAGACTTGTAAAACCTGCAGTGATTCCCAAACTTAGTAAACAAATATGAGACTTTCTATTAATAGAATCGGACCACTTCATTCTAAAAATATTGAATTGAGTATGAGGTGAACACACATTTCTTCCCGAATTATTATTAAAAAATTGAATTAGAGCAGTGTTTCCCAACGTGGGGCCCACGCCTCACTGGGGGACAATTTGATTGTTAAGGGGGGCAATTCGAAAATGGACTCGACACAAGCTAAACCCTTTTGCTCTGGGTCATTTAAATGCAATGCTAGATTTCGGTGCCAAAGTTGAAAGAAAAAAGCAAATTCTTAAATAATTGCGGCCGATAAATATTATGTGACTTAGCGATTTTTTAAGCGACAAACCTGAAATGAAGTATCTGTTAACAGTCGATGGTAAAGCATTTGTGAGTTATTTAGCCGATATCTTTGAAAAACTAAATATATTAAATAAGCACAAGGAACAAATGAAACTCTTGATGCAAAAGCGAAGATATTTGGTTTCATTACCCTTATTAAGTTATGTCAGAAATATATTTACAACAAACACTTTTAACAGTTTCATAGGCTCCAAAAATGTGAAATAAATGATACCGCTTTACTTGTTATAGTCGATCATCTGAAAACTCTATCCACTGATTTACAAGAAAGGTTTTCTGATTTAAAACAAATTGATTTTCCAACACGGATGATGCAGTCAATGTTAGTGGATTTGTCTGATATATCAAATATGCAGTATCATGAAGAACTCGGATAAATTATGAGTCAGTTAAAACTTTATTTAATATAAACAGGGTGCGTAGCTTGAATTTTCATAAAAAATAAGCATCTTTTAAGTACTTTTTAAGCACTCAAGAAATATTTTTAATCACTTTCCAAAAAAAAAAAAAAAAAAAAAAATCATAACTAGGATATGAAACTTAATTTATAAACATAAAATCAATAAAATTCAAAAACATTTTCAAAAACTTTAGTTATTTTATCCTGATTATGTAGTTTCTGATAAATATTACAGAGAAAATTATAAAAATCATAAATTTTTATTTATTTAGAACGACAATCGATAAAAATTTCTAATAAAGAGAAAATCTCTTCTTAAAAGATAAAAATTAAGCACTTTTTACAAACACCAAATAAAAAAGCGCCTTTAAGGGCTTTTAAAAAACGTAAACCAGAAATAAGCACTTTTCAAAAACGCTACGCACCCTGATAAAAGGAGTGATGGCATGACTTAGTGAGGAAACAGAAATCAAATACCCAAATTCAACCTAATGTGCAAGAAAACTATTGTTACAGTTTCCATCTTCATATTTAACTGAATGTGGATTTAGTGCTGTAAATGATTTACTGGTAAAAAAACAGAAATCATCTCTGGATGTAATACAATGGGGAGACTGAAGCTAACCAAATTGGAACCTAACATAAAATCTCTGTGCAGCAAGAATCAAGCGCAAGGATCTCAATTAATTAAAATATTAAATTATTATAGAAAAATCTTTACTAAAATTATTTCAAATTTGCATTTTAGTTTTTCATTATATGCTTTGAAAATTTACTTATTGTGTTTCGTTAACAATTTCCTAGTGATTTCTTCCTAAAACCTATCATTTAAGTTTCTTAAGTGAACAATTCAAATTTTTAATATTAAAAATTATGTATATTTTACATAGGGGGGGGGGGCATAAGAATTTTAGAAAGGCTTAGGTGGGGCGTGGCACAAAAAAGGTTGGGAAACACTGAATTAGAGTGTATTCTGTTTCTATGACCCGTGTGTGTTTAATCCTTTTCCAAATAACAGATCATTTTTATGAGTGGTTTTAATATTAAGTGGACCATTACAAAATGTAATTGTATAATCTTGTGTTCTACAATAGGTTAGGAATCAAATAAAAAAGTTTCTTTCATTGTCTGGTGTTGGGTTGGGCTTTTGTTGTCAAAAATTGGCTTTTTTCAATGACACGCCTTTAAGACGGTCGAAAATTGTCAAAAATCGAGAATGATACTTAGAAAATCGTAATGACCGTGGAATGTTTTAGCTGTATATTTAAAGTATTAAGATAAAATATATTCTAATTTACATTAATACTTACATGTAACTGTGCAATTAAAAATAATTATATTAAAGTAGAAGTTTATGGTTAAAATATACCGACTTCTATTTCGATAATCAGCGTTAATTGTATAGTTTTATAATTATTGAGCTCAGTTTCCAGCAATCTTTTGTTAGCATATACTTAAAGTTTATTAACTTACACTCATAAATTCTAAAGCTATATCAGCAAAACCTTTTTCGTTTTGACTGTTTTATCCAGGGTCTCTCATCCTTTTTTTCTTCACTTGTCAAAATCTTGTCATCCCTGGCTTGGTGTGTAACATGAACATACATTGTACTTTTAATAATTATTGATTAAAGTTAGTGTTTATAAATATAAACAAATGATTTTTTTGTACAAATTTTTACACAATTGACACAATTAAAAAAAATAATTTTCATCGGACCATCTACTTTAATGTCTAGCTACGTTAATATTAACTTCATAGACATTCACCATGTTAGAAATAGAAAGAAGAATTTTCATTTTGCATTAAAGGTTTTAAAATAGACGAGTATTTAAAAATAACTTCATTTCATGGAATTTTCTAGTTCTATTTTTAGGAACGAAATTTAATAGACGATTCAATTTGGAATTGGAATAAAAAGTTTTAAATGTTTGAAGGAGGGAAATTTTGTACGTTTTCACTGGTAGATTTTTCTATTTTTAAAATTTGATTTCATAAACATTCTTTTTGGAGTTAAAATTTTTTTCCTCGTTTTATACGTTATTATTATTTTTTTTCACTTTCTAATTTTTATTTTTAATAAATCGTTTCTACGTGTTAAAGATGCAGAAATGTCATTATTATTCTTTTCTACTAATGTTTCGTAATAAAAGTTGAAATAATTGTTTTAATATCAATGTAGCTTGAACATCGTTTATCACCTTTGAAAAGTTAAATTTTGAAGTTGAAATGGTGTGTCATTATTCATAAATAAATGACTCCAAAACCATTGAAAAAGTTAAGTTTCTTGAAAATTAAGTAGTAATATTTAGGTAATACTATAATACTATAAGCAAAAATGAAATAGTTATTATTTATTTTTTAAATCTTTCTACGAAATTTTTCTCTTTTCTAAGAATTTTTTTTACTTATTTTACTTCGTAAAACTGCCAGTTGTGCTACGAATGGCAACTAAGCATTTATATAAATATTACGTAACACTCATCAATCAAAGCATTCAGAAAGGAACTTGAATTGAGCATAAGTGACATCCATTTCGGTGATTGTGGTTCTATGACGTCATATCACCTCTGTGTTATTTCCCTTTTGACATCGAAAGTCATTTCAAGGTTCTTAATAAAACGTACTAATATTATACAATTCAACATAAAACACTCAATTTCTTCTTCCATCTCAAAGCTTACGTGCGTCGGATGCTGCACTAAATATTTCCGATTTCCAGAATAAATAATAATAATAAAAACTGCATACTTTCATTGATTTTAGGACTCAACGAAACTTATAGAATTCAAATAAATTTTCATTATGCCTATGAATGATCTCTTATTAGTAATAAGTTAATGAAGAATGGGATATTCAAAGAATAAAAAAGATTTTTCCCCAAAAAGAAAATAAAAATACGATTACAGTGCTTCACATTTAAAGCCAAGTCATATTTTTAAATTATGTATATGTTTTGGTGAAAAGAATTATCTGGGCTTTAAATCGGACGAAAAACTTAAATATTAAAAAAAAATATTGAATTTTTTAAAAATTTTATCTACTTTGAATCATTATACATTCCATGATTAATTAAAATTTTTTTCTTCATATTTTGTGGCCAAATAATGCAGCGTTGGTTTATAGTAGAATAATAAATAATAATTCAGAGTTTCCATTTATTTTAAAAATAGATTAAAAACACTTTAAAATTGACCGAAACTGTGGTTTCTTCTTTATATTGACTCTTTTGCGCCATTTTTGTCATTTTATTTTATTTTATAACTGTCTTTGATCAGCCGACCCAATTTTGGGTTTAGGACTACTAATAACAAGCTTAACCCCGTCCTGCCCCCGTAAAGGGACACCCGGGGACACTCCGAAAGTTCGAAGTGTGCGCTTTAGGACTACAAATGTTCAACTCCGTAGCCTTGTCATTTTGAACCATATTCAGAAGACAAGGGAACTCCTGGATCAAGTATTAGGAGAAATTTGCCTTTGTGGAGGATTTTTGGATGGAACTAACCAGCATTTGCGTTACATGGAAAGGAAAACCATTAAAACCTCCTTCGGTTGACCTGACGATAAGGGCACTCTAACCCATGATCTGTCTACCATTGATGAGATTTTTCGTCAGCACTGTGGTCATTGCGAGCCAGGGGCGGATTGACCAGCCATTGCTGAGATTCGAACCCGGTTCACCAGAGCTCTCTATTACCTGAGCCACCATTTTCGTCATTAGTATAAATTAGCGCTCTGAGGGGACAACAGTTTTGCATATCTTCTATACAACAATTATTCATAAAAGAACTTTATTTCATCCCTTCCCATAAATTTAACTTTTCTAAATACTAATTTATTTTTCAAGGATTTGAAATCTATAAGTTAGCCTTTTTTTCTTTGTTTTTTTTTCTTTGAAAGTATTTTGCAGTATTGAAAAGAAAAGTATTGATTTGTTAATAATTTGTTAATTAAGAGACAATAGAATGATAAGCTACATTTATAATTCGTTTGAGAAAGTGTTTTTGGTGAGAAAAAAAAAATGCTGTTCCAAGTCGACAGTAAGATATTAGGGAATATTGTAGTGTTACTTATTGCAAGTTCGAAAAACTTGTGAGACACCCATCAAAAAATTCTGAAATGAACAGTAAGAATAAAAATGTCATCAAGGAAAAAAAAAGAAAAAAAAAAAGGGTAGTTCCTCACTATATTGATCCGAGCCTTTCAATTAATTATTTACCCATTGATTGGCACTGATATTTACTATTACTGAATACTATTAGCATAACATAAGTCTATTATTTACGAATACTACAAACATTATTTACTCTACAAATCCCAGGCATCTTGTTGTTACTGTGCCTAAAAAATTATAGTTTGCATCTATTGTTTTAGTAAAATATTTATAACTTAAAAGGAAAAAGTCTGTTTTGCTAATTTCCATTCCAAAAAATGCTGGCTTTTTTAAAATTTTCCCATTCATTTCTTGATTTTGTAAACCATAAAAAAGCTTTCTTTTTCTTGGAATAATGCTAAATTTATTTCATTTTTTTTTTTTTTCTATTAAGTCTATTATTTACGAATACTACAAACATTATTTACTCTACAAATCCCAGGCATCTTGTTGTTACTGTGCCTAAAAAATTATAGTTTGCATCTATTGTTTTAGTAAAATATTTATAACTTAAAAGAAAAAAGTCTGTTTTGCTAATTTCCATTCCAAAAAATGCTGGCTTTTTTAAAATTTTCCCATTCATTTCTTGATTTTGTAAACCATAAAAAAGTTTTCTTTTTCTTGGAATAATGCTAAATTTATTTCATTTTTTTTTCTAAAGAAAATTTTTTATAAATAATGTGAATTTTGTATATGATATGCATACTTAATATAATTAATGTTAAGTATGCATAAAAATAGTGTAAAATTTGTATAAATATTACAGTTGAATTTGTTTAATTATTAAAGATTAATGTAAAATTTGTATAACTATTACCGTACAGTTGAATTGTATGGGCTTCTTTGGCGATGGTAATATGCCCCCCCCCTCAATATTTAAAAATTTCTGAGTCTCCCTCAGTATTTCAGATAAATAAAGAATATTTTCTCGTATTATCATAGATTTAAATTCCTTAAAGTTAAAAAACAAGAAATAGATAAAAATAATAAATCTTTTTGCAGACATTTAACATTTAAAATTTTTTTTCTTTCTTATGTGTGAAATTTAGAAAATTATTGTGACTTTGACATTTAATTTTGTTCCCCTTCAAAAATTTGGCCCCTGCAACACCCATGATACACATAAATAGACATATATATTAGTCTGCAAGGAAAAAACTTTCCTTTGCATCTTGTAATGGTGGGAATACTTTTAGATTTCTCGTTTCTATGGTGATTAATCTTTTTATCATTTCTTTACTGTATTTATACTAAATCACGTTTTCGATAGTTTTCATGCTTTATACTAGTTTATATTACACGCGTTTTTAAAATTTTCTGCTTTTAGTTTATAAAAGAACCTACATGATTGGTTTGGTTGGTTAAAGTGAAAAAGTTGTTATGGTTATTTTATTACTATTTTTCTTGGAAATTATCCAAAGAAAGACTAGTGCTTAATTTCGGCTGAATAGATTTTGATGTATGATCTTAACAATGAATAGATTTTTGAAAGTAGAATGAATACTTTTCAACTTTCTCTCTTTCACTTTAGTTTCAAATTTGAAATTTATTCTTTTACCAGAGATTTTCAATTTTTCAATTTTTTTTTTATTCCTGGGAATTAGAATGAGTATGCAAAATTACATTCACATTTTGATGGATAATAATAGGTATTAATATTTTTTTTAATTTTTTTACAGGGAGCAAAGCTTGTGAAAGAACATCTTTTGTATTTTTGCGTAAGGAGCTTCCTGTTCGCTTAGCCAACATAATGAAAGAAATCCATCTACTTCCAGAACGTTTACTTCGAATGCCATCTGTAGCTTTAGTACAAAGCTGGTAACACAAGTTTTTTAAAATTTTTTTATTGCCTTACTATATAACCATTTATTAAGTTGTAATTGTGTTTATGATGCTATATAACATAAATATGATTAAATAAACAATAATATTCAATTAATAATGAAAATTATATTGTACAAAACAAAAGCATTTAAATAGAAAAAATTAGGTCATTTACAAAACACTCTTTTTGTTTAGTATTTTTATGATTTTTATTAATTAGTCATAGAATTTATAAAAACGAAGATTTAAGCAGAAGTGGACACTAGTTATTCTATTACACTTTATATTAGTTTAAAAAAAAACTTTTCTGACTAGCATGAAACCATTAAATGCTTTGTAATATTCTTTACTATCAAAATATTTAATATGTAATACCTAGTTTCCTTAAAATTCAAACTAATTCAATACTTTAAAATCAGGATCAGAGATTTAAAAGATTGACTCCGAATTGACACATTTCAATTTCATATTTCAAAAATAATATCAAATATACTAAAACTTTTTCAAAATGTTTATGTAAATGCCAAAATATAAAATTTTAATTTACTACAAAAATTTTGCTTTAATTTATTTAACAATATTATAAGGTTAGAAAAAAAAATGTATATTTAATTATTTTATATTTTTTTATATGCTTTAAATGTTATGAGTGATTTTGAAGCCCCTTGAATTAAAGGGGCCTAGTTCATAAGATTTTGGGCTATTGATTATAGGACTATAATCAATAATTAAATTAATTAATTAAATATAATTTTTATTGTACAGATGATATGTTTATTCACAGTACATATATATATTTTTTTCCATAGGTATGAAAGAAGTTTTGAAGAAATCTTAGTCTATGAAACTTCAGAAGCTAATAAGAAGACTTTAGAAAGGTATTGGCCAGCAGGTGTTTCTAAAGAAGTGTACAGTATTTAGTGCTCTACCTAAACTGTACTGAAATGATTGAAAATATATAAAATTTTAAACTTTTAACAATTGTTTTTAATATTTAAATAATGTGTTAGTCTATCTATGCTATGAATGAGTGAGTTAATTATTTTTGTCTATTGTCATTATAAATCTATCTCGGCTTTTATATTTTCTTATGGTAAAAACAATGTAAATTAAATTTGTTATAATCTGATATTAAACATAAGAAAATTCTGCTTTCATATTTTCTGTGTGAACTTTGATAAAATTTAGTATAGTATAACAAAAACAGTTATTGTATTAAAAATAGATAAAATTTAGTATAGTAAAAGAAGTGTTAATTATTCAAATTTGTAGTCATTGATGTTGAAATATAGAGAACCTCTTTTTTCATATTTTTATGGGAAATATGGTTATATTTATAGTAAAAAAACATAATTGAAGTCTATAGTTATGTAATATTTGAGAAAACTCATCTTATGTTTCCTTTAAAAATGTAGTAAAATTAAGTATGGCAATTATAGTATTAAGATTTAGTCTATCAATATTTAGAGTATAGGAAAGTCTAAAGTATAGGAAAACTCTTACATATTGTGTAAAAAAATATGGTAAAATTCAGTATCCTGGCTGAAGCTAAAAACATTAATCGTTAGGACGAGAAAAAAGGATCTGCCGACAATAAATAATTTTTTTAAATTTACTATTTATTTTGCATTATTTTCTCCAATAAAACGGTTACAATTCAAGATATGTACCTTATTTTAATAAGGTAACAGTGATTCCACGAAACAGGTTGTTTGAAACTCAGGATTTCCATATTTCTGGGTCCCATTTTATTACTTTATATCTATTATAATTTAAACTCCTAATATATTATCCATTGTGTAAAACAAAGAATTTCAAATCATATATTTTAACTAGCAACGCTTTTAACTAGGACTTATTGAAGGAAAAGTAGTGATCTAATATCAAACTAAGAATTATTCTAATTTTCTCTCTCAGCCATTATTAATAAAGGATTTTCTTATATTTAAAATTTAGTTTCAATTTTACCTACATTAATCTGTTTTCAGGCTTTTTTCCCCCTCAGTGGAGAATTACATGTCCCGTCTACGATTTTGTGATGTATTTGATGTACAGAATACATATATATACTATATACATTGAATACATATATATACTACATATACGGAATACATATATATATACTATATACACAGAATACATATTTATACTATTTACACAGAATTACTAAGCCAAGCCAGTAAAATTAGCTTCAAATTATTGGTCTCTAATGCTTCTGCAAATTATTGCTTAAAAAGTATTTTGATAAGCTGAAGCTCATGTTATTCCAAAATAATAGTTTACATTTGTGAACTGGAAATAGGTTCATAAAAATCTGCTATTTATAGAAATGTTTGTCAATAAAAATTAGAATATGTTTTCAATTTCAAGGATTCTTTTTGATGAAATAAGGCTCATACAACTTTTAGGGTTATAAGTTTTTCTATAGAAATAACTTGTTCGCATTTTTATTACATTTGATTTTACTTGTTATAAAACTATGATTGCAGAGTATTTTCACACTTTAATATTAAGTGGAGACAAGGTATGCTTTTATTTTTAAAAAGTTGTTAATTAGTTTGCCATTTTATAATACTCATTCCACATGTTTTGAGAGTGATTCTGACTATTTTCTGATTTTTGTAAATATATGATTCAAGATATAAGTATATTATATACACATTGAAAAACTATAAAGACTTTTTTTATAGTTCTGTTTTTCAAAAAATGTTTATTTAATTTTATATTTATATTACTTAGTGTGAATATATCATAATGTGAAAAATGGAAAGTTTTATTTTGAAGAATGTCAATTAGTCTTAAGCTTTTTGTTTCTGCTTTTTTAATTTTGGTATGTTATTTATCTTTGGGCAATTCAATTAGAAAATCTAGCTGTTGCAAACATAACACCTAGTTTTAAATATTTAAAATTTTTTAATACTTATGAAAGTTTCTAAAAAATTTGAGTTTTTTAATTTTCACAAAAATTATTATATCTGCCCAAATTTTTTTAAACTGAATTATGTGCATTTAAAGCCTGAAAATACAACATTCGTTAATGTCCATACGTCCTCATGTTTCAAAAGCAAATACTAAACACAAGTTTTTTTTTATTTTATAGAGTATCTGATTCATTTGATTGTAAAAAATTGTTATTTTCAATCTATTATCAGGCACACAGATTGACATGAAAAATGACTTGTTTTGAGATTTTTTTTCTTATTCTGAAATATTTTAGGCTGTTCTTTGAAAGCTCTATCATCTTATTAAATAACGTTTCTTAACACTTGATATATTAGAAACTATTTTAGTGACTTAACTGTTTTTTGTTGTCTTTAAGTTCTGTTTGAAGCCAGTTCCCTCTTTGTGAATTATAAAAATTGTGCAAAATGTTAATATGATGAAAAGCCACAGTTTTGTCTAAAGTTGTGTTTGTGATCATATTTTTAATTTTTGAAAAGTTACTCTAATGCTGCATTGCTTGGACACTGCAATTGAGAATTATTCATTTGTTTTAATTTTCGTTATGGTGGAAAAGTTTTGTAAATTTGGCAGTTACTTAAAAACAGTTTAATTTTTAAATTATTTGATAGCTACATGGCATTTTAAAATAATAGATTTACTTTGATTTTAAGGCAATTAAACTGTTGCTTTTTTTATTTTCCTACAAAGAAATATACCTTCAAATTACATTTTATTTAATGCACATGAATTAATATGAATTTAAAGAGAAAAAAATGTGATTCTATTACAGTTTCTGTGATCGTCTTTTGAAAATTCACAACCGCCACAATGATGTTGTTCCAACTATGGCGCAGGGTGTGATTGAGCTGAAAGAGGTATGCCCACTGGATCAACAAACTGAGCACAGCATACAGTATTTCTTAGATAGATTCTATATGAGCCGCATCTCCATACGCATGTTGATTAATCAACATAGTAAGTTTCTATGATAATGTTTATTTTGTTTTCTTTATATTTATTTATTTTACAGACAGTGCCCCCCCCCCCAAAAAAAAAAAAAACTAACCACTCCTGAATAACTTTTGATCTGATGATCGGATTGACTTTTGCAAAGGCGCGATCTTTATGGTCCAAGGGGTAGCCTTAAATATGCTAATTAATTAGTGCTGAAAATGTTTTAAGTTACAAAATCAGATTCAAAAATAAGCTTTCTCCAAAGAAACATTCCTGTCTAATAAAGTTTGGTTTCTAAAGTGTAAAATTCTTTGTACCAATTTGTAGAATATAATTTTATATTTTTTAAAACTACAAAATTTGAAGAACGAAATGGGTTAAATAATTCTTGAGGAATTGAATTTTAAAGAGGTATATTTAAATAGATATTACAGCTAATCCAAAGTTCACTATTTCTTTCAATTAATACTCTATCCTTTTTATTGTTTGTAAGGAGCTGTAGCTCACTATCTCTAGTAAATGCATTACTTATGCTGATTATCTAAAAGATGGGGGTGGGAGATGATTCTTGCCAACGAAACAAAATTGGCTTTTGAGAAATCGTATGTTGTTTTGGAACAACGATTGTTGAGGAAAGAATCTCTGACTAGATTTGAAAGAAGGTTGCTGCTCTGTGATATCTTTAGTTACTGATGATCTTAATAAGCATTTAAAAAGTCTTTTGATGACCGTGCTGTCAAATAAATAATAAAATGAATTAAAAATATGTTTAACTTGATTTATTTAATTGTAAAAGTAGAATGTTATCTAATATTTAGATTGTCAATAACTAAAGATACCAGTGAGCAACAGCCTTCTTTCAAATCCAGTCAGATCCTCATTTCCTAATATTTACTGTTTCAATAATATATATACATATGTATATATAGATATTTAAAGCCCATCTTGTTTAAATTATTTTGCCCCATCTTTTCACAACCAGCTGTATTTTTATAAAATCCAATACAATCAACTGAAGGATAGAATTACTTTAGCAAATTCATTACTATCCCTCACTCAAATAATATGCCTTTAGTATTGCAATTGGCATCAGATTTAACTCGTAAATTTTCATTGCTATTATATTTCAATAGAATATTCATTTTCATGCAGAATTTTTATTTGGTACTTCTGATAAGTCCTACATCTTACTACTAAGTAGTTTTGATTTTTAAATTTCATAATTGTGAACTATTTGAATAATTAAATAATTATTGATATATTTAGTCAAAAACATTTTTTGTGTATATTTTTCTGAAATATTTTTGTACAAAATGTGAGTATTATTGTTTTAATTGAATTATATGTATGCATGATACGCACTTCATTATTAAATCATTTATTAAGAATATTAAATACTTAGTTGCCTATGTTGAAATAAAATGTAAATATTTTTGCAGCATCTTTGTTTGGCACTAATTTAAATGGCCATCCTCGACATATTGGCTGCATTGATCCTAACTGTAAAGTTACATCTGTCTTAAGAGGTAAGTTTCATAAATAAATAAACTAATGTTTAATCTTTTTTTATTCAAATAAGTACTTAATTGTTATACATATATTTTCAATGCAAATAAAACATTCGATTTATTAAGTTTTAATAAAGAAGCTCATTTATTTATTATGGCACTCCAATTCTTTATATATGTTAACGTGAATGAATGAAAGCAAGAAGATGTTGACTTTCACCTGTAAATGCAAAATCGCTATTTTAATGTAGGATAGATTAGGAGAAACATCAGTGTTCGTTCGAAGTACCAGTTAAATGCATACTGTGCAGCGGCACTTGACCTTAAAACATTGATGTAGGGCATCCTGGGCAAATGTATACTAAGGGGCACTGAACCTTAAAAAAAAACATCAGTGAAGGGTATACCAGGAAAAAGTATACCGGGCAGTGGCACTTAACTAGACCTAGTGATATATTTCAGATATTTACCAAAGCGACTGTGATTGTCAACCCATTTCAGTCATTCACAGTAACATATATTTTATTTGCATCTGACAAACTTTTTTTTCTTTGATTTAAATTTTTTTTTTCTTAACGAGTAGACTCATAAAAAATATTTGTTAAGTTTATAAAAGTAATAACACATTAATTTCCTGATAAATAATTGCATCATTTATATTCTTTTAGAAGATAATGTAGAATTTTTAATAAAAAAATATTTTGTTTAAATTTATTACTTGTTATTTTTTAAAATATGAAGTAAACATTTTTTCTTAAAAAAAGTAACTATTCATAACTGATAATAATTGAAGCTCTCACATGTTAAATACTAATTTGTTTATTTATAGATGCTTATGAAAATGCCCAGTTCCTTTGTGACCAGTATTATATGACTTCTCCTAGCCTTGAAATTGAAGAAATTTGTGGTATTTATTTTAAAAATAGATTACCTTTATGCATAGTATAATGAAATGGTATAATGAAATTTTGATTATCTGAACTCTTTCATTTGACACCTCTGTCAACTTTAGGCAATTTAAAAGCTTTTCTTTTATATATATATATATTTAGTTTTTTTTTCTCCTCCCCTTCCATAAATAATAATGTGCTGTGTTTATGCGTTGTAAATAGATTAATTTTTCTTTTTTCTCACCTCACTATCACTGATAATATAAGTATTGAAACTTTAATTTAGCTGTAATAAGGATTTCACTCGCTTCATGACTAAGGCTTTAGAATTAAAAGAAATTGATCAACTCTGCTTAGTTAAAATTTGGCCCTAATAAACATATTTAATGCTATCATCGAGCCCTTTCGTAAAATTGTATGAAAATTTCCATGCTATGTACTACTCTACCATTGAATAATATGGGTGAAACAGTGTTTGCAGCTAAAAGTTCGAAAAAAGCTGAGACTTATGCTCAGAAGGTTAAAATGGTAATTAAACGTATCTTAGTGTAATAGTGTGCAATATTTGTTGATGTCTTGATATCACTGAATGTAGAGAGAAGGGAAATAAGGGACAAGGTAGTTATCTAGTTTTTTTTTTAGTGCACAACAGAATATAAATGTAACTCTGCTGATAGTTGTCCATACATGTATGCTTTTTAAACATGAAATGTTTAGATTGCATGAAGTAACCAATATAAAATGATGTTGGTTTTTATTTTTCTTGTAGTAATACTAGATTTAAATAAAAGTATCTTCTGTTTTGTCCTCTTTTGTGTAATACTGTTCACATTATACAGCATAGAAATGTTACTTGTTATGTTGATTAAAAACTTCATTCCCTTTCAACATCGCTTTTTTTTTTTTAAGCAAATGAAGTTTTTAATAAAGCAATACCTCTTTGCTTTAGTTTCTTGGGATTATTTATATAATAAAATAAAAAAACATTTTTTTAAAAGGAAAAAAATTTTTCTTTTTTAGCCATATTAGAATAAAAGAAATTGTTAACTTGTTATAAATACAATTTTTTTATCTTTAGCATTAACATTTTTCTGATGAGTCTAACTTGTCATGACAACAAATTTTTCGTAATTTATCATGTTTGTTACTTTGAGCTCTTACCGTAATTTCACCATTTTATTAAAAATTTAAAGTTTTTCTTTTTAGACATGAAAGAAATTCTCATTATGTTTCATTTGTTCTAATGGCTTCATACTTATTTTAGCTGTTGATCCTGGCGTGCCTATATCAGTTGTATATGTGCCAGCACATTTATATCATATGTTGTTTGAACTTTTTAAGGTGAGTATGAGTTATAAATTTTTTTTTTTTCATAGTTCTTTTCTGAATTTTATTTATTAGTTTGATTTCAAGCCATCCTAATTAGTTTAATTTAAAGTTTTCCAAATTATATTTTTTATAATATTAATTTTAGAAACATTTGAATGGAGATTTAATTTTAGAAACATTTGAAGTTAAATGCATACTGCTGGTTTATCTATAGATAAGCAATATCATGACAAGACTGAACACTCTTTGTTTTGACAATCTTTGCAATAGTATAAATTTTTTTTAATACTTTTAATGTAAATGATGCATAAGGCCTGCGATTGAAATGAAATGATCATTTAATCAGCAATTTTAATAATTAAATTTTTTAAAAAGTGATCTTTGATCTGAATCATTAATCAAATTAAGAAAAAACCAGTATGATAATTTTTCATGCTTTTTTTTATAAATGAGTGAGAGCAAAACGTAGATTTGTTCTAATGCAATGAAATAATCAAAACTTTTAAACAAGCTTATATATATATTATTTTTGTATATATATTGTCTTCCAGTAATTATAGTAAATAAAGGGGTATTTCTTTAGAATTTTTTCATGCTGAATTGAATTAGACCAAGCCTAAAACGATCAGACCAATAGTTTAGAAGTTATAAGGATCTTATATATGAAAAATGCAAATTTGTACTAGTATGCAATTCTGATATTGCTATCCAAACAAGAGACACATTGTTTTCTATGCATTTTATTTACATTGAATCACTAGAATGAATGGTACTAAAGTTACTAATTGTGTTTTTAATGGAAATAAGTGAACAATACATATTGTTTTTTTCTTGTTTGAATATTGACTTATACATTTGGTTATTTCTTGTTGGTAAACATATTTTGTTCTTAGAAGTTTAAAGCTAACCTTTTTTTTCTGTATGTTTAAGTAATTGAAATATCATTATGTATTTATTTTAAACACTTGTTGAATATATAGTTGCACATCTTAAACATAGTATTTTAGATATTGTTTTTTTAGATATTAGTTTCTGTTCTGATTAAGAATACCATTTTTTTTTATTGAGAACATTAGATTAAAATTATTTGTATGGGAATGAAATTGCATGGAAGAGTTAATCTGAAAATTATTTAAATTTTACTTTTAATCTAAAGTTAATCTAATCTAAGTTAATCTAAAAATTATTAAAATTTTTAAGTAAAAAGTAACTTTTCTTGCACAAATTACAAAATTAAGAGGGTAATAAATATTTTTCATTTTTTAAAACAATCAGCTATTGTTTTGCTTGTGCGATTGTATTCTTCTAACTTGTTCAAATTATATTTTGTCTTGTGTGAATATTTGTTAGCATTTGTTAAGCAATAATACTACTGTCAGTTTTTTTGTACTAAATTTGATGTATAATGTCTGGATATTTTGTTGACAGAATTCTATGCGCGCTGTTGTTGAGTATCATGGAAGTGATGCAGACAAGTTGCCTCCCATTAAAGTGCTTGTATCTCTTGGTAAAGAAGATCTCACTATCAAAGTAAGTGCAAATACGTTATTTACTTATCTTGAATAACATTATTTATTTTTGTAGTTACCAGAATGTAGTTATGCTTAGTCAAAAAAATTTTCATTTTGGGGATGTTAACTACTTCAGGTTTTCGAAATTTTCTATTTGGACTATGAAAAACTTTTAAATTTTATATATCAAACATTAATGAGTGCAGCGGGCGTGGATAGCTTTGTTGGCAGGACGTTGGACTTGTTTGTGAAAACGGGAATTTGAATCCAGTCGGCTAAAGAATCTCCGTGTATTAAATAGTGATGGTGCTCGTTAAATTTGTCAAGGTCACAAAGTCCTCTACGTTCTCTTAACAAATCAATACCAATAAGGTTACTGAAGTGGAGATTGATCATTCACTGGAGTGTGAATAGGTTCTTCTTGTAAAAAAAACAGGCCGTGACGTATGTGTGGCTGCAGTCGTGCTCATGGATGGCGCCACTGAAAAACAAGAAGCACACCCTCTGCTTCATAAATTTTCTAGATTTTAAGTGGCATTACTAACAGGAGAGAGGTATTAAGCTGCAAAGAAGTTCTCTGTAGCTTTCAAGTATGTTTATATTTACCTTGTATCTTTAATTGGTAAAAAAAAAGAAAAAGAAATCTGGACTGAACAAATAAAAGACTTACTGTAGAAGAGTTTAGAAATAACGCATGCCTAATAAGTGAGCCAAGCTGGTTTTTATTTTTGCCACAGCTTACATTTTGTAATTTTTTTCTAACTCATATAAATTTTATGTTCATTCTTAACAGCTATTATTCTTTTCAATAGAATAAGTTTGTTGATTCCTCTTTTAATAAGATTATGAACAATATTAATCCCTTTTATTCTATATTGGTTGAACATTACATAAAGAATGCTTAATGATTAAATTTGCCACATGTATCATTCCTACTAATCCCTGCGTGTATAAGCAGAACATGCCTCTTACCGGCTTTGTGATCAAATATTTAAGGCTCATGAGCATTTTCATGTTATATAATGTTGAGTTTTTAATTAGACTTTATACACTTAGATTATTGAGCCTCCCTAAAAACAGTAAGTGGAAGTGTTTTGATATCAAAGAATTGCATTTTTCTTCTATTTAGAATAAATAATGCTGGGTCACCCCTATTTTAATCTACAAAATCATTACTTTTAGAATTAGAATGAAACCTCGCAAGAGCGAACAATCTCTGTTCCATAGTAAAATGGTCGTTGATAGAGGTGGGTCGTTCTTAGAGGTTAACTCCATTGATTTCAAAATTGTTACCGAAGGTATGTGATTTTTCACAAACTACTTTAATTTTAGTCAGTGTTATTTACTTCGTGCGGAAATGCCACTTCTGCTGACGTCATGAAGAGATGGATTGATGATTAAAACTTAGCATCTATAAAAATGATCCTAATTGATATGTGTAAAGACAAATTTACCAATTATGAATGATAAATCTATTTTAAATAAATAACGTTTTTTGTATAAGTTTGCATTTAATTTTGTATCATAAAAATTAATTAGCTTTAGAAAATGAGAAGAGGTTTGTTTGTTTCAGATGCTTTTTTTCTTCTAAAATAACTTTTCTTGTTTAACTACTCTAGAAGTAAATCATTAATAGCATCGTCTTTATTGCACTCTGACTGCAACATAAAGTTGTATACTCAAGAAGAGCTTTCTCTAAATAAGAGTATCACACAAATATTTTGAATAAATTTGTTTGGTTAAATTTTTTTCCTGTTTCCTTATTTGACCTTCTCGGCATTTGGTACAGATGTTTGCCCGGTTGCTGGTCTCTCCTAAAGGTTTTCTTGGACGCAAAATTAATGGAAAAATTTCGTGCCTCCCAAAAGTGGTCGTAAATGGAGGTGGTCTTTCTTGGATGTGTCACTATACAATGAAATCACAAGAGAAATTTATTTTGGTTTAATATTCTTCCTGTAAATCTATTTTGAGTTTTACATTTTTACATTCTTTTATAGTTTTGGTTTTGTGAAAGATTCTTCATACTGATCTGTTAACATTTTTTTCAAGAATGTTAAATAGTAAATTGTAAAAATTTTAGTCTGACTAGCATCTCCAAAATGTCATGAGCACATGTTTGTCTCTCTTAATGATCTAAATTTTGTTTTACAGATGTCTGACAGAGGAGGTGGGATTCCTCGTTCCCTCACAGAAACCCTCTTTCAATACATGTATTCAACTGCTCCTAAACCTTCATCATCTGTAGAATCTACACCTTTGGTATGATTCTTGAATATTTTATGTATAAACTGTCATTAGTATTTGTGAGTGGTTTAATTATGTACCTAAAATTCACCTTCAATCAGGATTTATTAAACTAAATGAAGTACGACAAGAAAATAAAGAAATTTTGTTTAAATGTTGGAAATGAAGCATGGCGTAAGAATGGTTAAAATTAATGTTCTTTTTTGCCATTCAGAGTTTTTTTCTCCAGGTATTGCAGTAGAAGGGGATATATCTCAGTTAATATGCTTTCTTTGCTAGAGTTTTATCTTAATATCATATGTAGATTTAATAAATATTGCAATTGAAATACCAGAGTTTGGGAAATAATTTCTATAAATAAACAAAATGCTTAGTTACTACACCCAGCCTACTTCCAGCTTAAAGCAAAGTGTGCCTTTATTTTCTAGTTATAAAATATCTATGATATAAAATATCTTATGGTATTTTAACTTATAAAAAATCGATATCTATCATAAACTCTAGCAATTTTTAATGCAAAATAATTTTGTGTCACTTTTATTTCATAAAGTAATATATGAGTACAAAAAATTATAAGCACATTCGACCAAAAGTGTTTTAATACATGTACCATGGTTGAAAAATAATAATAATTTATTTATAATAATTGTACCATAGTTGAATTTAAATTGATAATATATTGTTGAATTAAATTATTGGTGTGGTATGGCGATGAAGTGGTTAGTAAAATTAACATAAAATAAAGGGATGTAAAATTCGATAGAGGTATTCAGTCTATAAAGAAAATAAAACAACATGAAGGAATGAAATAAAAAGAGATTGACTAATTAATAATTTTTGACACTGAAGTTTTGATCATCAAAAAATGATGCAAAGGAAAGGCCAAAAGTGATCGAAAATAGTGGAAGAAAACATTGCAAAAGTGAATTAACCCAACAGAAAGGGTCAATCAAAGTAAAAGGAGACTGAATAACATCTATAAAATTATACACAACAATAAATAACTACCCTCTAGTCAAATTAAATACAAAATGAGTCACTTACCCCAGTTAGCATCATGGCACCATCTTTGTGTCGCCGTCCAAAACCAGGGAAGCAAACAATAAAAACTACAAAACTAAAGACATGACACAAAATTCTCGTTCCACAAGTCACATTATTTTATTTATATATTCCTTTTCTTTTACAAGGCGCTAACAAGTTTAACTGAGTGGGGAGGGGTGCAGATACCCAGAAAACACACCCAAAGAAAACAGTACATAAATTCGCTCTACCAAAAAAAATCACTGCTACTAAATAATTCGCATTAAAAGAAAACTTACAAAATACGATAGAATAGAATCCATTAAACTTAGACCATTTTAGGAAAGAATAGGCCAAACTCGTCTATAATAATAATGAAAGTAAAAAAAATTGCCAAAGGAAAAAAAATGGCAAAGTTTTTTTTTAAAAAAAGAAATGTAACTTGGGGGGGTTTGGTCTGGCTCGCTGACCACGATGGTCAGCTCACCAGCCGCACCGCAATCACAGGGAGAAGAGATGTAAGTCCCCCCCCCCAAAAAAAGGTAATAATCCTGGCGTCCGCCTAAGCGCGGGAAAAAGACGAAGCCTGAGGGAGGAGAAAGGACTAACGAGATTGGATGAGGGGATCACGGGACTGAAAAGGCAAAATCCAATCAGGGTGACTAGAACCCACATCATCAATAAGGTATCAAAGGGATGGTGTTGTGTTTGGAGGGCGTGATTACACCATCTCTGGGAAATTCAAAATCCGGTTAAAGCCGGTATCGCACCACGTGCAAACACCAAGGTTACAAAATGTTATGGGAAAATGGCTGACGTAAGGTCGTAGAATGAGGGGAGAAATTGGCCTTGAGAAGGACAGCGGGGTCAATTCGACCTTGAGTCACAAAAAGGTGAAAAGGATGACACAAAAATGTGTTACTGAAAGAAAGAAAAGTATTTCCTATTCTCATTAAAGAGTTTGGGTAAAATAAAGATTAAGTTAGACAAAAAAACAACTAACATTAAACTAAGAGGGATTAAATTAAACAATTAGAAAAAATCGTCACACATCACTGTGACAATACATTTTAATTTTTTTTGTAATAATATTTTTGTAAATTTTTTCTTTTAAGTTCTAAAAAAGCATTTTTTTAATATGTCCAATTTAAGAAGAACCCCCCCCCCCCCCGCATATTTCATTTACATACATTGATCAGCTTACCGTTGCACTTTTTTTATTTTATATTTTATTTTCTGTTTTATTTTAAATATTATTTCATTTTGTTTTTATATTTGTTATTAGTACATAATTTAACAACATAATCTTACCACATAGCGTAACAGACATAATTTAACAACCAAGTGGTTTAACTTCATACCGATGGAGTTTGTAAGCTAATTAAATTTTTTGAAATAGTCTTGAATTTACTTCCCAACTATGCATAAGAAAAGTGAACCACTGTACTTTCCATTTGAAGGAGAAAAAAAAGTTATGCGCTTTTTAAACAATATATTTAAAATATGATTTTGAAATTTTTATAGTTCAGCATAAATCGTTTTACTTTCTTAACTGTGCCAGATTAAGAAATTAAAAAATATATATAATCTCTTGCATGAGTTTTTTTGTTTTCACTGAAAAAGACATAAAGGAAACTCAAATTTAATGCAAGTAAGTAATTTGCTCCTACTTTAAACACAGTTTCACAATCAAGAGATTTTACTGTATGACTTAATTACATAGATGTGACTCAATATGACATTTGTATTGTAGGCTGGCTATGGTTATGGACTTCCTTTATCAAGACTCTATGCTAGGTACTTTCAAGGAGATCTTATAATCACATCAGCAGAAGGTTATGGTACAGATGCCATAATATATTTAAAAGTAAGCTGACAAAAAAACTTTTTTTTGCCTTTGAATATAAACTTTTTTTAAATTTTTTTTAAAAATTTAGTTAAAGCAATTTTGTCAGAAGTGAAACAAAACTAAAAATCAATGTATAAAATGATGTTATAACAATTTTGAACAACCTGCTAACGAGATGTTTACATACACATGATTCTTCTGCAAATGGGCAGAAATCCACCATCTTATTCTTTTAGTTTGGAAGATTTTCGCCATTTTGAATTTTTGAAACTGCTCCGTAATCCACTAATATTGAGATTCCTATTCACACGGTTTGAATATCAAGCATCGAATTTCGTATTTACCTAGTTACAGGTTCTAATTTGTATTTGCATGGTTTAAAAATCGTACATCGCGATTTTAAAATCCAATATTGCAATTTATATTCATGCCATTTTAAAAATCCAACATCGCGACTCTTGTAAGAACTAAGATTTTTCTTAAATTTGTTACTTTAAAGGTGTGATATTCATCATTTGTAGAAAGTTAATAAATTTTATTTAAAAAAATTTTGTTAAATATGAAACATGTATGGTATATAAATTGATTTCTTGATATTGATTTTTTTTGCACATAATATTTTCAGGATTTTTTCACTTTGTCACTCCTGGCTTTTTGCGCTGTTCCTAAATATCAATAAATAGAAATTTCTTTTATTTATTATGATTAAGATAAGTCATAGAACACAACAGGAAATAGTTCTCCAAAGTTGGCATTTCTTCCTGAAATCACGTCATCTTTCCTGTAACACACATCCGACTTAAGAGCCCTTCTTTTTCTATATTTTCTGAAGTTCACAAGTCATAGGTCGGAAAAATAGCTTCCCATCGACATTGGGAGTTGGTGGAAGGTATTCTTTTCTCAGCCTTATGAATTGAATTGACTTTTTTCAAGCAATAAATATGAAATATATATTTCACAATCCAAAACACTCTTAAGACAGTTTTATTTTATTTGAATTTCCCTTCAATTCTTATACATTGATTGCTTTTTATATTATGAGAGGTTTACATTTAATGTTCTCCTTCCTTTATGATAAACAAACTTGTTTTTGCTGTATATATATAAATCCATAAGATTTGTGACTGTAAAATACCTTTTTGCAGGCTTTATCCGATGAAGCGAATGAGCTGTTACCAGTGTTCAACAAAACTTCCTCCAAGCATTACAGGGCTTCTGTGGGAACCCATGATTGGAGCACATCACTTCACCCGGTGAACCAGACCATGGGTATGCGACAATTTACTACCTTCAATGATAAGAGAAGGATATCAGCTAGGTGAAGGTATGGATATTCCACTCTTTCGTCGTTCCCTTCTTCCTGAAATTTGAAAGTTTGACCTTCCAATATATTATCAGTCAAATAACTTATCCTGATTGCTTTATATCTATCAGGTCTGGTGGTCGGAGAAAACTGCATTATTTTTGTAGTTTTCTACAACTACTTTGTTACATATGTATTTAACTACAACTTCTTCTTCTTTTTTTTTAAATATAGTGACTACAAACTGCTTTGAAATTTTAACTACTTCACTACATTAAGGAGATGAACTTTACACGCATGTTCAAAATGGTTTTGAATAAGAAATTAGTTTACATTAAATATGAGGGGGTAATTAAGAAATATTAATACATGTTTACATGAGCCAGTGTGTTAGTCCAAAGCATTTCTTTTTCGAATTTGTTCATTTAACCTTCAATTTTTTATCCTTTTTTTTTTGACAGTGAATATTTAATTTAAGAATTGGAAAATTAACAAATGCCTGCAATTTTTTAATAGTTTAATGCTCTTTTATTTCCTCTAAGAAATTAAGTACATTGAAAATATGTTCTTTTATTTTTAATGTTTCAGGAGTGTGCATTTGCATGTGAAAATGTGACTAAAGTGATTTATTATCTATTTTTTGTAATGGCTAATTTAAGTATTTGTTGTGTGTAACTTTAAATATGTAATTTTTGTTAATGCTCAGCTACAGGGTCATTTCATTGAGGAACCGACAAAGATTTTTACCCATCTAATTCAAAAAATGAGTTGCATTAGAACCATATTTTTTTTCTAAACTAACATTAAAAGTAGTTGCCAGGAATCGCTATAAGCAACTGTTTTTTTTTTATTGCACTACTACCTACACTATTTTTTTAAAAAAATAAAGTAGCACACTACACTACAAACTTGGAAAAAAAAGTAGCGACTACAATAGTTTCACTTTTTGTTATGCGCTATTTCTGACCACTAATCAGGTCTATTGCAATTCATCCTTAACTGTGCAACAATAAGTATTCATGAGAAGATTTTTTCAAAATTTCTGTGTGTTTGTAATTTTTCTTAAAATCATAGAATTTTTTTTAAAAATAATGTTAGTATCAGTTAACTATATTTATGTTGCATCAAAATAATATTTGATTTCCAATGACTAAAATTCTATTAGAGTTAAAATATTACCCAAAGCATTCCGAAAATTCTAAATTACGCGGTGGTCACTAAAGTCACTCATTTTTCTGACTTAAATGGTCAAGGGATTTCAAAAGATTTTCCAACTTCACACAAAAACAAAACGCAAAAGAAGTATTGCCTATTATAACGTATGGTTTAATAGTCAGATTTTCCCATACTAAAGTGAAATCTCAACAGTTTCATGGAATTATGTGTATTAGTGTAACATGATATTTATTTGAAGCACGCCCTATTTTAATAATCACAGATATTTTTAAAGGACCCATTCTATAAGCACCTCGAGTATTAATGTGCTTTATCTTATTTTCAAAACATTTCATAACATTTTCACTTCTTTAATTGTTGATACAAAGTTCTAAGTAGAACCTGTTTACTTTCCTGCACAAATAAACTAGTTTATCTATTAAAAAGTTTTAAGAGTATTTTTTTACAAACCTGCCACGTAGCATATGGCAGTCAAATTAATTTCTAATTAAAGGAGAATTTTCCTTTTTCATTTATAAAAAAATTAATACTGGCAAAGGTACCTTAAATGATTTGTTTTCAAACTTTCAAAATCAGGAAGCATTTTTTTTTATTCTATTGCATGACTAATTTCTTAATTTGATTTGTATTACTCATAAATATTTTTTTCTTACTGAAATTACTCATAATGTTAATGAAAAAGTTTTTATTATTATTTTTGCATGCTACATATATTTTTTTAAAGTCTGCACAAATGTTAACTTTTGCAATTTATGCACGGAAATAATCTTGACGTAATTTAATAGGTATGCATTGAATTTTTTTCTTCAAAAACTTAAGAATGTAAAATGTTTCTTTCTTGAAATGTACTTTTAATCATTCTTATTAAATTTTCACTTTTAAATATCAAAATTTGACTATTAAAGTATTTAAACAACTGATTTATTAGTGCAATGTATATATATATTGTTTCTTCTCCTTTGTTTTATTAGTACAAATTTTGTCCTATTATGACTTTGAATTATAGCAATATATTGAGCATGCCAATTAGACTATGGAAGAATTCCTTTGTAATTTATTTATGCATTAAATTTTTTTTGTCTTTTGTAAAAAAAATAATTTTGAATATTTATTATTCTCATGAATTTTCATCCCATTATAAATATTGGAAATTTTTTTGATACCAAACCCTCTTCTGAAAGCTTGGTTCACATTATATCTGGGCATTGTTTTAGAAAAAAAAAATAAATTTAGAGAAAAAAAAATATTTTGTCCTTTATTACAGCTAAAGAAATGTTCATAAAATTAATATTAAATTTTCAGCTTAATGGTATATTTCTAAATCAAAATAAAAAGCTATGTTTTTCTATTAAATTTTACCTTGTAAACAATTTTGAAATGTTTGTAAAGATTTATGAAGTTAGTTATAAAAAAAAAAAAACGATTTTTTTTAACATTTCTGGTAGCACAAACCATGCAGATGATTTTGTTGCCTTGATTCAACTGGTGCTTTGATATCAAATGATTATTTTTAACCTTAATTAAAAAATAGAGTTATTAAAAAATTTCAGAGAGAAAATAAGGGAACAGTAAAGATCAAACAATCAATGTTTGTATGGTAATTAATTTCTTTTGAGGAAACTTTATATATATATATGCAAACTAAAAAATCTAAAATGCAACGAAAAGAAAAATTGAGGTTATTATTTTTTGTTTTCCAAAACTCTTAATTTGTCGAAATTTTTATAAATGATGAAAGTTTAATGGTTTTTTTTTAATGATAATCAATTTTTGTTATAAATAGTTAACAGTATGGTTTTTATTAAATAAAAAAATATTGATTTTGAATGTTGTAATTAACTTTTCTTATAATTTCTGTTACTTGGTAAATTACTTTTTCAGTGGTAAATGAATTTATTCTTTAATGGTATAACATTTAAATTTATCCAGAATATTATTTCTTTCTTATGTTTGGTATAGCACCATAATTTCTGTCTTAGATGACGTTTTATTAACTTTCTGTCAAATGATTTTATTTTCCATAAAAGTTAGAACTAGTTTATTATTTTAAAAAAGCATGATGTTTCTTCTGAATGAAGTTTGTTAATGTTTCTGAAATCCATTTTTATCTTTAAAAATAGTTGCATGCCATTTTTTTTCATTTCTTAATTGCTAATTGTTGCTATTTGATTGAGTTGAAACAAAACAAGATGTACCTTCACCTACCTAAATATTATGTATACAACATCATGTCTAGTTAAATACCATGTATTTTCATATGAATATAATTTACTTCATTCTTTATGGTATAGCTTTTTAAGTATTTCTTATGCTCACACATTCATTTACTTATTATTTTGTTTCTTTTAAGATGGATACATTTCTGATGTGTAAACTATAAATTTATCAATAAAATTTTATGAATTTATTTTGAAAAATTCTTTTACATATTAATTTATTTCTTACTATTTTTTAAATGGTGTTAAAAATATGCATATATTTCTTAACTTTATTTTAATATATTAGTTTTTTAATAAATTTCATAATAGGAATTTTTTTTAAAATTCAGTAATTTTCTCCTTTAGGTACAAGGATTCCACTGTTTATCTAATTTACAAAAACATACATATTAATGAGAAAATGTAGGAATAATAAGAAATATAATAATAAGAAATATAATAATTATATGCAGTTAATAAAGCTGTTATTTACAATTTTATAGTTCTGTATTCCCACTGATCTGATTGAGGAAAGAAATTTTTTCCAAAACTAGGTGGAAATTTTTTTAAAAGACCTATAAAATTCTTCAAAAATTCTAGAAAATATCAATATCAGTAAGCAACTATTAAAATTCAAGTTAAATAATTTTAACGTCAAATAAAATTATTTCTTGTAATATTCTAAACTATTTAAAAAAACTCTTTTTTTGTAGGAATTAAATTTGTTTGATGTCATTTAATTTCTCACAAAAAATAATAAAAAAAAAAAATTCCTGTTTTTCTGATGAAAACCCTGTATAATCAAAACCTGGACTGGAATTTATTTCCTGCAAAATTTATTTTTTAAATATGAAATTAAAAAAATATATATGTTTTTTTCTAATGAAAAATTGCTGTGCATGGCTAAACTCTTGTTTGTAATTATGTTGAAAGTTTCCTAGAAAACTTAAATTAGACCCAGAGTACTATTTCTTTAATTAAGTGGAACCCTGATAGTATGAAGGATCGAAGGTTTTTCATCAAATTATGCGCAATTTAGTTTTTTAAAAAAAATCCAGCTTAGTTTTGCTATTTGCAGAATAAAATCAGTCTTAAATTTAACTTAAGTAAAAAAATCCAATTTTTTTCTGCTGTGAAATTTATTTTCCAACTTAAAGATAAAATGATATTCTTCTTGTCTTAAATATCTGACTAGTGATGCATTAATTTAATTAAAATACTTGTCTAATCTATGATTAGTGCTAACATTAGATTCTTTATGATCCTATTTATGATTAATTTTAACAATTCAATCATTTAAAAAAATTGTCTGAACGTGTGACTAGTGTTAATATTATGTTGGTCTTTATGTTGTCAAAATCATTTTGATTCACTTGTCTAATATATATTACTTTTGTTTAATTCTTAGCTGTTAAACGAAGGTATTAAGGTACGTTTTCCTTATTGTACGCACAGATATAGTTAGTATTTGTTGTAAAATTTGTGTTATCAATTTTTTGTAAGGTTAGATGCATTAATTGAATTGCACAGTTTGATACATTTTAAATTAATTTTAGGATTTGTATCAATTTAGTTAAGACTAATTTTGTATCAATTGTAAATTTTGTTTTAGGTATACAAAGACCATTTCAACAATTTTAACTCTATTTGCTTTATGATGTGTTGTCTAGTCCTACGATCAAATTTCTTTTCAGAAAATAAAAATAAATAAACAGATTTTTTTATCACATTCGAAATGTTTCAGTTTTTAGTATAAAAAAATCATTCAATTTTTGTACACACAAAAAAAAATTCAATTTCTGTACCCCCAACATCCGATAAAAGTTTTAATGTTTAAACAAAATTTTTACCTTAAATATTTTTTAAAAATATCATTTTAGGTTACTTTTTCCCTCTTTGGAATAAAAATCAAGTTTCTCAAATCAGAAAAAATTAAGATTTCTGGAAAACAAAATTAATTAAAACTTCCAAATATAATGTTTTGAAATATTTTTAATTATTAAATTTAACTTCTGAAAATTATTGAACAAATAGCTAACATTTTTCATAATAGAATTAGTTCTTATTCATTTGACAATTTTTGTCTGTTTCATACCAAATATGTGGCACTTTTAAGCATCAGCTTTACATATTTTCAGTTGTAAACCAATAATTCAGAAGCAGTATTTATTGCGAAGTAAACTGCTTTTGAAGAGCAGTTTGATAGATAATTAAAAATTATTATTCATCTATAATAGTTTTGATGGTCAAACCACTTTTCTCAATGCTCAGCATTAAAATAATTGTAGTCTGTTTTTGTATTTCGTATTGTTTTAAAGGGATGCTTGCTTAGCTTGGCAACTTTCTTTAAAAACTTATGAAATTTCAAACAGGTGTAGAATGCCTGGTTTTTCCCCTTGTCCTGATAAGCAGAGTATGCGAAAGATATGAGCTCAATAACTACATATCTATTCAAAAGTCTAAAACTCCCCTAGGGAAATATTTTCAAAAAATGCATTCATTGATGCCAAACTGAGGTTAATCACAGTGAGTATTTTCGAATCCCTATTTCTATTGAGTTTTTCAGAAAAAAGTACCCCAATTTGATGTTGTCAGCATTTTGCTATGTTGGTGATGCTGTTTTGCAAGATTGTTTAAAAATTGAGATACGTTGAGAAATACTTGCCATATTGCAAAAATTAAAATTGATTTTTTTTATATTTTGAAAAACCTATCTTTCCACACCAAAGTCTACCCTCTGTGCGATGACCACTAGTAGGGAGTGATGTATACTTCTTGATATTGCCTATTTCTATACACCTTGTGTATGTGCATCTTTCATTTTCACAAAATGCGTGAAGCAAATTGTGTTGTGTCTATAAATAGTAATCTTTTTTTAGTGTCAAATTTTTTTAGTGAATGACCATAAGTATGATACTGTTTGCTTATTTAATGAAAAATGTACCTTTTATGAGGGAGTATAAAAATACAACTAATTGTTTGCTCAAAAAACTATCAAGTTAAGAAATGGAGTTGCATAATTATGATAAATGTATTAGCATCTGAAATTTATTTTCACTTTTACAGTGTCGTCAAATGTTATGCACATAGTGAAGTTTTTACAAGAGAGCACATAGGAGAGGAAAACATACCCCCATTTATCTCATAAACTACCTTTTTAGTGTGATTTTTCTTGTTGACTTAAGTGCTGCTCAATTTCATTGACACAATTTAAATGTTTTATTGGATCTTTAAATAGTGTTGCTTTGTACAGTCACAAACTTTGAAGTGTGCCCTCTAAAGTTTACGCTGAAAAATAGATGCAGAGTATGAAAATCCTCCAACTTTAAAAATCCTGTATATCAAGTGTCCTGAACATGCTTGAGCATTAAAAAAAAATCTATTTAAGAAAATCAGAAGGGATATAAATGTATAGTTTGCTGTGTTTTGATCTGTAGACTTCAAGACAAGTTTTAAAATTAGTTACAAAGTCCTTAAAAAGGAGGCAAAAAATATAAAATAATGCTTTTAAAATTGTGTGTGATGCACCAATCAGGCATAGTTTGAGAACAAATGTCATATACTAATCGTTGGAATGATTTAGGTTACAGTAGAAAACATCATTTCACAGTTTTTTAATTCGCAGCACTATCCGTTCGTGATCTTTGTTACTAAGTTTGACAGGTTGGTTGATTAAAGGCACAAGAACCTGATATGGATAGACTGCTTCAGCCTCTGGGTTAAAAAGATGCTTTATTTTTAAAGCAGTGAATATAGTCCTATTGCTTTGATAAACATAATAATAGGGTCCCCGAGCAAGGATTTAAGATCAGGGCTGCCAAAGAGTTTGTTCCTCAAATTCTTGAATCGTTTGCAGCTGGTTAATACTTTTTTCGACTCAACATAGAGAACAAGTAGGTGCAGGATCAGCAGTCAGTAAGTGTTTATGGGTGTAACAGGAATGTCCAGTACACAGTCTATTAATTATAACTCTGGTTTTACGGTCAACGGATACTAATGGGTGGTTTTCTAGGGAGGGGAAAGTTTCTCTGTTTGTATACTCCAATGTTCTTTCCAAGCCTTGCTGTATTACGAAAATACATATTTGTTTAAAACCCAAAGGTGTTAATAAGAGATTAGCTTTAACTAAGTTTGAAACTGAGTGTACATTATTAATAGCTTCCTGAGCAAACCATGTTTTTTTCTCCTTCTGTTTGTCTTTAAATGATTTTTCAAATCTCCTGTCATTTTTGGAACCCAAAGTAAATACTTTTTTCATCTTTTGTGTTTTTTTATGGTTAATAATTATTTTTTTTAAAGAAAATAAGGAACTTTAGTTATAGAAAATAATGATTGCTTTTTTTTTCAGGGCACTTTAGTTTTCTGCCTGAGAATAGCACACAGTGATTAGCATCAGTTTTCTGTTCTTCTAAAATATGAATGTACTCTTAACTGTTGAGATTGTGCTAATTTTTGTTTTGTTTCACCTACAAACCATAAGTGATATATTTTGTACAAAAAGAAAAATAAGGAATTTGTATCACTTCTTAAGTGTGTTTAAAAAAAAAGTGTTAACTTTGATGTGATGTGAACTGTGAATGTGTTTTGCCAATATTTTAAAATTGAGATTGCAAAAAATCCAACAGTTTTTAATGGACATTAAAATATTAACATTGTTTCTACTCTGACTTTACAATTTCTGGGAGATTTAGAGATAGACTTTACTATATAAATCATAAACCTATTTTTGTTGAAAGACAAATTATGTTATTTCATATTTATTCCCATTTGATAAAAAAATATATGCTTGGTGTAGTACTGTACGTGCTGTTACTAAACTAGGTCTGGATGAATGCTTGTATATATATCAAATTTTCATCAGTTCACTCTGTTTTATACATTCTCTCTCTTTTTATTTTTTCTAACAGTTTTGCAGATTTTCCCTGACTTCAGTTCCGATTATGGAAATTACAAAAGAAAATTCCTGATTCTCAATGGTTTCTCAATTTATTCAGATTTTCTTTTTTACTGATCATATATTTTAGAAACTGTCAGCAATTCCTTCTTTTTATAATTTCTTTACAAATTAGGGAAAAGCCTTAATTGTTTTCATGGGTGAACTTTATTTAATATAAATAAGACTTATAATGTGTGATTGTCAAATGTGTGCTACATTTGAGTTGTTTATTACTGTAGATTTCGCATGATTTTCTCTGATTTCTGTTCTGATTATGTAAATTACTTTATTATTTTTTTAAAATATTTTTCTTCAAAATGTCAGCAATTTCTTATTTTTATAAATATATTTTATAGTAAATTAGAGACAAACCTTTATTGTTTGTGCATAGATGAACTTTATTTGATTATTTAAATAAAAATGAACTTATAATAATATGCTGTTAAATGTGTATAAGATTTGAGTTCAGTACTGCAGATTTTCTATACTTTTCCCAAATTTCAGTTCCAATCATGGAAATTATGAGTAATTCTTAATGTTTACCGATTATTTTAAATTTTTCTTTTTCTAATTATCAATTTCTTATATTTATAATTTTTTTGAAAATTGGGAGAAAACCTTTGTTAGTGTATAAATAAAACTTATATAATTATTTAAGATTCAATTTGTGTGGTATGTATGATCATGGAAATTATGAGAAAGTCCAAATTCTGAAAGGTTCCTGATTTTTTAAAAAAAATTTCTTTTCTAATTCTTATCAATTGCTTATTTTTATAAATTTTTTTTTTTGAAAATCTGGAAAAATCTTTGTTAGTGTATGGATAATATAAATAAAACTTAACATATACAGTTGTTGTGTAAGATTCAATTTGTATAATACAGCAGATTTTCCATAATTTTCTTTGATTTAGTTCTGATTATGGAAATAACAAAGTCAACAATCCTAAATGGTTCTTGATTTTTTGAAATATTTTTTTTAAAAATCTCAGATAATTAAGCAAACTCTTATTTTTATAAACTTTTTTTGACTATAATGTCATAAGTAGAGATATATTGAATAATGTATGTAAAACTTATATCATTATTCAATGTATGTAAGATTTGTTTTATAATTTTAAGTTCCAAAATTCTGCATGCTTCTTGTTTTGAATGGCTATTCTTAATTTTGGAAAACATTTTACAATTCTGATGAAACAATAAATTTTGAACTAATTTCAATACTGTTACTATTTTTTTATGATTTATTATTACTGTTTTTTGGTAAAACCAATATTTTAAAAAGGGCTATTGAATTACTTATAACTGAGCAATTTCTTAATATCAGTACACATGAAATTCAGCCACAAATATATCTAATAAAATTTTCAGTGTATTAATTCAATAGTATTAAATTTTAATTAGATCTTTGAATTGTATTCTAAGTTTTTCAACATATATTTATTTTATTTGTAAGTATAGAACTACTAAAAATACCTTTTTTGGGTATTAATTTGAGTTATACATAATAAATGGGTTTTTTAATAGGTTCTAATTGTGCTTAAAAAATGATTGTGACAGAATTATGTATTCTTGTGTTTTTCCTTAAATTTAAAAGATGCTAACAGGATAAAATGAATGGTATGTTTTTAAAATCTTTTTTTATTATAGATTTAAAATGTCTGTGATATTATTTATAAATACAAGTTTTTTACAAAAATTTGAAGGGGTGATAAAACATTCGTTGATTGTTTTAGGAGACAAAGAGGAATTGAACTTTTTTTATCCATTTGCGTTGATTGATAGATGTATGTCAAATCAAAAGATATAGTTTCTAAAATTCTGCATTACTTGTTTTATTTGTTAATTGTGATGTAGGTTTATATACTACAACTGATTAGTTATCGCAGGAAAATAATAATAGACCTTCAGGGACCCAGAGTCTAAACAGTTTCGACACTCCTGCTCTGCTCCCAGATAATAAGCTATGCTAAGCTCCAGCTCTACTAAAGCTTCATCCATTTTATTATATATTTACGTTCCCTTTTTAGTTTCAGATTTCAGTTTGAAATTTTTATCATATAAATTAACTTAAAAAAATAATCATAAGTTTACTCAAAAAATGAGAATAATGTATTAACAAATTTAATTTAATTCATAGTTGAGTTATTTGTTTATTCTTAAAAGAATTTAATCTATTAAATTGGCAATAAAAAAATGTAGTTAAGGAAGTGGTGGACTATTTGTAGAACATAATGAAATTCCTGAGAAAATGTAGAGTTTCAGCTCCAGTTTCAAGGAGAGCACAGCTCCGGAACGCTCTCTGTAGACCTGATAAAACTGTCTACACTGGGCGGGGGGGAAATGTAAATTCTGCTGCTATTGACGTATGTTTAATTTTTCAATTTACACATACACACCCGGTGTGAGATATTATTGTCTGTCTCTTTACATTCTACTCGTGAATTTGTTTAGAGTAATTTAAAAAGTTATCAACTTTTATGGAAGGAATAATGATAATCTGTCTGTTTTGTGTATATATATATTTATTGCATTATTAAATTTTCTGATGTTTGTTGTATAATATTTTCTCAAGTTTTTACTTTTATACTTTTCTCAATTCTTTTGATAATGCCTGCTGATTTTATTTCTCTCTTAAAGAAAAATATATCTATTAGGAACCTATACTGATTTGAATTTTTTCTTCAATTCTTTAAAAAATACCTTGCTGATTTGCAACTACAGCTTGTCTAGAATTACTCTTTTAAGTGGAAAAAAAATGATTTCGAATTTTAATTGGCTAAAGAGCTTAAATTTCTCAAAAGATAATTGGATTAAAAAGTCACTCATAGTCATAATGAATGCTAGATTTTGTTGTTGTTTTTTTTGTTTAATTTAATTAGTAAAGCTTGCTGATTTAGATTAGAATAGGATTAAAGGAAACCAAATCTATTTCCTAGCAGTTTTATTATGTTATAACATGTAACAATGTAAATGCAATATTGTTAAATTTAACAATAATAAAAATGATGCCGTACCCAAAATGACTAAAAACCAAAATTTCCGTACTAAATATTTGTGTAACAATTTGTAGTTTCCAATTGCATTTAGGTTAGGAAAATTAACGTTTCAGTTTGAAATTATTTAATTGCATGTCTGAAATTATTTATTTTAATTTTGTATAAATTTGTGATATGATTGTGATATTTTATTTCTTTCACTTAATGCAGTGGCATCTCGTTATACTCTAAACCTGATTAATCCATTCAGTGCAGCCTGGTTAATCTCTGCACAATCTTAAATACAAAATAAATCTTTATACATACACTTATTTTTCTATAAAACTTAACATTAGTCTCATATAATCTAAACAGTTAATAAAAAGGGATTAGGTTCTAGTATGAAATTATAATACAAGTAAATTATGTTATGCTTTATCTTATTTGTTTCAAATGTGTAACTTTGCAAGTTAGATTTGTACTAGTCTGTTTTGTAATCACAGTTATCGTTTTATTTATGTAGAGATGTATTTAGCTATGTTAGTGCTTTATATTTAAGTTTTATCTTTAGCAACTCTCTGTATTTAGTGTAAATGCGTGTATGAAGTAATGTATTATACGTGTATTATAATAAAAAGCATTTTTATGTATGTTTTGTTATTGTTCTGTTAATAAAATTATTGATGAGGTATTTGTTTTTTAATTTTGCAGCAATTCTTTGTTTTCTAAAGGTTTAACCTTTCACAGAGATGATTGTGCTGCGGAAAAATTCCGGATTTTTCACTAACCGCGATACGGAAATCCAAGGTTCAGAAGTTTTAAGAAATAATCGATCACATTTATGTATATTTTAATAAAAATATACATAAATGAGAAATTCTTGTATATTTTATTTAAAAATATTAGAACTAGAATTTATACTTGACATCTCTTACATTCGTAAATATTTTTTTCTGGTAAAATAATAAATGTGATTAGAGATAAAAGTAAACTTATGCATAATTATTCATTTAAATTATGCTGCATATAATTTATTTAGAATTTCACGTTTTGAAAATATTAATGATTTAAATTTTTAAAGATATAAATTTTTTGAATTGCATCATTAATGATTTTACTCAAGACATTTTCAGCATTTTTGAGTTGGGCTCACCATCACCCTTGCTTTCAATACTTTGCTTTGTATAGGAAAGGGATGGTTTGCGAAATGCATCATAAAATCATAGGAACCACTTTTTGAAATACATTTTTCATTGATCAATTTTTATTATTTCTTTCAAATTTTAATGAAAGACCACAGGTCGTAAGTCGAATTACATGTTTAAAGTAATTGACGTAGTTGCTTTACAAAATGGAAGTACCGTTTGATTCCTTGATGAAAACAGAATTCTTCGTCTTATTATATTCTTTGATGTCAATTTTATTTAATTCGGTTACTTACTGTTATATATGTAGTAAGAACAGTAGACTTTCATTTTTTTTATTTATATATTATAACTAAAAATTGCAATAAATCGTCTTATATGTCTTCTCCAATCTCTACAGCGTAAGAAATTTCACTTGTAAGAACTAAAAATTACGGATTCTTCATTTTTTGTTAGTAGTTACCCGTAAAAGCATATTTATGTTCTTAGGTTTGAGTGTACAATATACACGCCACTGATATTAATTCCTGGTTCCTAAATTTTCAAAAGCTCAGCTTTTATTCCATCTAGTCCAGCAGATGTGTTGTTGTTCAACTTCTTAATTGCCTGTTCAATCTCTCCTAGAGTAGGCAAATCAGGCTCTTCTCCTTGACTACTGGTAGTCCCATAAGATTTAATATATCCGTTTGGTTGTTGTTACCATCAGCCAGGTTTGTTGACCCACCCCCAACTAAGAGGTCCTTCTCTCTATCTCTCAAGTATTTCTGTTTTTTCTCCATTCTTTTTTTTGCAAGTAGTTACTCTAGGGCAGTGTTCCCCAACTTTTTATCACCGCGGACCTGTCAACATTTGATAATTTTACCGCGGCCCACTGAGTGGGAGGGGGGCGGCGTTGATTGTTTATATTTTAGATTATTTTGATGTATAATTTTAATTTAATTGTATTTAAATATACCTTCAAAATAAAGTACAGTTGCACAAAAATATAAAGTGATTTAACATTTTAACTTACTGGAACGTTACATCAATGAGAACTCTGAGCTTGTTTCTTAGCAATGAGACTGCTCCATCTGGGGGTAATCGGAGACGATGACACCCGAAGTGTGTTGCTTATCTCCAGTTTATTCCGTTGCTTTATTTTGGTTGTTGTTACTGCAGAAAACCCAGCTTCACACAGATAGGTTGCCGGAAATGGCAATAGGGATTTAAAAGAAATCTTTGCAATGGCTCTCGCAATTCAAATAATCTCAGTAGCGATTTTCCTCTGAATAACCATCTTATTTCTGTGTATAACAGAAGGCATGTGTACTCTGCGTCCATCTCCTCAGCTGTTCAGCTCCTAAGCTGTTCAAACAGGCGCGAGTTAAGGGCGTGTGCTTTGATGCAGTTAATAACTTTAACGACATCAATCAATACGTTCTGGTAACATTTTTTGGCTTGCTAGCACTTCCCTGTGAATGAGACAAAGTGTAGCTTCACTCTCAAGTGCAACTTCCTTTATCCGAGCAGTTAAACCAGATAGTCGTCCGGTCATAGAGCAGCTCCGTCTGTGCATATGCCTACACAAAAGGACCATTGTAGTTGTCTTGATATATAACCGTCCAGTGACTTGAACAGTTCTGCTCCTGTGGTGTTGGTTGGCAAAGATAGTGCATCCTCATGCCAATCTTCCTGATATAGATATCGCACATGAACAAGTATTATTGCCTTGCTGTCAATATCTGTAGATTCGTCAACCTGGAGTGCATACCACGGCGATGCATTAATCCTCTCCAACAATTGCGTTTCAATGTCTTCGGCTATTTCCTCAATGCGCCTAGTGCTAGCCGACAAAGGCACATGTGCTATCTTTTCCCCAGCAGCCTCTCCTAGTATTTCACGGCAAATGTCTTTAGTGGCGGGAAAGATTAGTTCTTCACCAATAGTGAATGGCTTTTTAGCTTTAGCAATATGGTTAACCACCAAATATGATGCTCTTAGTGCACTCTCCTTTATTGATGTGGTGGTCATCATAAATTTTTTCTGTCCTTCGTGCTCCCGTTTTTTTCTTTCAAAATACTCCAGGGACTTGTCTTTTAATCCAGGGTGCTTGGCGTTCAAGTGGCAAAGCAGTTTTGAAGGTTTCATTGCGTCATTAGAGAGTTGGTCACCGCAAACTATGCAGAGCGGTTTTGGTATGTGAGAGTCGCCTGTCCCGACAAAACCATATTTCAAATACGACTCATGGTATTGTCTGTTAAAAGTTGCATGTTTCTTTGATGTTGAAGGTTTTTCGGCCTCTTCACTGAGCCTTTTCTTTTTCCCAAGGAAACTTTCGAACTATGTCTGTTTCATATTCATATTTGCTAATTTGTGAGTTAAATTTGTGCAGACACAATACACACGTACACCAAGCACTGCTACCCAGCACTGCAACGGTCCGCAGACCGGGGGTTGGGGACCACTGCTCTAAGGAACTTCTTTCTGATATTATTAATTAATTGGTAGTATTTTCTCGCTTCTTTCTGTGTCTCTAGTGATTCAATCTCTTTTAACTGTTCTTCAAAGGAACCTTTCTTTTTCTTTAAATGTACTCTTTTTTTCTGTATTCTCAGCTCTTTATACTTTTCCTTGGTATTTCTAGTATCATAGCTTTATAAGCTTTGTTTTTCCTCTCGGTGGCTTCCATACATTCCAGATCATACCAATCCTTCCGGAGGAACCAGCATTGATCAGGGCAATCCAAGATGTCATATGCAGGATATGGGAATTGGGACAGGTGCCCATTAAATTGGATGATGGTTCTATCTGCCCAATCTACAAAAAGGGAGACAAGATGGATTGCAAAAATTATAGGGGGATCACCTTATTGAAGACAAGATTTTCTCCAATGTACTATATAAAAGAGTTTTACCACACGTGGAGAAGGTGGTTGGAAGTTACCAGTATGGTTTTCAATGAGGATAATCTACAATGGATCAAATACAAGTTTTAAGACAAATTATTGAGAAGACAAAAGAATTTAATATTGAGACTTTCCATCTTTTTATTGATTTTAAGGCAGCATACGACAGTATCAAGAGAAATAAGTTGTATGAAGCAATTTGGTACTCCCCTGAAGCTTATTAACTTGACAAAGGCAAAACTCAGAAGAGTCAAGTGTAGAGTTAAGTTGAAAAACGAACTCTCCTAGTCCTTCTACAGTGATAGAGGCCTGAGGCAGGGCCTGCCTTCTATTTATCGCACTTGAAAAAGTAATCAGATAATCTGAAATCAATGTAAGTGGCACTATTTTTCAAAGATCTATACAAATTCTTGCTTATGCAGATGATCTTGATATTATAGGAGGATCTAGACAATCAGTAGGGGAGAACTCCAAAGCACTTGAAGTAGCAGCTAGTGAAATGGGACTAACCATTAATGCTGACTATATGGAGATAAACAGAGGGCTCACTAAGGGAATGCCCTTGCATGTGAATGGTTATGAATTTGAAGCTATTGATGAATTTCAATATCTTGGGACTACTGGTAACCTGCAAAAATGACATAAATACTGAAATCGATAGTCGTTTAGCAATGGCAAACAAGTGCTACTTCGGTTTAAAAAGCCGACTAAAAAGTAAATTCCTTAAACAAAAGACAAAAATTAACATATACAAAACACTCCTACGGCCTGTGATTCTATGGAGTGAGTGCTGGACTCTTAATAAAAAAAGAGGAGAACAAATTGCTGATTTTTGAAGGAGGGATACTTAGAAGAATTTTTGGTGCAGTCTATCAGAATAACATACGGCGCACCCTTTACAATCATGAGTTATATAAAAAGTATAAACAACCAGACATAGTTCATGTTATTAAGGCCAATCGCATTCGAGAGCTGAGACCAAAACCCCGATAAAAAAGTAACTTTTTTCAAACCAGAAGGTACAAGAAAAAAGGGGTCATCCACCGACTAGGTGGCTGGACGCAGTTGAAAAGGACCTAAAGATAATATGAATAACTAACTGGAGGGCCATGGCACAGAATTGATCAAGATGGCAAAAACTTATTGGAACGGCCTTGGCCTATCATAGGCTGTAGTGCCCAAGAAGAGGATAGTAATTCTAGATTTTTCAAAAGTTTTTTTTCTGCATTGGAACTAACACCATATTGTCCAAGGCAGCTCAATAAAAAATGAGCCTTATTATGAAAGTTTTTTTTAATTTTATATATCCGTCGTTGAACAGCCGACCTAATTTTTGGGTTTACGACTACTAATGTTCAACTCCGTAGCCTTTTAATTTTGAACCAATCCAGAAGACAAGGAAACTCCTGGACCAGTACCCCCATAGGTATTGATTTCTTATGGGAATATGGAGGACTTTGCGACTCGACAGATTTAACGTGCATCAGTCACCATTTACTACACGGGGAGTCTTCGGCCGGCATGGGATCGAACCCACGAACTCTTGGACATGGGCCCAGTGCTCTACCAACCAGGCTATCCCGGCCCTTGTTATGAAAGTTGTCTGGAAAAAAAGCACAGGGCAGTTTGTCAAATGAAGAGAGTCCGTAAAAGACCCTAGAAGGACACAGAAGCTTTGACCACGCCAATACGGGGAAGGTGTTCCTGGCGAAAGTCATCAGCCTGAAATTGTCAGTATAGACTGACCTTATGGCTTTATTGAAATTCGATGCATTTGCAGGCTTCAGGCTTGTGTGCTCAATTTAGGCTTATAAACCTTTGCGAAGTAGAAGAATAGATAGGACAATTTAGCGTAGGACATCCCAAAGAATACATCCAGGGTTACGACGGGTTTCGAACCAGCTACCTCCACGTTTCATACTGCGTTTGACGGGAGATACCGCTCGGTCAGGTAGCCCCCGTATAAACTGAGCGAGGGAGATTCGTTGGGAGTGCTAGAAATAGCTAACTATTTTGGAGAGTCTCTTTCGAAATGTATCATATTGCCGATTTGCTGGCATGACAGATTAGTAGTGTGATGGTTGCTGCAATTTTCATCCACTTTTTGCTAGGATGTATGCTTTATTCATTTCCTGAGATATTGCAGAGGATCCATTAAAGAACAATTTTCCACCCAGTAGAAATGGACTAAAAAACAGTTTAGTCTCTCTTCCGCATGGCAAAAATCACTCGTTGGACGCGAAGTAAATTGCAGTTTACAGAAATACCTCACTTGTGCTCAAATTTAAAAAGATTTAGTACGCTTTATGACCTTAATCTCAACATTCGGCCTTGAGAGTGGAAAGGAAAGGCATTTTTTGCATTACCTTTTGGTTAGGCCTTTGGGAAAAAAAAGCTTTTCTGTTTACAAATGAGTTATAAATAATGGACAAAAAAAAAAAAAAAAAAAAAAAAAAAAAAAAAAAAAAAACGACATTGAGTTTAAACGCTCATGTAGATATAAGACTATAAGACTTAATAAAGAATTTGTATTTTTTTTATTTTTAAATGCAACATTATCTGTTATTAGATTTACGGTACACTATTCTTCTAAAGCCATCAAATCCTCATTGATTTTGATGTTCAAGGTAGATAAATCATCACTTGTGTAAATAATTATGACGCTGTCAAATACTATAATTCCAGATAAAGTAATTACGTTACAAGTCACATTGATCATGACAAAGTAACAATTCCCTGAGGTGTTGGAAAACTTTTTGTTTGATATTTTATTCTTGCATCTCTTTGACAAAGAATTGGCCTATATAAATGAGCTACAGGGGGGCGTAGAGCAAAACTATCTACCCATGACAACACTTCGCATGCTTTCACCATTAGCGTGTGGAGAGTCATAGAGAAAGGAAGTACGTTAGTTTCTGTCTTGATTTTCGAATAGATTAAAAACTTTTAAGTTAGGAAACTATATGGAAATGAAAACTACAATGAACATAGTTCTAAAAGAAAACGTCGTGGAGATTAAAAAAAAAAAATTTTAACAAGTAAATACGAAAAATATCAAGATATGGGAAAATATCGTAGTACCTTCCTATAAAACTGAGAATAGGAGTGAAGGTTCAAGACATGGAACCGGTCCTCTCCCCAGATGGCGTATTCGAGCATTGCTATCGCGAATGGATTTCAACCAATTTATGTCCCGCAGTGAACTGATCGTTAAGACACGGTTCCCGGCAGATCACCGAAGTCAAGCATCACTGGCTACGGTCAGTGTGCGGGTGGGTGACCTCTTGGATCAGTCTGCGTAGGAACCGAGGGTGTGCGGTATGGGTCCCTGTTAAACTGTTCTACCGTAAAGTGCTCGACTTCGCGTGCAGGTCGTCGTGCTACCAAAGCGGGGGTGCCACCCCCTCTGCAGAGGATCAGAATTTTGATGGCATGTTTTCGGATCATCCTCAGGGGTGTTCCCCAGACCGTCGCCAATAGCCCATCGTGCAGCTCTAGTGCGACGTAATTGCCGACGTTACGACTATCATAGCCTTGTGATTTTGAATCCATCCCAAAAGACAAGGAAACTCCTTGATTACACACATATGCAAAAACTAGCCTTCGAGGATGATTTTCTGGTGATACTACATGGATAGGAAAACGAACATGGATCTCCTCATTGGGAGGCGAATGCTATTTAATAACTGGCGTTGGACAGTTATAAAATAAAATGAGTTTACTACTGTCAATATTCAACTCCATATTCTTGTAATTTTTAAGGAAAAAATCTCATGTTTAGCCCAACGGCAAGGGGATTCTCACACATGATCCTCCTACCACTGAGAATATTATGTGTCAATACTGTGGGTGGTTCGAGCCGGGGGTAGAATTCGTATCGAACTGCCAACTCTGAGATTCGAACCTGGGAAATCTGAGCGGAAGGCGAGTGATCTATTCCTTGAGCCACCGTGGGTCAAATTTAATGTATCTAATTTTATTTTATAACCGCTGTAGAAAAGCCGACTCAATTTGCAAGTTTACGACTACTAATGTTCAACTCCGTAGCGTTTTGAACCTAATCCAGAAGATAATGGAATTACTGGATCAAATATTAGAAGAAATTTGCCTTAGTGTAGGACGTTTTGATGGAACTAACCCGCATTTGCGTAACATGGAAAATAAAACCACGAAAAGTTCCCATAGTTAGCCTGACACCAAGAGGACTCTAACCCATAATCCGTCTACCACAGAAGATATTTTACGTCAGAACAGTGGTCGGTGCGAGCCGGGCGCGATATTCGTATAGAACCGTTCATCACTAGGATTCGAACCCAGGTCATTTCATTGGGAGGTGAGCGTTCTAACCCCTGAACCACCACGGCTCTTCATACAAGATTGTACAGTGCATGCAGAGCACTGATTGCTTACTATCACCATTTGACCTCTGATCTGAAACGTGATAATGCATCTGCGTTAGTTTTGTCTCTTGATCATATCAATAAATATGAACCACAAACCATCGTCAATAGCTCATTAGTGTGTCGCTAGTGCAAAGTTAACAAACAAGCAAACTAAAGCATAGAATAATTGAATGGAACAGCCACTAAACTAACTCTCAAACAGTGAGAGAAACAACCATTTTTTCGCCATACCCTATTATAAGTATTTTTAATTTCCACTTAAACCGCCTATGAAATCCATACTTGCACTGGAGAGGACAAGAAAGCTTGGTGGTACTTCTTTTCCGTCTGAGGTTTACCTGGCTATCCGATAAAAAAATTTTTGACCCTCATTCTCTGATTCTCTCCATCAATTTTGACACAGTGTTGGCCAGATAAATAGGTCTTTAATTGGAAGGGTTCTCAGTTGGTTGAAGTGTAATGATGGTAACTTTTTTTCCATTTGTCTTCCATGCATTATTAAAGAATACAAGGACAGCTTGCTGGGCACTTTCTAATAAGTTAAAAAAAAGTATACATGTGTAAGATGGTCATTTCTCGTGCATTGATTTTGATCTGCAATCAAATATAAAATCACTGTTGGGAACCGTGGTGGCTCAGGGGATAGAGCGTGCGCTTTCTAATGAGGTAAATCGGGTTCGAATCCCAGCGATGGCTGATCGATACGAGTTCCGCATCCCGGTGGCACCGACCACAGTGCTGAAGTAATATATCCTTAGTGGTAGATGAATCATGGGTTAGACCCTTTATCGTCAGGATAACCGTGAGAAGTTTTTATAGTTTTCCTCTTTATGCAAATGCGGGTAAGTTCCATTAAAAAGTTCTCCACGAAGGCAAATTTTTTCCACTACTTGATCCAGGAGTTCCCTTAACATCTGGATCGGATTCAAAATGACAAGGCTAAGGAGTTGAACTTGAGTACTCGTAAACCCAAAAACTTGGCTCGACTGTTGGCCAAAAACGATATAAAAAATCATTATTGAAAGGGGTGTTCGGTCACTTAGGTTCAGTCAACCAACTGGTGGTTGTCTACTGTTAATCACTGAGGCAACTGGTGGTCGTCAAAGTAATGCAAATCTTTTCTGGGTTAGCCTGCACACAAAAGCATAGTCAATTTTTAAGAATAAAAACTTTACTGGATTTAATTGATTTAATCAAGAAAAAAAAAAATTTCGGGACTCAGCTTCGATGATGGTGTTTGTTAATAGTATGGAAAAAGTTGTCTCTCTTCAAATTTTTTTAATTTTTTCATATTATGATGTTTCTATGCAATAAAAAAAATTTTTTCTTCTCTTTTTAAAATTTTTTCTTCTTTAGTAGGTTGATTGTCGTGTTAATGTAACGGTTATAAAAAAAATTTTTTTTTATGAGAAACTACACACTTACGGTTACAGTTGCAGCGACAAATTTTCAATATTTTTAAATGGCCAACGTCCACTTTTTTATGGTCAAATCGTAGTTCTTACACTGAAAAAATTAAAAATTTTAAATTTTGATGATAGTAAGAAAACGTTCTCAGGGATAATTTTTTGAAATCCCGGCGGTGACGACTTCTGTAATTTTTTCCTTTTTTTTTTGTCTAAAGAAAATTTTCCTGTTTTCCTCCTCATAAGAATTTCGTGGTTCATAGTTACTGCTAGCATGCCTACCATTCGAAATATCTTTCAGCTTTTCTTTTTAATTCAAATTTAATATAAATGAAATCTGAAATCCTTAACTTTAATCAAAGATGAACGACATTGAACGATTACGAAAATTTACAAACAAGACCTTGAACATTTATCGCTGTTGTTATCTCTATTACTTTAATAAGGAAATCCACTGAGTAGGAATCGTGATTCTTTAGTCTCAAAGCTCTTATTCGTTTAGTTTCTAATCCCTCCCAGAATATGAATATGTTTTTAATCTTCGGAGAATTATCATTTAGTACTGTTTTGATATCATTCTTGATTATTATATTTCTTTACAGGTAAAACTTTTTTGTTTTAACGATAGTATTTGTAACTTTTTATAACAAAAGAACTTCACTAATAAAACATTTATAATACAGTTTATACAATTAAAAAAAAAAGAAAAATTTTATTTTCGTGAAGTTTTAGTGCTAGATGCCGATTTTGTTCAAATTTTGATTATTGTCATTTAAAATTGAATAGTTCGCAATGGTGTAAAAATTTCGTCTTTATATTACAATTATTTTTCATTCCCTAAAATAGTTTAAAAAATACAGGGAATAAGTAAAAAGTAAATTTAACAATGACATTCAAATTTTTGTCCCTCTGTTGGGGCCATATATTCTAACCACACTCCGAATGAGGATCAGAAATATGAATATGTTTCCATATATGATGTCGTACAGTTTATCAATATTTTTAACAACCCCTTTCCTCCCCTCTATCACCAAGTATCACACTTCACCGTTTCCCCCTACCTCTCCTTGTCACATGCCACGCTACATTATATAAACATATACTAAATAGCAGTTCACAAACAAAATACACGTTATATATCATATTTCAAATTTTATTTGTAAACTTTATAAGTGTAATAACCTTTGTAATCTTAACTATAAAGATTAGAAGTGTAGTGGAGTGTCAGGTACCCCCGCCCACTGTCAATTTCATATGTATAGAATATTTTTTCAAGTCAATGGGCCATCGAACATTAATTGTTATATTAAAAAAAGATTATTTTCAAATATTTATGCAGCTGGCAACATGGTAAACAATAGTTTTGAAAATATGTTGAATACAGTAGTCAAATTTTTTAAATTTCCATTTTTTTTAGTTAAACTATTCTTTTTTTGGTTTATTTTTTTGCATTATTTAAATAGATGATAAAACAATAGAAAATATTGATTATTACTCAATATTATACAGAAATATAAGCAATACTCCTTAAGTGGGCGGGGCTACCCGACTCTCCCCTACTTATTTACACGCAAAAAATTACAAAAACTAATTATATAAATTAACTAAGCTGTTTATGTGTGATATCCTTTCACACCCCCCTCTTTTTCAAAAATTGTCTCGATTATAGGAACCCCTTCACCCTTCCTAGTGTGACATCATTTATGATAATCAGAGAAAGTACTTTTTTGTGTTTTATAATACCGATACTTAATTAGCCTCATAATAGCAAAACTTTTTAAAAAAAAAATAATAATAAAGATTGCATTTTAGTATTCGAAAATTCGATTATTTTTCGTCGCACCTAACTTAAGAAAATACTTCAAAAAATTAATATTCTATTTACCTTTCGTTAGAACTTTCTCTCGATGTTAAAAATCGTTGTTTTGGATGTCTATCTTAACGTTACATTTTGTCTTTCAAAGACTTAGAAACTTGAAATTCTGATGGATTGTAGAAAATACGTACAAGGAGTACGATGGAATATTAAATAATGTTCAATAATTGCTTCGAGAATTATAGATTCTTAAACTTGACGAAAAAAAAAAAAAAAACCCATTCAGCCCGCTCTGCAGGCCACTGGAATATCACTACTGAGTTGAAATTTGGCTTAGTGGATTAGTGGACATATTTGTTTATGAACTTTCATAACAAATATGTCCTTTGAATGTTTCTTTGTCAGAGTTTCTCTCGAAATTCCAATTTGTTTGAAAGTTATTGCAATTGTTTCGCGAGTTTTTTTTTCTCAATTTTTTTCTCTCTCTATACGTTTCATTTTGTTTTGCTCCGTTATAATGATGAATATTAAAAAAAGGGCCATCACCGCTGTTTTGGGTGTCTAACTTAATGTTACATTTTGCCTAAGTGAAAACTATATGATTTAAAAATTTGAATGTGTGATGGGTTGTAGAAAAATGTAATTAAAGTACGGCGGAATAAATAATAATAAAAAAAAAAAAAACTGACATTCGGCAATTAAAGTCCAGAATTATTAAGCGTTAAACTTACAGGGAAAAAAAAACCCATATTGGTTTGTTCTGTGATCAGCTATAATGCAATTACTGAGTTAGACATTTATATTAATGATGAATATTGAATATTAATCATTACTTTTAAGGTACTCTATTCGAAGCCACAATTATTGGAAGGAAAGAAATGTTCCTTTTGTAAAGCCTTACCCTTTCATTGGAACACTTCTAGACATTGTAACCAAGGTATGATGGACCCATGTTTTTTGACCTTAGATAATATGAAAAAAGAATATGTTACCGTAAATGACCGAAATCAAGAAAGTGTCGACTTTCAGCCGGGAATGTCAACAATCACAAAGTCGCTTTGGTGAATGTCCGAAATATTTGTTATATCTGATTTGATGCTAATTTATTAGCTGATATTATTATATACTTATTCGATATTTTAATATCTGCTGAGGATAGCTTAGGAGAAACATCAGTGTTCGGAGTACCGGTTAAATGCATCCTGGGCAGTGGCACTTGACCTTAAAAAAACATTGATGTAGGACATACCATGCAAATGTATACCGGGCAGAAGCAATTAACTATATAGTGCAGCTTTCAGGAGAACTCCTCTAGACACCCGTCTCTCGTCGTGGCGGGTACCATGATTACGAGCAAAGGTCACTTCGAATAGGGGTGTGGGGTGAATAGTTTTGTCTTAATCTTAGCGTAGGTCGTCGTGAGTAAACCAATCGACACCTTCTTTCCTCCATTTCACCCCCATTAGAAATGTGCTCTCGCTTGCTACCATAGCAGCAGGCAGCCCCGGACTTTCTGTCTAGAGGTTCTTCTCATAGCCGCACTATATTTCGGACATTTACCAAAGTGAGTATGTGATTGTCAGCATTCACCGGTGGAAGTCAACTTACAGATTACTCTGCAGATTAAGTAGGGTGATCCGTAAAAATGACAAAATAATTAAATACACAAGTGGGCGACCTTTGCACCGATGAAGGTTGCCCTTTGAGCATCCGAAACAGCTGTATGCTTTGTTATATATTTTTTGTGCTCTTTAACGTTGTTTGCCGTAGTTTTGACAAAATAATTATTTTCTAATTACCTAATAGATAATCTACAAACTAACCAGATAATCTGCACACATATTTGTTGAAACAACAGTTTCTGTGCACTGAAATTAAAATAGTGTTATTTATTTTTCACTATTTAAAAAATGAAGTTGCTACAATCAACGCAGTAGAAGAAAAATCAATCATCAAACTATAATATAAAGACTCAAACGGTTTAAAATGTTCTTACAATTAAGAAAATAATATAATTTTTATTTATTTATCTAAAGAATCAAGTGAAGTGAATACAATCAATAAATTAGTTGATAGAATGCGAGAAAAACACTTGAACTTTAACGATACGGAGAGCGTTGAGGCGCACATTACGAAGTAAATCGCTAAGAATTCTTGATTCCGTATTTTAACGAATCACGCACTAGTAAATCTGCGGATTAACTAGGTATTGTTCCTATTAAAAGCTTTAGAGGTAGCATATATTTAGAATCCTTTCAAAAAACCAAAACAAAAGTATGCAGAAAGGGGACGAACAATATTATCGAAATCTAACAGGGGTGTTATCCTCATTCAAGAAAGTGTGATTAAATCCGCCAAAACCAGTTTGAATATCCGATGAATTCGAATGTATTTCTAACAATTACCTCTCATTTTCACTCAGTTGGACAATAATAAAAATAATTTTGATTTTTTTAATCTCACCTTCCTCAATAATGATAACTAGATTTCGATAACGTTTATGTCTTTTTTTTAAGTTTAAATATTAATGTGCGATACTCAATGTGTATATAATATTTACTCAGTTTCCAACAAGGATTTTAAAAATATAAATATTGAAAACAAATTTGAAGAATCTGAGAAGAACAAATGAATGTTCAATAAAACTATATTTGCTGCAGACTATATAAATTATCATGAACTTAGAAAATAAAGTATTTTCTTGTTTTTCACTGTTTCAAAATGCCATATGATTTTTTTTCAAATACATTTTCGTTTTTAGCCCGGGCATGAAGTAGAATTGGAAAGATATTTAAAATATGGACCAATATATGGGTGAGCATTAATTTATTTTTTATAACTATTTTACTGAGAAAAAGTTTATATTTATTTAAAACATGTGCCTGATCAGTACTTTTTATTTTAACATATCATTGATGAGCTTTCGTAAACACGCATTTTGAACTGTATCCATTTTCAGGTTGGTAGGTATTTTATTTACGTCACACTAAAGTTGCACAATGGGCTGTTGGCGATGGTCTGGAAACCATCCCCGAGGATGATCCGAAGACATGCCATCACAATTTTGATTCTCTGCAGAGGGGATGACTCCTTCGCTTTGGTTGGCCAACGACCTGCACACGAAGTTTACTACTTTACGGTAGAGTAGTTTAACGAGGACCGATACCGGCAACCCTCGGTCCCTACGCAGGCTAATCAAAGTGGTGACCCACCCGCTTACTGACCGCCAGTGATGCTTTCTACTGGGAACAACCGTGTCTTTACTGCCCTTATTTTATGTTTACGAGGCTTGATAGTTTTTTTTTAAATCAAATTTACGCCAAATTTTACCATTTGTAAGAATTTTCTGTAATTTATAAATTATAACAGGTCGTGAGCCGAAAGTAAATTTTAAGAAAATTAATTTCACAACATTAATAAAGTGCAGGGCTTGCCACGTTTTGAGTGTTATCCCTTACGTGGCTATAATTGTGGCTATCGCCAGTAGTTATTGTTTGGGTAGCATCATAGCGTTGGTTGCGAGTTCTTCCAAAATTATTGTTATTTGTTTTTATCTAAGTGTAATCTTATTTGTCTATATTGTGAACACTACAAGTATAATAATATTGAATGGAACGATTTTCCAAGCTTATACGTGAAAAACAATCGGAAGTAGTAACCCGGAAGTCTTACGGCGAAAAATAACTCCTAGCACCATCTGTGCTGAGCTTTATAGGGGCAATCATCCCATGAAAATTACGAATTTTATTTGCAATAATAGTCCAAAACTGTACTTTTGTGTACAGAAAAGATACTAGTCAGTTTTGTCGACTAAGATTGAGAGTATATTTTCCAGACATCGGCTCCATTTATTTAAGTTATCCATATCCGTCGAAAGGAATTCATGTTCATTAAGAATAAATAGTACGTTTTTGTGTTTAATTTTGCAGCATAATTAATAGTTAGCATTAATTAGCATAGCATATTTGCCGACACTTTTTTAAACTATTGAGTTTAGCAATCAGTTTGTGAAAGTCCAGTTATTCGAAGTGAAAGTTATTATTCAGGATGATATATATTTTTGTATTTTTAAACAGGCATTTCGAAACTAACAAACCCATGCTCTCAGTTGGAGATCCTTCCATTTTAAGGAATATCTTGGTGAAGGATATCCACGTATTTCAAGGAAACAGGGTAAGCCATTAAATTATTTATTTATTTATTTATTTATTTATGAGAAATCGGAAGCTCATGAAAATTTTCCTCTTTTTTCTTTTCTTTTTAGTTTACTGAAACAGGCAATAAAGAATTGGATAATATGCTAACCATGGCAAAGGGAGAAAACTGGAAAAGGATTAGAACAATCATTTCACCCACGTTCTCTACTGGAAAAATGAAAAGAGTAAGTAAACTCATATCTGCTGGATCTATAATTAATTATAATTTGGAAAACAGATGTGGGCTATGCAGTTAAACAATTAACTATAGTTAAACAATATAGTTAATTAAACAATATTAGATAAAGGCTAATTGACACTATAATATAAATACTGTGTATCAATGGAATGCAATAATAAAAATACAATGAAACCTGTTTGGAGCCACCATTCTCTGTTTCACAGTAAAATGGTCGTTAATAGAGGTTTTTGTCGTTTTTTTGGGTTACCTCCATTGTCTTCAAAATGTTATAGAAGGTACATGATTTTTCGCAAACGAGTTTATTGTTCGAAATTTATTTGTTTAAGATGCTTAATTTTTTCTAAAACAACTTTTTATTTATTTATCTAATTTAACTTTCAACTCTAAAAAAAATCTTCGATTGCATCGTCTTCAGCGCACTCTGACTGCAACTTGAGATTTTTTAATCTCTTTTAGAGATCACCAAAAAGAGCTCTCTAAATAAGAGTCACTCACAAATATTTTAAACATATTTGAATCTACTTATTTGTTTTGATATTTTTTCGTGTTTCCTTATTTGACCACATATACCCGGTGGCTGGAAAAGGTTTTGATAGTTCAGCCTAAGGGTTTTCTTCAATACAAAATCTATGGAAAAAATTCAGAGCCTCCAAAAAATAGTCGTAAACAGAGGATGTCGCTATACACATAGTTGATTTTTTCCTGGAGGTTTCACTGCATTGTACTGTATACTAGCATATAGCTCGTATATAGCAACATAGTTTAACAATTAGCTCAAATATCAGTAAGTATTAAAGTTAGAAGAATAGATCACAACAACGTAAATGACGGAGAGGGGGGCTGGAACTTTTTTTAAAAATCTACTACAGCCTTTATGCTGCCATCTAGGGGCAATATATGAAATCTACCTATTTAATATTTATGTATTTATTTAGAAGTTATTCAAGCTCAGCGTAGAGCTCATAAGATGCTCTCAAATTTACCATTTTATTGATTTTTTTATTTTTTAACACTATTAAGATTCATGGAATCGCAAACGGAAGGATTTTTCTGTTAGTTAATCAATCCTAAATATTGGGAGTCATTATATTATGTCAAAAAATGTTTGTTTCCTTGATCAGAAAGACATTCTTGACTCTGGGGTCGGCTCAACAGACTTCAAATAAAGTTATTTTTTCAATCTGTGTCACACTCTGCATAATGCAACGACTCAATTGAGTAATCATTTCAGTCAGTTCAACATTTTTCTAACTGTATGTTCTAATGTTAACTCATAGTTCGACTAAAGTTTATAGTATCAAGTGATTAGTTTTCATGTAATATTTGATGTTATTCAGTTAGCCTAATGTTTTTCATATCAGTGGATCGATTATTGTTCAGTGGTTTGCGTTTTATCCATCTTATTTCAAATGGCGCAATAGTTTGCTTAAGTTGAAATTAAAAGAATATTTGTAATCCGTAATTTTTGCTATTTCAGATGATGGGAATTTTTAGAGATTGCTGCGAAACTCTGATGAACAACCTTGCAAAAGTTGCGGATCATGGTGAAACTTTCAACGCGAAAAGGTGAGTTTTAGAATTTTTCACTATCAAAACACATTTTATATTAAAATAAAGTGCCATCGACAATGAGAGAATATCTCTAGTGAAATCTTCGACGACTTTCACGAGGGGGAGAATAAAGTCTTCTAACTCATCATTATTTTATTTTATTTCCGGCGTTTCCTGTCATTTCTGAGTTTACGACTATCAATGTTCAACATAGCTTTGTCATTTTGAACCCAATCCAGAAGACAAAGAAACTCCTGGATCAAGCATCATGGAGAGCTTTTTGAAGGAACTAGCCCGCATTTGCGTTACACGGGGAGGAAAACCATGAAATCCCCTTACTGTTAGCCCAACGGTAAGGGGATTCCAACTCATGATCCTTCTACCATTGAGGATATTTTATGTCCATACTGTGTTTGGTGCGAGTCTGGTGCAAAGTTCATTTCATTCAGCCCCTATTGGGTTTCGAGCCCGGGTCACCTTATGGGAGCGCTCTATCCCCTAAGCATAGGGGATAGAGCGTTCGATGTATTATGCTAACGATACTAGGTGTTCTCAAGTGGTCATTTTCCCAAGTACTGACTGATATGCTCGTTTTCGTTGATCGGATTAGAAACGGTATTTTCAACTTGGTATTGCCGTTGATAGACTCACTTTTGTCGGGTACACGCTCATCCTTTTCATTGCGGTTAAAGCACCCGGTGACTGCCTAAGAAGTCCTTGATTCGATGCCTGGCCGCTGACGAACGCGTTCTCACATTTCTTTACATTGATGATAAAGAATCCCAAGCTACAATACCTCTTCGTAGACGGCAGCACTTCCTGAGTTCGTCTTGATTCGACAAACAAATCGTCTTTATCGCAAACAGTATTAAAGCCCAAACTACACTAGAATGGCAACTTCCCATCCGGTCACGTGACCTCTCAACATCGTGATACGTTCACGACGAGTCGGATTTTCTCGTTCACTGGAAGGAAAGTGTGCGGCGACTACTATGTGAGGGAGAGCTTCCTTGTTTACCCCAGTCGTAGGCGCACGCCTTTTTCATGTTGGTTAAATCTTCCGGTTACTGCCCCAGGTTGGATCTGTGCCGGTGGTCAACAAATATTTCTCAAGCATTTCCTTCACAAATCGGTCAACATTTGCAATGCTGTCCCATATTTTATGAAGATTGAATAACCTTCGTGTTAATGTTCGTTTCGATGTTTGTATTTTTACAAACAATGCGTAGTGCTTGGATGTTATTCTTATACATGGTTGATTGTGTAAGGCTAAGCGTAGGTGGCTCTAAGGGCTAAAATTTGTCGTAAGACTCCCGGGTTACTACTTTCGACTGATTTTTACGCCTAAGCTTGAAAAAAAGAAAAAAAAACACACCATCCAATATTATTATACTTGTAGTGTTTACAATACAACATGTTCTTTCAATCTAACTCAACAAATGAATATGGAAGACTCCGCAAGCTTGCTATGATGCTACCCAAAAAATAACCAATGATGCGATTTCACACAAGTATAGCCAAATAAAGGATAACATTCAAAACATGGCTAACCTTACATTTTATTTATGCTGTGATATTAATTTTGTTTATTTTGTTTTAGGCTCTTGGCCTGTTAGAATTTATAAATTACAGAAAACTCTTATGAATGTTAAAATAAAGCGTAAATTTAGAGACAAATCACAATAATAAAATTTCTTAGAATATTAAGCCCGCTCACATATCACCTAGTAAGCATAACAGAAGAGGAGGGATACACCGGAAGTTTTCTAAACTTCTTTCGGGTTTAGGGTAGTTAGTTTGGTAGGTACGTCGCACTAGAGCTGGGCAATTTGATCCTCTGCAGAGGGGATGGCTCCATTGCTTTGGTAGCCTGATGACCTGCGAGCGAAGTCGAGCACTTTTCGTTAGAACATTTTGAAGAAGAACGATACCACACACCCTTGATCCCTACGCAGGCTGATCAAAGTGGTCACCAACCGCTTACTGACGGCTACCAGTGATGCTTGATTTCGATGTTCTACTGGAAACCGTCGTGTCTTTACTATAAATCTACTGCGGGACCCAGTTTTAGAAAACTTGTAATTGTTTACATTCAGTCAACCATCCATTCAATGTAAGCAACATTTGACTCAATCTTTTTAAGGACCATTCTCACGTGGGGGCCGCGAAAAGTCGCAAACCCGCTTCGCGGGTCGGCTGGCCACCTGCGGTGACCAAGGACCATTCTCACTGCATGCGTTTCTCGCACCTCCGATTGCCGTTGATGGAGAATGAGAACCTGATTTGTAAAGTATATTTCTTGTAAAAATTTTCCATTCCTCTTGACGGTCATCTGATGTGCGAGAATCGCATGCAGTGAGAACGGTTCAAGGAAAGAAGTTCAACTGGTTTTTATTACGGAATGAGTTCTTGCTCCAATATTTTTGTTCCTTTTGGTGATGGCCAAAGAGTGAGACAAATATTTACGTTTTGACAGGAGGGTCAGTTGACTCTTAACTTTGCTACGCCATAAAAACAATTCCAGATTGTCTATTGTCAGAAAAAACAATTCCAGATTGTCTATTGGCATATTGGTCATTCATTTGATCCTTCCTTTTCATCCTGCTTTGATAAATATTTAAAAATGTGCCATTTTCAATAAAAGCAGATGTTTTGTAAGAAAGAGTCCTGATGTTTCCAAAAATTTCAGAGTATTCGGTGCTTTTACACTGGATGTCATTGCTAGTTCTGCATTCTCTACGAAGTTGGATTCGCAACAGGATCCCAACAATAATTTCGTCCGAATGGCCAGTAAGCTCTTCTCACCAGGATTTAACTGGAGAATGGTAGGAGTCGGTAAGTTTCATTAATTTTTTCTAATTCCTATGTTTTTTTTAATATTTATTCACTTATTATTTTTTAATACTAGTGAAAAAAGTTATAATATATATATATATATATATTTATTTATTTTTAATATTTTAACACTAGTGACAATAGCCGTGGTGGCTCAGGGGATAGAGCGTTCGCCTTCCAATGAGGTGAACCGGGTTCGAATCCCAGCGATGACTGGTGGATACGATTTCCGCACCTGACTCACACCGATCACAGTGTTGACGTAAATAATCCTCAGTGACAGACAGATCATGGCCTAATTTTCGCTTGCACAAGGCTAACTGTAAGATATTTTCGTGGTTCTCCTCTCTTTGCAACGTAAATGCGGGTTAGCTCCATCAGAAATCTTACACTAAGGCAAATTTCTCCCAATACTTGATCCAGGAGTTCCCTTGTCCTCTGGATTGGGTTCAAAACTACAAGGACCCATTACTAACTCTACTAATGTTCAACTACAGTTGAAAATTAGTAGACTCCAAAATTGGGTCGACTGTTCAACGACGGTTGTAAAATAAAATGCTAGTGACATGCAAGGCAGCCTCATATATATACAACATACAAGGCAACCTTTCCAAATATTATCGTTTTAAATGCATTATTAAGTATGCTTAGTTCAGGGTGGTTATAAAATAACCTTGATAATAAACGATAATCGAAAATTTGCAGAAAAAGGATCGAAAAAATGAAGTGATGCTTTGAAATCTTCTTCTTGGCACAGCAACCCAGAGAAGGTTAGGACCACTCCATTTAGTTTTCTTTCTCTGTCGGAGTCTACCAAAGTTAGATTTCAATTATTTACTTTCAATGCTTTTATATCATTTTTTTTTCGGTCATCAAACCATCTCAGTGGAGGTCTTACCTGTTAATCACGTGCCTTGTCGTGCTTAGGAATGAAATTCGAAAAAAAGGAAAGAAGAAAAAAAATCATGTAATAAATTTTTATGAATAAGGTAAAAATTAAACCAAATTCTATGAGATTCATTTTTCTAAGAGGCCCTGTAAAATGTGTTGCGTAGTTCCTCGTAAAGCACGGTGATGAATCAGGAAAAACTGAATGAAATTTTATATAAAGATTATTTAAGACATGCGCCTGCCTAACAATAGTGTTAAAAAAGATTACAGAGCTTCCATGATAACAGTCAGAGTGAAACCATGTTAACAGTTACAGTTACCATGATAACAGTTACAGTTTATTTGGAAATTTTTAAATGGCAGCACCTACTTCATTAAAGAAAGCAAGTTGCAACACTACCTCGGTAAAAGCTAGAGATATCACACTTGTCACATTCTCTTCTCTTTCTTTCTGGTTCAGCACCGAGTTCAGAAAAGCTGAATTACTGAACATTCTAAATAATACTTTTTTTCATCTCTTCTTTGCGTCACCATTTTCCATGCTAAAATTTCAAGGCATTATATGTTTTAAGTAATTTTACTATGTCACGTGTTTAAAAAAAAAGTATGTGATATTATTATTTTTTTTTTAAATTTATGCCTTAGATCTTACTTTCATTCTCTATTACAATTTTAAGTATGGCGTATAATAAAAAAAAGGAGTCTATTTGACTTCGACAATTTTATTGGTTAATAAAATCTTCTTCGTGTACTGTTGCAGAAACATTGTTTTCCTATCTTTAGTTCTTTTCCCGAAACTCATGAAGTTGATGGGAGAGTCATTCTTTTCTTCGGAGAGCTTGAGTTTCTTTTCTCGAGTAACATATCAAATAATTGACGAAAGAAGGAGAACTGGAAAAGTAAGTTGGATTTTCATTTTTATACTTCAATCATAAAGAACTGGCCATGCTCAAAAAATTTTAACTTATTGGGAACCTTTTTATATGTAACTTATTGTGATAGTCTTTTTTTATGTTTCTGGATCCATTTCATACAAAATTCGTATTAAAAAACTGCTGGAGTATATTCATAAATTTTTTTTTTGCATTGGCAATGACATTTATGGAAAAAAACTGGGCAATAAGCTAGCCAGAAATGAGAAATTAAGTCAAACTGAACTGTTCATATAAACAAAAACTATGGGACTATGGGAAAACTTTGTGCAATGGAGTGTACAATATTTTTTGTCATTCCATCTTTAGCTAACACAAATAAACTGGATGGTTTGCCCACTCGAGAGCATGTCACGTATAATTTTCCGTGTGAAAAACATGGTGTGCTCAAATATAAGACACAAACAGACATTGTTTGGCCTTGTCATTGCAAATGCCAATCTAATGGGGGATAGGATGCGTTTAAATTGAATTGGCATATCTGTGGGTATAATAGGGACTCGTACTTTCACCCCGGAATTTGTCATTTAAAATAATGACTTCGATAACGTTGTTAATTAATTTTTTAACGACTAATCGCTTGCTGTTGCACAGCCATGGTGGGTTCAAATTACGAAGCAAAATAACCGGAGATCCAACTTTGAGTACTAAATCATGCGGTGGTGTGCCTGGTAAATCCAATGAGTTTAAAAACCCTGTTGGAAAATTTGCAGCTTCAATGGGATTGCAAACTGCATCAACGGATTTATATGTCACCAAGTTACCTGGCAATAACTGTTGTATCTTCAGATTTAATTTGTTGACGTCCACATTTTTTGCTGCTAAAATCGCCCTTTCTGCCAGCCACTCATGATGAATGTATTGTGTGTGTACATCGAGAAATATTAGGTTAATGAGAGCATCTTGTGTTTTAATGATTGTGAAGAAATCGTCCGGTAATTTTATGCATCCAGTTAGTAACTTTTTCATCACCGATATCTAACAATTGTTTTGAGAATGTTTCAACAGATGGATCTTGAAGCATTTGGACGCGCATATTTACTTTTAGTTGAACTTTTTCAACAATCCGCCACAGTGGAAATGATTTCAAGCAAGCATTGATCTCATCAGCGTACGTTGAACGCGGAATGACGGGAAGTGTTTGTCTAAAATCACCTGAAAGGAGTAACAGAGTGCCGCCAAATAATTTGTAATTGTTTTTTATATCTTTCAATGCCCTGTTCAACGCCTCAAGTGAATGTTTGTGTGCCATAGTGCTTTCATCCAGGATGATAATTTTATAGTGTTTCAACACTGTGGTCATAGACGATTGCTTTTCTATGTTGCACACTGCATCTGAGTTGTTTTCAATATTTAGTGGCAGCTTAAATACTGAATGAGCTGTTCTGCCTCCATTCAATAAAGTTGCCGCAATGCCAGATGATGCAACGGCCAACGCGATGCCATTATTGATCGTATTTCAGCGAGAATAAGCGAAATAATAAATGTTTCGCCAGTTCCACCTCGTGCACCAAAAAAAAGTCCCCCTTGTCCTGCTGAAGCTGCGAGCATAATGCTGTCATAAATGTTCCTTTGTTTCTCATTCATTAGCGGAACATTGCGAGTAACAATCGCTGCCATTTCTATCGTATTGTATTGAAGTTCACGATTCATGTCAGTGTTTAATAAATCAGATGTACTTCGATTTGGCGAAGGCATACCAAAATGACTCAGTGGCAAGTTGGCAATAATAATGCAAAGATTCTCAATAGCAATCAGTGATTCATTGTACATAGGATCGCTAAATACTATCGTTAGATCGTTGCAACGTGTGCGATGTTGATACCGTATATCATCAGTCATCGAATCTTTGTAATTATCCAATAACGTTTCTATACGGGCCGGGAAATATGTAGTTAATACTATAGCAAATAGTAGACGAATTTGCTTTGCTGTACAGTTCAATGCTACTTCATCAAGCATACATTTCCACTGGTTGTCGTCTTCCAGCAAGCTGAGTGCAAGACATGCATCTTTATACGTTGGATGCTGATGTCCCTCGACTTTACGTATATCTTGAAATGACAATGAGCCGGTGACATTACCAACAACAGTCAAAAATAAAAGCACTCAGTCTGCCTTGGATTGACTCCCCAAGGCGTTTGATTTGAATAAACCGGGACATGCATCAACCGGTGTACCTTGCTTGCGGGGTGTCCATTTTTTTGTTTGAGCCCATATGAAATAGTGTGGTACTTCTGAGTAGAGTAATGTCCGTGCAAAGGCACCAAAAGCATCCGCACGATTATACAATTCAAAAAATTCGGTGATTGTAGTTTTTGGTGGATTTATAGCTCGGTCAATCGCTGTCTTGTTCGTGAAATATACGCTCTGACTGTTTTCAAGATGGACGGCTAAATGAATAACGGTTGGATCCCGTGTATGAATTGGGAAACCAAAGATACGCCAAACAGCTTCATTGGAGCTGATGTACCGGCCAATTTGGTGCAGCGTTATTTCATCGTTGTTATTCACTGGAAGAGCTGTCACGTTGGTATTTTCAACTCGAAATACTACCATATCACTGCCTTTATTCACATACTTGCAAATATACTAGATATTCTTCTTTTAAGGGCGAGCATAAGTATTAGAGTTTAATACGACTTATTGCAACATGCGTGAATATTGTTTTTGATTTATTAGGTTATACATATAAAATTTCATCAAGATCGGTCAAGCCGTTTTGGAGGAGTTTAAACACTAAAACTGTGACAAGATATATATATATATATATATATATATATGTTAAAATCTCCGGTTGGAAAGTTTCATTACTAAATTCCAAACTTTCTGTATAAACCCTTTACGATTTTCGCAATAGACATACCATTTCTTTAATTCCTTTATCGTTTTTTCGGAATTTTTAAAATTATGAAATCAGTCGCTTAACAGTCTTTGGGAGAATACGTTTAGTTGAAGTTTTGCTTTCAATTTGGGAAGATACGAAGTTTACTTTAATATGGATTTGGGGGAGACATAAAAAATTCTATTTTAATATACATTTCAACTTATATAAACAGAACCATTTTTTTTCTAAACAGACTGCAAATGATTTTCTTCAACTTCTGCTAGACACCTGTAAGGAGGTAGAAAGCAACGGACAGTTAAAGCAATCTTTTGAAGAGGTGGACGATTTAACGACAAATTACGGTGCAGGCATGGATGATAATCAAGCCCTACTTCAAAATCCTGTTACAAAAAGTAGGTTCCAAATAACAAAGGTCATTCACATTGCATATGCAGTTTCAAACGCCGTTGAGAGAGATTGAGAACGTGATTGGTGAAAGAAATATTTTCATGAAAAATTCGTCAATCAGAAACTCCATTCTTTTTAAAAATAATTAGAAGCGCATGCACCGCATGTAGTGAGAATGGCCATTCGAGGGAAAATTTGTATCCGGTCCAAGTTACATTAAAAAAATAACAGAATTACGTTAAACGTATGCAGATTACAGATGAATGCTAACCACAAACAATTGTGGAAAATATTGTGAGTAATTCACATTAACTAAATGTTGATATCCAAACAAAATGATCTCAATTATTATTCAAGTGAGTGATCACTTTCTTTCTCAATATGTCACTCAACAAACACTGTGGAAACTTAGGGAGCTTGAAGACCCTTAATATCCACTTGTCTTTGTTAATTCAGATTTGTTATTCCTACACAAAAGGCAAATTAGAAATTAGAAATGGAAATGGGTTGCAGGCGGCGTAGAGCAGAACTCTCTACCTATGCCAACACTTCGCATGCTCATCAGTTATTATCGAAGAAAGTACGCCAGTTTCTTTCTTGATTTTCAAATAGATTAAAAATATTTAATTTTGGAAACTATATGGAACTGAAAACTACATTGAACATAGTTCTAAAAGAAAACGTCGTGAAAGTTAAAAAAAAAAAAATAATTTTGACAAGTAAATGCGACAAATATTAAGAATTATTTTGTCATTTTTACGGATCACCCTACTTAATCAGCAGAGTAATCTGTAAGTTGGTTGTTGACTTCCACCGGTGAATGTTGACAATCACATACTCACTTTGGTAAATGTCCGAAATATAGTGCGGTTATGAGAAGAACTCCTCTAGACAGAAAGTCCGGGGCTGCCTGCTGCTATGGTAACAAGCGAGAGCACATTTCTAATGGGGGTGAAATGGAGGAAAGAAGGTGTCGATTGGTTTACTCACGACGACCTACGCTAAGATTAAGACAAAACTATTCACCCCACACCCCTATTCGAAGTGACCTTTCCTTGTAATCATGGTACCCGCCACGACGAGAGACGGGTGTCTAGAGGAGTTCTCCTGAAAGCTGCACTATAGGTATAGTTAATTGCTACTGCCAGGTATACATTTGCATGGTATATCCTACATCATTGTTTTTTTAAGGTCAAGTGCCACTGCCCAGTATGCATTTAACCGGTACTCCGAACACTGATGTTTCTCCTAAGCTATCCTCACCAGATATGAAAATATCGAATAAATATAATAATATCAACTAATAAATTAACATCAAATCAGATATAACAAATATTTTGGACATTCACCAAAGCGACTATGTGATTGTTGACATTTCCGGCTGAAAGTCGACACTTTCTTGATTTCGGTCATTTACGGTAACATATTCTTTTTTCATAGTACCCACCACGACGCGAGACGCGTGTCTGGAGGAGTTATCCTGAAAGCCGCGCTATACTTGTGTTTACTATTTTCTCCCCGTGCAATTTTTAATTCTTTTTTCAATTCCAAAAACAATTAAGAAAGTTATTCGTAAAAAATGTAAAAATTGTAATAATTAAAAAAAAAAAAAATGAGGACCATGGTTTCGTCAAACATCATAAACCACTTCAGGATCGTGATCACATGCACGTGATTGTCTTTTCATGACCCACGGTATCATATAAGAAACGAGACTCTAGTGGCCCAAGATCACATGGACGCGATCTCAATGCAGTGCTCTCTCATTATACGTGCTAGGAAATAATCTCGGATGATACGGGGAACTTTCGCCGGAAGGGGTTCGTTCTTGAGGATTTTGATCCAGAACGTCAATTTAAATTACAAGGAGTCAAAAATATTTCAGGAATTAGTGATATAAAACTCGAATATGCATTCTGCGAAGAATGCGTTAAAAATATTTTAATCTGGAATTACAAGAAACTCAACTAAAGCTTCCAAGAAAAGCAAGGGAAATGCGTTTTGTTTAATACCGTGAAGGAGCTTGTTACAGCCAAATTTTCACTAGTCCAGTTTTCTAGTATGGCTTTCAATTCAATTAAATAAAATCGCTGTGATATAGAATATGGATATAAAGTTACCTAATTAATATCCTTACTTGTAATTGAAATTATTGTGGGACTGAAACAAGGTAGAAAATGAAGAGCTTACTTCTTCCAAATTAAACTTTAATTGATTTCTAAGTCATTCACAACTTGTTCACATACTGTTAAAATACTTCTGCTTTCATTTAAAAATATTTCCCCATAATATATAGGACCCTAATCATAAAGTCAATCACATTGCATGCAATAAATTCTTGACATCAGAGATGCTAACGAGAACTTGATGGGTAAAATATTTTTACCCGCGAAAAATTCGCCTATCAGGTTCTCGTTTGCATCTCCAAATTTGCATAGTCTAATTTTTCGCATGCGGTATGAGTGTCTCTCATGAGTTCATAAATACAATTTTTTATGAGAATGTATTGTATTGAAATAATTACCTGTTATTTGTGTGTTATAAACATATAGCTAAAAGAGGAAACGGGGAATTTCACATTAATGCTGCTGTTCAATCTTTTTAGGTTTGTCTATTGATGAAATGGTATCGCAATGCGTGGTATTTTTCCTAGCTGGTTACGAATCTACCTCCACCACACTGTCCATCGCTTGCTATTTTATGGCACTGCAACCGGACATCCAAGAACAGGCATATGCAGAAATAAAACAACTCCTCCAGGATAGCGGTGTAAGTTATTTGGCAAGAGAGTCCGGCAAAAAAATAAATAATAGAAATGGTGAAAAAAAATATTTTTCCGTGAGAGGCCAACATCTCCTTAGACCTTAGCATAGGTTACCATAAACGATAAGTCCCATCCTTCAGTGGTACGAACGTTGAGAGATTTTCTTATTTCCCTCCCCCCCATCCGCAGTTTAGTATGAGGATGGTTGTAACATTTTTCTTATTTTCCTCCACTGCGCAGGTTAGGTTCGTTCCTTCGGATTACTGAAGTGACCCAAGTGAAGGTCTTCTCTCTTCTAAGACAAACTAACCAGACGTCCTCAAATCTTGAGGATAGTACTCGAATTTCAATAGTTGTTCTAAAAAACTGTAAAATTCTTTGAGGACAGAAAATGACCTAAATTCTTCATATATGTTCTCAAATATCTTCGAATGGGCCAAAAAACATTTAATCATCGCAGTGAAATATGTATATATATATATATATTTAAAAAAAACAACAACAAAAAAACAAAGGGGGGAAAAAAGGGAAAAAAAAAACAGCAGCATTTATTATTTTTTTAAACAAGATAATTTTGTCTTACGGAGAAAACAAGCAAAAAAAGCACCTTACTAAAAATAACTTATGGAAACTCCATACTCGCAAATCTGATGTCCATTGCTTGAGCAAGAGAGAATCAGTATGAATAGTAGGCAGCTACATGAAATGGAATGTGTCTGTGAAAAACCTGAACATGCTTCTAAATAAATATCGTAAAAACTACAAACGGCATCTTCAGTATGAAATCAAGTATAAATGCAATGCATAAGAGCACAAACGATAAGCTTAACCATTAACAGAGATATTTTCAGTACTATTCGCGATCTAAATGGCTTTTAAATGGCGCTAAAATTCTTTACTAATGGTAATATTTTGCTTGTTTTCAGCGCTATAGCGTGTGAATAGATATTAAAGTAAGTAGATAGTTTCAGTCTTGATTTAAAAACATATTTTAAAATTGAAGCTTTGAAGATTCTAAACTTAAAGCATATAATGTATGTAATAGTAGCTTAAAGACAAAGTGCAATAAAGTATGGTGGGAATTATGATTTAATGTCTTTACTAGTGTGGGGGGAGAGGGAGTCACTCCTTTCCGTAAACCTTTTCTTAATTTACGATAAATATTTGGCATATACTGAATGATCAAAGACTGTCAATTTGGTCTATGGTAGGGTTGATAGTAAAGTCATCACCATAATGCCCATAAGTTGGGGAACGCAGAATTGGTGAAATGGACCGGGAAATATATAATATTAGTAGGCTCCGCCCCATGTTTGTTTACGCTCCCCAACTCCCGAAAATTGCTATGCATTCTTATATAGTTTGCTTTGCTAAATATGCTCGCTTCAAAGTTAAACCCATTTTAAATGTGGTCTAGAGTAAAAATCTTTTTAAAAAAATTATTTTAATTATTAAAATTTTTAAATCTAATTCCTCTTTAAAAAGTAAAAATATTTAGTCAAGAATAAGTTATTGAAATAAAAGCCTTTTAAATTGGAATAAATGAAATGTAATAGAAAAACTTACAAAAGCAAACCAATCATCGTGGTCTTAAATAATAACATGCATGACGGCACGTCTCCTATGCATTCTTTCACTGTCAAGCTAACTGTTATCAACGCTTTCTTCTGCTTTTCGTACATGATATTTTATTATATTTAAAAAGCATAACAGCACGACTAATACTTATTTTTTAATATATATATATATATATATATATATATATATATATAAGAACAAGTACCCATTATCAGTGTCATACACAGGCACAGATGATGGTCGTAGTGATCGTTTGTTGTTCCTGTTGATTATACAATATTTGTGCTCCTACATGTTGTTTAACTTTATTTAATTTTAAATGAATTTATATTCCCCCTCCCCAGAATGTTATTTCTTATGAATCTGTACAGAAGATGAAATATCTGGACAACATCATTGCTGAAACTCTGAGACTCTATCCTCCTGCATTCAGGTTTGATTTTACATTTCAAGTATGAATTTTATTTGCAAGTTTGGGCAATAAATTAGTCTTCTTAAATTGATGGTGGCTTCATTAGAAAGGCCGTAATTGAAATATTTTATATAACTTGTGTTGGTTAAAACAAAATGATTGCACCCCCTACTCTTAACGTTGCTTCGATCACAAACCAAAAGTTTAAAACTTATTTTTTGTTTATAAGAATCAAAACATATACAAATGATAGATTAATCATAATGAATAAAAAAAAATACTCAAACACTCCTTCAAAAATATAAAATGTAAAAAAATTGATTTTTTGAAAAGTTTTGTTCGAAGAAAATGTGCAGTTAACATAGTACTGGCGATACAATTTCATTCAATTTTTTTCTCAAAAGCTGCTTAATGTATTACAGTGAGAAATCATTCCGTATAACGTTTTAAAAATATCATACTTGTTTTAGTATTTAACAGCAGATTCTACAAACATACCACCACCCCCAATTAATTTTTTAACTGTAATAATAGGTTGTCTTTTGACAAATGTGAGTATTACCAGAAACATTTTGAGACCAGTTCGTTCAACTTTAATTCCGATTTGACAAAATATTTATGACTAATTTTCAATGTTTCGGACAATTACGTATTTTTGCTAAGCATGGTTTAAGTCTGTTCATAACGCTGTCAAAAACACATAAAATTCTGATGTCGAGTTAGTTTGCCGTATCAGCGCAATTCGTTCTTCTGGCAACTTATATCAGATTTAACTATATTACAACTCATCTCACTGAAAATTCATTGACTTAGATTTTTTTGTGTGGAAGCTTAATTTTATTATTTACAAAATTTCCACAAGAAAGAACAAATCATGACAAGGTAAGTGTTTTAAATATTTATGTTATGTTCCTGCTCTGTGAATATTTTACGCATAATTTGACTGGAAACAATTCAATGTCCTTCGTATCTAACCAAAATTGGTGGAGTGTGTTCTAAAATTCGAATGACAAATTTTGGCGGTTGATAGAAGGCATCAAGAGGTCGATTAGATCACTGACCAAGTTGAGAGGGGGGGGGGGAATGCGAAAATCCCAGCCAGGGTTTGGACGCTGGAAAACAACAACAGATACTTTTTACTTTCTAATTACAAAAGATCTATTTTCTTGATTATTAAAGAAACCCGAAGTGGCGCCCATTGACGTCGTTGCACAGTTTACAACGTCCCAAAAGTGATTCCTGCAAGCGAAGACAATCCACGCTTTGCTCCTCCATAGAATCGAGTGATTTATTATATGATTAGTGATTAATTCGCGAGTCGAAGCAAATACCATACAAGTGCTTAAGTGAGGTATTACAAACCTCAACTTTCCTAGATTCAATGCTTTTTTGCGATTTTCAACCTTTGAACGTTGTTTGTGACCCCATGTTCTATGGTAAGTTTCCCTACTCTTGAAGCCTTTTATCATTCTTCTGAATGTGTGGGCCCAATTTGGGAGCGCTATTAAACGGCCAGTAATGCTTGTTATGTTTTAAGAAGCCGGTGATCCATTGTAGCCGTTGTTTCAGCCTTTTAGAGCAGATTATTTCCGAAGTGATCTGCTAAGACATAAAGACGTTTTTAATTGTGAAATTTGTTTTGGACATAAATTCGTCTTCTTTTTTTTTCATTCTGTAGGACTGAGAGGATGGCAGAAGCTGATTACACTCTGGGGGATACAGGAATAACCATCTCAAAGGGAACCATTGTGACTATACCAATCTATGCGTTACACAGAGATCCTCGATACTTTCCTAACCCATATAAGTTCGATCCTGATAGGTATTGGAAATTTATTCATGCTATGGTAAGCTAGAATATAATATAGGAACCACCACCATAAATATGTATTTTTAGGAAATACAAAATAAGATGAGGTTCGCAAAAGTTTTATTCACCCTATCGTGGGTCATATATTTCTCTTTCGAATTTATCCCTGTTGTTGTTTTTTTTTATCTTGTATTTTATTAACAATTAAGCATTTAAGAAAAAAAAAATATTATTTTGCAAAATTTATGTTTGCATTTAAATTTTAAGGTTGGTAAGTATAAACCATTTAGAGTCGCAAGGAAAATTAAAGTGATTATTTGCCAGGAAAAGATGAGAAGCATGTTACAATGCAAGAGGCTACTGCAGCGGTTTCACTCTTCTTGTCCCTTTGTGCTGCATTTCATACATCATTTACAGTTGAAAACCATCCTTAATCGCACATCATAGATGGCAGCACTAAACTGATGCTGAAATTGGTGTTCCCATTGCAATAATAGAAAGGCTAATATATTATAATGAGTTATGCAGTTCCTGATGATGTATTTTGCAAGATCATCTAGATGGGAAGTCCACGAAAAGATTTTGCATTGCTGACAATAATCTTAGTTTCATCCTTTTAACGAAGAAACTTTTGTGCAGTGAAACTCAAATAACATTAGACTTGCCGGAAATCGCAACGCTTTGTCTTCGCTTCTGAAGATTTTTATTTTATTTTATAACCGGCGTTGAGCAGCCGACCTAATTCTGAGTTTACAACTATCATTGTTAAACTTCGTAGCCTTGTATTTTTGATCCAACGTCGAAGACAAGGGAACTCCTGGATCAACCATTATGACCAACTAGCTTTCGTGGAAGTCTTTTTAATGGAACTAACTCGTATTCCGCTATATGGAGAGAAAGAAAAACACGAAAATCTTACACTGTTATTCCGACAAAAAGAATATTCTAAGCCACGATCCGCCGACCACTGAGAATATTTTATGTCTGCAACTGTGGTCAGTGCGAGATGGGGACAGAATTCATACTAACCAGCCAACGCTGGGCTTTGAACCTGGGTCAACTCATTGGGAGTTGAACGCTCAACCCCCTGAGTCACTAACGTCGAAGATATTAGTTAATTCATTCTTTGTCTGGTAAGAGTGGTGAGTTATCACGTCTTTTCATTGCTATTGAATATGAGTTATTAGTTGGTTTGTAAGAATGTGACACTTAGCTGAATTATGTGGGCATCTTCGAATGAATGTATTGTATATATGTTAATCAATCTTGAATGAACTAAAATTCTGCATATATAATAGGATTTGCAAAACATAGTCTAATACAAACAATATTAAATACATGTTAACTCATTTTTCCTGTTTTTCCTCTTCTAATTTTCTCGTCTTCCATAAATTTACAATGTCTATTAAAGAAAATTTAACAAAAATAGTATTACGTTAAACAGTTTGTCTGAAGAGTTGAGTTTTGAAATAACTGTACTTATTTTTGGCGTAAGTGACTTGAACTCTCACGAGCAGGATGATTCTATAAACTTGGAGGAGTGTACTAAAACATGTATTTTTTCTATAAGAATGTAGGACCTTTAGTGACGTGCTAAAGCAGCAATGCATATGACAAGGGAGGAACAATTACAAAACCAATACTAAGTGGTGATTTTTTTGCAGCAACACAGGATTCACAATAAATGTTCAAAATTTGCAACAAATAACAGTAATACATGTTTGTTTTTTACAACTGACGATGAGCAGCCTAACCATATTTACAAGTATTGATGCTAGCTTAGCCTAACAACTTTGAATTCAACCCAAAATACTAGGGAACTCCTTCCATAAGCATTGGGACAAAGTAGATTTTTGATGGAACTAATCCATATTTACATAGGCGAAAAGCTCACAAGGTTAGCCCGATGACAAGTGGATTCCAACCGTATATACCACTGATGATATTTTACGTCAGCATTTTAGTCGGTGTGAGCCAGGAGCAGAATTCCAATAAAGCAGCTATCGCTTGGATTCGAACCTCCCAACGAATCATTTCATTGGGGGACTAGCTCTCTATCACTTGAGCCATCACGCCTCAGAAATACATTTTTAGTAGCGTCGTAGGAGGAAATGGATATTGCACTCACACTCATCACGCTCGAAATCACAGTAGAGAATGACCATTCTTCAGCTAATTCATCTGATCATGGTCTGATAGAATATTTAGGGTATAATTTTATAATTTAGAACTGTAAGTATTTAATCACATTTTGTAGAATGGTGTTTTTTTCTTTCTTTTTTCTTTCCGTAGCGTATAAAATTGCAAGAGAAATATGCCTCACGTGTCTATATGGATGGTTGACCGTGTAAAGCTAAACACAGATGGCGCTAGGAGTTAAAATTCGTCATAAGACTTCCGGGTTACTACTTCCGATTGAGTTTTACGCCTAAACTTGAAAAAGGGAGCCATCAAATATTATTGTACCTGTAGTGTTTACAATTCGCGTCTTTTAAATTTCAATTTCAACGAAACAAAAAACACGTTTATTCAGAGAAAGTACATTTTTATGTTTGATTTCTTTACTTAAAATATTGTCTGCCCCACTAATACTAATTATTTAGCATATTTGAGGTGACGCATCGAACTATTCGCGAACGCAACGACCTATAGGAGGCATTTCTATTTGAGACCAACAACACGATCATCAGTTGCACTGGAGATTTCTTCAATGTAGCATTGTAACATTCTTTCTTTATTGTGGCTCATTAAATTTACAAAGAAAAATGTATGATATTCTTTCGTATATAAGTGAAAACAAAAAGGAATCTGTTTTTTAAAGAAGGAACATCCAAAACACAATTGTAAAAAATCTTGTAATTAGAGTTAAAACCTAGTGCCTGAGAAATAGTTCTATTAAATTTAATGATCTATTGTGAAAGGCTTGTTAAAATTTTACATTCCATACTTTTCTGTGTCATATTACTTCAAAACTCAAAATCATGCAAAAAGTATATAGAAGCATATAATGTTATACCATTTAATTTCGCAAAAAAAAATTTTTTTTTGACAATAATTTTTATCAAAAAATTTAAAGTTTCAATATAAAATCATTATTTACAAACTAAAAAACGAAAAATAAAGAATGCTTGCTATAAAAAAACGATTTTAAAAATTCCTCATATTGAAATAAAAAACTTTCATATTGTTTCTTTTTTCTACTCTTAAAGTTCTTAATCAGATGTAGAAAACCATTTTGTAGAGAACTATCATCAAATTAGAAATTTTTTTTTTATTTACAAGTTAATTTTTTTTAATAAAAATCATAACACTGACTTACTTTATAAATAAGGAGAATTCCAAATGAAATATTCTTCGTTTGAAAATTTTATTCTCAAATAATATATACATAGATGATCCCTTCATTACTTTTAGATGACTTATCACACAACAAAATTTTATAATTGTAAGATCTCGGTATGAATTTCAATATGTAACTAAAAAACAGAATAGCTCAATTATAGTTGAAATTATTCATTCAAAATTAAAAAAAACTTACCAAGAAAACGATAAAAAATTATTAATAATCAACACACTATTCAAGTAACTATACTATTTATAAATACAACTATAACTATACTATTTATATATACTATTTATATATACATATGTTACCGGCAAAGTATGAAACGCCGACATTCTGTAAAATCCAAATCCCAATTCTGTAAATTATATATAATGCCGGATGTTTTTTGGCAAAGTATGAAATATGAGAAGCATTATTTACTTTCCCTAGGCATTGTATAAAATGCCTAGGCATTCTATAGAATGCCAAATGCTATTTAGGCAAAGTATGAAATAAACGTCCTGATGAGATTATTATGTAAATGATGTGCATATTACTGTGAATGACCGAAATCGGTGGTTATTGACTTTCACCGGTGAATGTTGACAATCACATAGTCGCTTTGGTGAATGTGCGAAATATTTATTACATCCGATTTGATATTAATTTTTTCGTGGATATAATTATATTTATTCGATATTTTAATACTTACTGACGATAGATTAGAAGAAGGGAAGTTTGGAGTATCGGGCAAATATATACCGGGCAATAACACTTGACCTTAAAAAAATATCAGTGTAGGGTATACCGGGCAGTGGCACTGAACCTTAAAAAAACATCAGTGTAGGATATATCGGGCATATGTATACCGGGCAGTGGCACTTAACTAGACCTAGTATGACTAGATTTGGACTTTGGTAAATGTCCGAAATACATACTAGGTCTAGTTAAGTGCCACTGCTCGGTATATCCTACACTGATGTTTTTTTAAGGTTCAGTGCCACTGCCCGGTATACATTTGCCCAGTATACCCTACACTGATATCTTTTTAAGGTCAAGTGCCATTGCCCGGTATACATTTATTCAAAGTGCATAAAGAAAATAAAAAGTTGTGCAAAACATAATTTATGCCTTTCTTATTGAGGGATACAAAAATTTCAAATGACGTTTTGAATTTGTCATTTTTGAATGACATTTTGACGAATCGGAGATGTATTTTATATTTTGACGGTTTCTCATTTGGCATTCTATAGAATGCCTAGGAAATGTATGAAATATAAATTGTTTCATACATTGCCGGCTAATTTTAGGCATTATATACAATGCCTAGGTATTCTATAGAATGCCAAACTATACAATATATACAATACTATACAACATATACAATACTATTACAAGTAATTCGGATGATTGTCTTTTTCCGAATTATATAGATTCTATTCTATAAAGAAGAAGAAGAATATTCTATGACAGTTCTGAAATCATATCCGATCCAAGATCCGATCATTAGTTCAAAAGTAATTCAGGATGGTCCCTTTATTTATATATATTTTTTGCGCACTCTACAACTATATTTATTCCGTTATTTTTCTATCCTTACAATTAAAAAGTTTTTTCAATTTTTTTTAATCGTTTCACGAGTTTTCAGAAATGTTATGTCCGAAGTACAAGCATTATATTTTCATGAAGTTGTGAATTGAATTTGGAATATAACAGTAGTTGTTGTTTATATCTCATCTTGTTTCGTTTTTCTAAGGTTTTCTAGCAAAGGAAGATTGGATCGCGACAGTTTGGCATACATTCCATTCGGAGCAGGTCCGAGAAATTGCGTAGCTATGCGATTTGCGCTATTGGAAATGAAGATATGTCTCGCTCATTTGCTCAGAAAATTTGAAGTAAAAACATGCGCTCAGACAAAGGTAAGTCAGTCTTAAAAAGGGACAAAAGTTGAGTGATAATAATTTTTGTTGTTCTTATTTCAATATATGTCCTATAAATAAATTAATCTGTAATTATCACATTTTATATAATGATGTTAAAAGTCAACAGTTTTTTTTTTGCAGTCTTTTTACACGGGTCCAAAAAATTTGCGTAATCAGCCCGGTATTTACTACATTTAGGTACTTTAAGGTCAAGTTCCAGGTAAACATTTTATCGGTATTTCCTGCTTTAATATTTTTTATACTATACCTTAATCGGATATTGTTATAACAATAACTGGGAATCTGTAAGCGATGTTAAGCGTGGGTATCGGACTTGATTGGCTAGAAGATTGTCTGCTTGATTGTTTGCAATTGGTACCTACAAGCGAAGTCATGTGTGGGTGTCAAACCTTATTGGCTGATGAATCCTGCAGTTACATAAGCAACTTTTCTTTCCATTTATCAATTCCATTTTGTTTAAGCACAACCAGCTGATTTCAGGGGTATATTCATCTACTCAAGTTGCAGATACCCAATTATTGATTATTAATGATAGTCACATGTGTTCGTTAAAGAGAAATTGCTTTTCATAAAATAATTATTATACTGAATAAAGAAAATGTTATTTTTCTTTCAGAGACAATTACAGGGGTTGGACAAAAATATGGAAACACCTTGTGAAATGCATGTTTGAAAAGAAAGATTGATTTTAATGAAATATGTAGGTGGCGCTGGCGTTTTTGACTACTTACGCCACCTATACAACTTCGTAAATGTGCTAAACAGTTCAGTTGTTGTCGGAGTACTGTTATGTGAGGTTGTCATTGCATTATGTCAGAGTTAACAGACTTCGAACGTGGGCAAATTATTGGAGCACGTATGGTAGGTGCTTCCGTAAGCAAGGTAGCCGAGGTGTTTAGTGTTTCAAGAGGTTGAAGAGGTGAGAGAGAAGATTTATTCCGCATATTTGAAAAGCGGAAAAACATCATCTGCTAAATCACAGCGCGGACGAAAGTGTGTCCTGAGTGATCGTGACAGACGATCATTCAGGGCAATTTTGACGAAAAATAAGAAGACCACAGCTGCAAAAGTTACTGCTGAAATGAATGTTGTGTTACCGAACCCTGTGAGTACCAAAACAATTAGAAGGGAGCTTCATAAACAGGGAATTGCTGGCCGTGCTGCAATTGAGAAGCCACTCATCAGTGATGCTAATGCCCGAAACAGGAAAAGGTGGTGTTTAAGTCATAAAGCCTGGACTATAGAGCAGTGGAAGCGAGTAATAAGGTCTGACGAGTCTTCTTTCACATTGTTTCCCACTTCTGGCCGAGTTTACGTCTGGAGAACGCCATCTCAAGCCTATAATACAGACTGATTGTTGCCAAGAGTGAAACATGGCGGGGGTTCTGTTATGGTTTGGGCAGCCATATCGTGGTTCTCTGCTGGCCACATGATAACTGTGTCAGGGCACATGACTGCCAAGACTTATGTGAAAATTTTGACCGATCAAGTTCATCCCATGGTACAAACTTTGTTCCCCGATGGTGATGGTGTCTTCCAAGACGACAAAGCCCCTGTTCACACAGCTCACATTGTCCAGGACTGGTTTTCTGAGCACGAGGATGAGTTGTCCCATCTCCCCTGGCCACCACAGTCACCAGACCTGAATATTATCGAACCTTTGGGGTCTACATTGGAACGGAAAGTGCGTTCTCGTTATCCACCGCCAACATCGTTATCTGAACTTGCCACCTTTTTGCAGGAAGAATGGTATAATATTCCCTTGGCAAACATACAGGAACTGTATTTATCCATTCCGAGAAGACTGCAAGCTGTTTTGGATGCCATCGGGTTTCCTACACCATATTAAGCAAAGAAACATGTTTTTTTGAAGATGTTTCCATATTTTTGTCCAACCCCTGTATGTAGCATTCTTTGAAAGAAAAGAAGCAAAGCCAATTAATTCGGCCATTCATGTGTACTAAACCTGTATTTTAATAACAATTTTGGTAAACTTTTTTTTCTCTTTTTTTAATTTAAGGAGAAATTAGAGTTTCAAATGGGACAACCGATGCTCCAGCCAAAGGAAATTATTTTGAAGCTGAAACTTAGAAATTAAATCTTCTAAATGAGAGGGTACAACTCATTGAAAGGGGGCTACCCTTTTTGTAAGTTGTGAGAAACTACCTCTTGAGTATTGTAAGACATTACGCTGAAATTATATTAAAAATGGAATAAATTATTCATTACTTTAAATGTTGTAGTATTCATTTTAAATGCATTTTGCAAACACATTTATCCCAAAATTTCGGATTTCTTAGCATCAAAAGTCATCCAGTTTAAAAAACAATGTCATTTGCTGACAACCCACTTCTTTTAACAAATCTTTCCGGACGTCGGACAAAATTAAAATCTTAAATTAGTTTTAAAAGTTTTCAAAAAAGTATGTTTATCATAATTAATTTGGCTGTCATTGATAATAAAGATAAATCATAAAAGGCTACAGTTTCAATTAACTGATCATTATTGCGACCTAAAACCATTTTGTTTAGCTATAAAATGGCGTAAAATAATCTAACAGACACAATCTATGAAAAATAATATGCGAATGTAAAACATTGGAAGGCAAGGCAGAATGAATCTTGATTTCAATGAGTTGTTGACATCGAGCGGATGAACTGAGTCGAACCAGACCTACCTGTTATACTTTCACTTTCAGTTAATCAAAAATCAACTTAATAAAGTTAAAAGGAAAAATAAATAAGCGGACCAGACTGCATCACTTTTGATTAAATGATCGGACATCCTAGGACTCAATCTTAATGGTTTGAGGGGGTGACCTCAAATATGAAAATTAATTAGTGCAGTCTCTTTTTTAAATACTTTCTCTGAATAAACATATCTTTTTTTCAACGAATTCGAATTTCTGACCCCCAAAATTTGGGTGGTAGCCGCAATAGGATCAAGAGAGCTGTTAGGACTCCGTTATTTTACTTCATTCTCAAGAACATTTAAACTCAATTGAATATTTTTTGCACACAATTATAAAATACATTTATCCAAATATAATTCCATATAAGATATAACTTTTAGTAAATATTTATAATTTTATTTAATAATAAACGAAACAATTGTAAGATAAACAGTTTATTTTGAAGAATGCAGTTTTAAATAGCAAAAATACGAAATTTGAGCAAAATCGGTCCAATAGTTTCTGAGAAATCGAATTTTTAACAGGCTCGACTTTCTTGAAATTTTGAATTATGCCAAGTAAGAGCGCATTCTTTTAAATGACGCAAAAAATAGCATACCTTACAATTCAAATTATTATTATTTTTTTTATGGTTAAATGAAATAATAAATAACAAATACAAACTAAAATTTATTTTTTGCATGGAATTATCTTTGGTTGAGCAAACTTAATGATTGTTTGCAAATTTGTTTAAATTCGCTTAAGAATTTCAGGAGATATGGTAAAATATAAGTGAAATTAACGTTAAGGCCGCTCTTCTGACCAAACTACTGGGACTATATTTCTCAGATGACGGCTACCCCTAATATTTTGGGGACCAAAAATCCAAATCCGTCGGGAAAAAAAGTATGTTTATTTAGAGAAAGTACGTTTTTGTGTCCAATTTCGTAAATTAAAATATCGTCTACATTATTTGATTAGCATATTTGAGGTCACCTCTTCGAACCATGAAGATCGAGTCCTAGAACGTGAAGATCCGATAATTAGGTTAAAAGTCATTCAGGGTGCTTCGTTTACTTTTTTGCGTGCTGTACCTTAAAGAATTAGTTTGGTTACCAGTTTTTTGCCCTGATTTATAGCGTTTCATTTGGCATGTATTTGTGACAGTCGGAAGGGTTTATAATCGTTGGACGTAGGTAATAGGAAGTCGTTAAAAATAGGGATTCGTATGGGGATTATAATAGGGACATAATAGAGATTCGTATACATAATAGGGATTGATTTACTTATTATATTTATTTATAAACCTTAATGTTAAAGTTATACACAAATTTGAATATTATATCATATTAAGTTCTATTATTTACTATCATTTTGAAGTGGAAGCTTGAACTTTGTACAGAAAGTAATTATTATATTAGTACCTCTAATGCACAAGAGCTTAATGTTTTCCTCGGTAAAGTTCTCCGGAACGATAATTCGTCCTAATAAAAACTATTAGGACGAATTATCGTTCCGGAGAACTTTACCGAGGAAAACATTAAGCTCTTGTGCATTAGAGGTACTAATATAATAATTACTTTTTGTACAAAGTTCAAGCTTCCACTTCAAAATGGAAAAGACTTTTTCAAGCTCAGAGATTTGTGTTTCGACACGGTGATAGTTTTACTCTAGTCTTTTTGAATATTTAGTTGATAAATGTTTTGATTTATTGTAAAATCTAACCAGATCTTTCATTCTAGCTAGATCTGTCATTTGGAACTATGTTCATTGTTGTTTTCAGTTCCATATAGTTTCCTTACTTAACAGTTTCCCAGAAAGCATGTAACCTTACGACAACGTTGCGCCTCAATTTTCTTTTCATTGTCACGAAAAGGTTTGCAGTAAAAACCTTTTTTCGATAAAGAAAAAATATTGCAATTTCCAACCTTTTATCCGAAAAAGAAAACTATATGATTTTTAAAGCTTTTTTAAAAAACATTGTTTCTTAGGTTAAAAAATAAGCAAATGGCAATCCTTATTTTTTCATTTTTGTTTAATAAGGTCAGCAGAAATATAAAGCTGAAACCTTTTTCCAAGGAAACGAACTAAGGCAAATATGAACCTTTCCAGCGAAAATATTAATAAATAATTAGAAAATATTTTTGCAAAAAACCTCATTTAATGGAAAGCAAATAAACGAGCATAAGACCATGTTTTTGGATTGTTTTCTAAGGTCTGCGAAAGTACATTGCGAAAACCTTCTTTTAAAGTTTTCTCGTAGTCACGGTTTAGATTTAAAAAGTTGGGAAAACATTTCTGTTGAATCTGAATCATATCTTGTCAACGGCTTTACCGTCTTCCTGTAATAACGAGAAATACTTTAGCAATTTTCGAGTTTTGCCTTTTTAAGAAAATGTGGACCCAGCAAATACAAGTTATCGTTAATTTTTCGAAACTTCTCATTCGAATAATCTCATTAAAAAATGAATAAAATTTAAAAAAAATTTCAATTTAATCTTCAATATTTTTTTTAGAAATTTAAATTTTTTTTCCTTTCAAATTTGGCTTTAGGGGTCCTATGCGTAGCGGTTCCTTTAAAATGTGTGGCCTTTTCTCGTTCATTTTGCCTTATTGCTGACCTAATTATGGTATAGCAATAAAATATCCGCACCAAGAGAATTGTATTTAAAATATTCGATACAAAAAATATACAAAAAATTCGCCCAACAGTCCCTTGTGAATTGGAGGGTCATCGAGATTAAAACTCCACATTTTGTGACTAACGGCGTGATGGTGAAAATAAAATCAGCATTGCGCACTTTCAGCTTTTATTTCCCAGACAAGCTGGTACCCGCTCTAAAGCTGGGTAGATTCAAAGCCTAGACCCATAGCTTTTTTTCATCATATCTTTGGAGTAAATTTAAAAACTTTTGTACACAAAACTCGCTGTATAGTGCACAAAATAAGAAACAGACCACCCTGAATAAATTTTGATCTAATGATTGCTCATGTTTTATGACTCATCTTAATGGTTAGAAGGGATGACCACAAAAATATGCTAATTAATTAGTGCAGACGATATTTTAATTTACGAAATCATACTCAAAAATTTACTTTCTCTGAATAAACATACCTTTTTACAGACGTATTTAGATTTTGAACCCCCAAAATATAGAGGGTAGCCGCAATCTGGGGAATATGGTGCTCATAGTTTGATCAGGGGAGCGATCCAAAGTTTGAATCCCTTAATTTTAATTTTACTTTTTGCGTATTTCGCTATATATCGAGATCTTTTCAAACAAGTTGAAAAATTTTTGACCATAATTTTAAAATTCGTTTATCTAAAGATAATTGCACGCAAAAAATAATTTTTTGTAGACATTTATGATTTTTATAATGTTATTAAATAATAGCTGGAAAATTTTTGAATTGTAAGGCATACAACTTTTTATTAAGCTTTAATGTATGTAATTTTACATGGCAAAATACAAACTTGAGTTAAATCGGTCGAATTGTTCCTGCGTGTATTTAAAATTCGATTTCTCAGAAACTATTCAACCGATTTTGCTCAAATTTTGTATTTTGCCATGTAAAATTACCTTTTTTAAAAGGATGTAAAAAATACATACCTCACAATTTAAATTTTTTTCGACTATTACTTAATAAAATAATAAATGATAATAAAAATATTTACTGAAATATACTTTTTCCATAACATAATGGATAAACGAATTTCATAATTGTGTGCAAATATTTTTCAATTCGCTTAAAAAGTTCTTGAAATATAGTGAAATACGCAAGAAATAAAATTACAGTCGGACCTCTATTTAACAAAGTCGCTATATCCCGAAAAAAAGTTCGTAATATGGAAAATTCGTTAAATAGAAAATCATCTTTTTAAATACTTACACAACGTAGAACAGGTTTTAAATTCATAGATATTAGAAATAATTAAAACTGCAATTGATGCACCTTTATCTTGTAAATTAATATCTATTATTTATTTTATAAATCTTCCCCATAAAAGAAATCTGCAATGAAAGTAAGAATAGTACAAAATATTATCCAGTGTTACACTATGATGCCACATATATTTTCCCCTGAGTAAAAGTGCTAAATTTTTATATATTAAAATTATTGCTGCATTTATTATAAATGTAATTTTAAACATATTGCTACTGATAAAGTCCGTTAATTTTGTTTGAGTTTTTCGTTTGAAAAAGTGTTTTTTCTGATAATAGGTCTCGCATTTTTGTAATACACCAAAAATTTCTTCAGGCGTTTTCTCCTCAAACTGCAATCCACGTCGAATTGTTTCAAATGATTTTAACATTTCATCATATGAAGGTTTGCTAATTTCTTCATTATTTCCGTCTCCATCTTCCTCACAATTTGTTGTTTTTATTGTTGTATTGTTTTTATTTTTAACACCGTCCAAAATATCCGATTCAATTAATGTTTCGGTGGTTTCAGCTTCAGAATCAATAGAAAGAAAATCATTAATCCGTACATCGTCATTAATTTCGTGGTTCTCTTTTAGCTGCACCCACATTTTTTTAAGTTCTTCTAAAGGAATATCATCCTTGCCCTCACTTTCTGAATTTTCAGCGTTGACAAAGAATCCAGATTTAGCAAAACTGTTACGAATGGTACGATCTGTAACATCATAGTTCCATGCTTTGGAAATTTCTGTTATGCTTTCTCGCAATTAATCTTTGGCTGTGATAACTTTTCGTACAATTCCTTTGCGGTAGTGCAGTTTAAAGTTTTGAATCTCCCCTTGATCCATTGGTTGTAGCTTCGATGTAGTGTTTGGGGGCAAGTAAAAAAGCTTTAATGTTTTTCAGTTCTTTGTTGATTTCCTTCGGATGAGCAGGGCAATTGTCGAAAATTAGAGCAATTTTGCGATGCTTTGCAATCATAAGTTTGTCCAACTTTTGAATCCATTTTTCACAAATTTCTGACGTCATCCATGATTTTTTGTTGAATTCATAATTAACCTCCAAAGATTCCGTGCCCTTAAAACATCTTGGAGTTTTGCTTTTTCCTATAATTAAGGGTTTTAATTTTTGATTGCCAGTCATATTTGCACCTAGCATGATAGTTATTATTGCTTTGTTATGTTTTCCTCCAAAGCGTTTTTCATTTTTAAATGTTAGGGTCTTTTGAGGCAAATATTGAAAAAATAAAGCCGTCTCATCAGCATTAAAAATGTTTTTTGGCTTATAATCTTTTAAAATTTTATTACGAGTCTCTGCAATCCAACTTTCACAATATTTATCAGTGACGTCATTACTTTCACCAGACATAACTTTTCCTATAATTCCCTGTTTTTTTTAAACTTGTCAAGCCATCCACTACTTCTTCGAAATTCATCATGTCCCAATGCCTTTGCCAATTTCATTGCTTTTTCGGTTATTAAAGGTATAAAAGTAAAGGGGATGAAAATATCAGTTCAAGGTCATTTCCCCCATAAAATGCGTTAACAAGTTTATAATTTTCTCAAATATTTTGGGAAATAGGGAAAGTAGATCTCAAAAAAAAATTCGTTAAATAGAAATTTCACTTCGCTATTTGGAAGTTATTTAACGAAGAAATTTCCAAAATGTTCTTGGTTCCACGAAAAAATTCGCAAAATAGAGAAATTCGCAAAATGGAAGTTCGTTAAATAGAAGTCCGACTGTAGCATTATGGGGATCAACCGTTGGACCGCTTTCCTGGCCAAACTATTTAGACCATATATTTCCCTGATTGCGGCTACCCTCTAGATTTTGGGGGTTAGATATCCAAATCTGTTGGGGGGAGGGAATTGTTTATTTATAGAAAATACGATTTTGTGTCTGATATCATAACTTAAAATATCGTTTGCACTAATTAGTATTTTTGAGGTTATCCCCTCGAAATATTTAGATTGAGTCCTAGAACGTGAAGATCTGATCATTACATCAAAAGTTATTCAGGGTGGTCCGTTTAATTTTTGCACACTGTATAGAATTTCAATAATATCAATTACAGTTTTTTCGATCAACGTTATTAGGTTGAATTTTTCAACGCTATTTCACTTGGTAGAGTTGAAAATATATTAAGTGCATTAGTGGATGTATCTGTATGTTTATATATCTTATTTTTTATTCATATAGTGTTTTTATTTTTAGAACTTTATTTACAATTTAACCTTGAAATTAAAAAGTTATAAATGCTGATTATTTTATTTTGAAGAATAAAATTTATTTATTTATAAAGTTATTATCAAGAATTTATTTTTCTTTATCGAAAACAAAATAGCTCATTAAATTGTATTAATATTTTTCTGACGTAATTAATGCTTGTAATTGTTAATGATTACTAGTAATTTATTCTTTTTCAATCATTATTTGGAATAAATTACAATTGTAATCTACACCTAATTCTGAACGGCGACTAGTTGATTTGTATATAACTGATGGTCTGCCCCAGTCTACCAGCAGCGACAAAAAATGACGCAAGCGGCCAACTCATCCTGGTGGGAGAGATCCCTTTGACGTCGGGTTAACAGTGAGAGATTTCATGAACTCAACTGAGGTGAAATTTTATCTAAGCAATTTTTCATAAGAGCTCAAGATGGTCTTAATACTTGACCAATGTATTCCATTGTCTCCTAGATTGGTTTCAAAATTTAAAGGTTTTGGCATGAAGAACTGTATTTAATATCATTTATATGAGATGCAAATAAATAATTGTTTGATTGTTTAGTTTTGGTATAATTCAATTACAATCAGATCTTGTAGATATGTTATTTGAATTTAGAGATTATACAAATAATTATAGAATTAGTCCTAGTCCTGTCGGTTGGTCGGGGTGCGTGAGGCCGGAACGGCCCTTTACCCCTTCATCATGAAGTAAGGATCGATGAGGTGAAGCCCTAAGGTGAGAAGCATAATGCTAAGGATGAGGTGGGAGAAAAAATGGCACATTGCCATGGTACGGAAAAGCTGTGAGGTGACATGAAAACGAGTTGAGAGATATCTACAAAAATGTAGTCCACTGTGCTTTGCTTGAGGAAAACATCTCGCTGTTTTTAAGATTACTTATCTCGATTAGATAATTTGCATCTCAAGTCTCCACTAGTAACTAAACTGGGCGAGGACCCGAAGGACGTTTGAAGTTAGTAAAGCTAGCCTCCTACTTGTGAAACATGCTTCGACCAGTCGGTTTCAAACGCAAGTGACCGCCATTAACAGTTTGATCGGACAGGCCTAAATGCTACTAACGAAAGGTCAATGCAATCATCACGTTCACGTACGACTAAACTAAACAAGTTACAACTGCCGCTTACACGGTGTGTTCACGTTGGCTGTATTTGAAAACTATTTCATCTTGATGTTCTGTCTTTCAAACATTGATCAGTGATCGACGTCGCAGAAGTACTGCAGTCAACAGGCTTGCATCAAACGCTCACGAAGAGAGGAAGGAATCATCGCTGGGACAATGAGGTGGTGACGACTGATGGCCGGAACACATCGATGATATACCCGCAGGGTGACGACCGAGCCCCCGGCTCGGAGAACTCGCAAGGCACGTCTGTCTCTGATGGCGTCTTCTTCTGGAATGGGTGTATAGAATTAGTAATGCTATGCTATGTGAAATATTTATCTAAGTGTTGGCCCCGAAGGGGCCCTAACTCATTCATCTGAGTGGGTAGGTTTAAAAGTTCGGAGCATATCTCCGGGAGATGGTTGGAAAGATGTTAAGTAGCAATTGGGGGAAAAAAGTTCACAAGTTGAGTGTGGCGGAGTCTTGAGTGGATCGTAGAATCATCAGAGAGCAGGGGTCTTTCCCTGTAGGATGGTTTGAAGAAGGGAAACCACTTCTTCATTCTGTAAAAGTTCTTGTAGTTCTTTCACTATGGAGACCAGACGGTGAGCTGATGATTTCGTAGTAGTAGCACTAGTACGATGTTGAGGTGGTTTTCTACTGGGGCGGGCCTCGCACCCAGAGAAATTTGCAGTGTGAGATTTGCCGCAGTTGCAGCACTTTGGTGGAGTCTCTCTTTCCTTCTGGCACTCGTAGGAGCGGTGGCCTTCCGCACACTTAAGGCATCGAGGAGGAGCAGTGCAATTTCGTTGTCCATGGCTGAAGCCCTGGCACCTGTAGCATTGCAGCGGTCTGCGACTGCCGCGGAAACGTTCCACGATGACCGGGAACTGCTGGATTTTGCTGAGGGAGAGCACTCGATGGTGATTGGCAGTTTCTTTGATGACGGCAAGGAAAAGTGGGAGGGGCCTAATAGCTCCGCCCACCCTCTTCTTAAACTGGATGATCTTTGTAATTTTTAAGTCCAATTTCTCTATTTCTAGAGAAATAAAATCAGGGTTGAAATCAGTAGGAAGTCCTCGGATAAGAGCTTTGCAGTTTCTTTCAGTAGTGGCCAAAGAATCAGTATTGGGAGGCGGTGGGGCATCACTGGAGATCTTATCCTCTGGTGGAGGTGAAGGCACTGGAGTCGCAGAGGAAGCAGGAGAAGAGGTCTTTTTCTTCTTCTTTTTCTTGCTCTTCTTCACGGGTCTGTTAGTGTCAGCATTTAGCTTAGTTACGACTTCTAAGGCTTGCGCCTCTTTCATTGGTTCAGCTATCTGCTCTATCACTGGAGTTGTAGTTTCAGGCACTGGAGGGGTAGGCTTAACTGGCTGCTGGGTCAGCTGCTCGGGTGGAACATCGGAGGCAGGCGTCTCTTTGGAGGCCTGTGCATTCCTTTTTTCTTTAATTGCAAGAAGTGCATCCATGGTGTGGGCCCTTTCCCAGTAACATGCATTTTCATCATAAGGGTGCTTTGCTTGAATACTTCTCTCCAATGCAATAGATTTGTCAAGTATCTTATCAGAAATATTTCCGTAGGTCTGAAACGTTTTCTTCCACGCTTCTTCCTTGATAGCTGGGGAGTCGAAAGTTGGCTTGCGGCAGGGTTGGAAAACCTTCCCTCCGCGATGGATTCTCAGGTTAGACATTGAAGCTAGAGCTTGGCTATAAAACAACCGCACTCTACGAGATCTCGAACAGGAATGAGAATTAGTAATAGAATTCAGATATACTAGTGATTTGGTATTCAATATTTGTAGTGGTAGTTACGCCACATCACTGCCCTTCCAGAATTTTATCTGTGATAGAATTCGATGAACGTTTACCACTAGTTGATTCATGCTGTTAATATATTTTATTTAATTTTGCTCATTATTTATTTTTGTAGCATTTCGCTCATTTTTTCTTCATTATTGTTTATTGACCGGGAGACTTTAATTACTTCACCGGATTTTTTTGTTGTTGAGCCTTTTATATTAACAGCAAATAAACTGTTTTAATGTGGACCATCCAACGAATTAGGCGTTACTGTTGAAATTTCTGCGAAATGGGCGTTACTGCGTGTTCAAATCACGTACGGAGGTCACCAATGTGGGGGCGGTGTTATCGACTACCCAGGTAGCAAAAAGATGTGATCTAATGCTGGCAAGATGCAATATAATACTGCCGTGCTAGAAAACGCAATACTCTTGAATCCTATCTTCTAATATTAAAGCTATTATTATGTAAAATTAATCAGTATTCGATCTGATATTCGAACTTTAAAAATTATCATCTATTTCATTACTTTTGGTGCTGCGCTACTTTTTTGTGGCACGGCACATCAAATTATTAATAAATAAATATTTATTTCTAAAAGAAAACAATTATTTCAATTATTCACGAAATATCTTGTTTACGAATGCAAATTTTATGCTACCAAACGCAAAGGAGTATAAGTTTCGTTTTCACGAATGATACAGTCGACTGTTGAGTTGTTCTCTTTTGCTGATGTTGTTTACAAGCCGTCCGCCATATTTGTGATTTGTTAAGCTAATTGATTTGTTAGCTATTGTTTAAGCTATCACAATGTAGCTAATGTATGTTTCTGTCACCATTTTGTCCATACATCATCACATTTATTTGCATCTTAAACTTATCTTTTTGATGTTACCATGATAGTTACGCATTGTGTTGAATCTACCATTAAAGTCATGGAATTAGCTTAAGTGCCCTGGTAATTATTATGTACATTTGTCACTCCAGTGAACGATGCAGTCCCTACAGTGCCGAGTATGGCAGAGAAAAGGTGTCTGTTTAAAATCCAATACAAATTATTTTAACATTTGAAGTCTTTATTTTGTTTACTGCAAGAATATTAAAATTTGATTTTGTCTTTTATTTAGTGAAACGTTTGTTTTATGAATTGGAGCGGTTGAGTCAGCAGATAAAAAAATTGACGCACGAGCATGCCCAAATGAATGCCTCATTAGTAGGGTTACAAATTGATGCTGGAAAAAGGGTTGCCACTCCCATTATTTCCAATCTTATTCCGGACCTTAATTTGCCAATCCAAACAGATGATGATTTAGTTTGTTTAAATCAAAAGTTATCAGAAGATACTACATTGTCTTCAATTTTGGTAATTATAACGTTTTAAAAATATTTTTTAATTCATTAACTTATAAATAATTATTATTATTTGTGTGTGTATTTGTGCAATATTTAATTCTTTGTAGACACTTTTAAAAGCAAATCAAATTATTGTAGCCACTTAAATTTAGAAAGCTACTAGCAGTTTCTTATTTATTTTTGACAAAATGTTGATTCCTTATTAAATGAAGTCATAAATCCTTTCTTTTTATGTCATTTAATGTTTCAAAATAAGATATTCAGCATATATATTATCTAAAATTAATGAAATATAGAGTAGTACAAAAGTGGTGTCAAAAGCTTATGTGCTGTTGGTCCAATAAGGGTTAAATCTCTTTTAAATATGTTCAAACATTTCTTAAATTTTAATCATTTCAGTGCCCTCCCCCCAAGCTCTTGGGCGCAAAAAAAAAAAAAAAAAAGATTCTCTCCTCTAAATCCCCCCCCCTAAACTATTCATTTTATTTAGTGTAAAAATTCCCCCCAAGCTTTAAGTGGGCGCATCGTGCGCCCCTGAATCATTTAGATATTTTTCGGTGCTGAACAAAGAAAAAAAATTAATAAGCTTTTACCATTTAGATGTTTATTTAAAATATAATCTTTTAGTCGAGGACTAAGACAAAACGCATATCTTGATTAAAGTGTTTAAAAAAAAGAGAAATTAAAATAAATTATATAAAGTTCAGTTTCTTTTACTAATTCCAAAAATTTTGTAAAATAACCATCATATTAATTGTATGTTAATCATAGAATGAAAAATATCTCAAATAAAAATTAAATTTTAAAAAGTTTACTTCAGTAAAATTTATTTGTGTATTTAGTTAGATTTGCTTTGTTCTTTTACTTTACATTTAATAGCAACTTGTCTTACAGCAATACTAAATTATGCTTCAACTGGTTCCTTTAGATTTTTCTGTTTATTTTGCTTCAATAATAATTTTTTTGCTTTTATTTTTTTTAGGTTTGCTACCTTTCAAATATATCTTATGGCAAACATCTGTCCTTCTTTACCACTAACTTATTAAAAAAAAATTTGTGAAAGATGTTGCTCTGCAATACAGTAGACTTAGGAGAAAGGGAAAGAAATCTCTTGAAGACTTGAGGGAAATATTCCATGTGCTTTTGGGTATGCATTTTTTATTTCTAAACTATGAATAACATGAATTTCAATTTTAACAAGCTTCATGACCTGGGTGTTTCATGGAAAATGAAGAGGCATTTGTTCTATGTTGGTGAAAAAGAGAATGAATATTTAAAGTTAATTGCTTAGGATTTTAGTCATTGAGTTGTTGAAACTATAGTTCATCATCAATTACTATAGAGCTTATTTGTGAAGAAAAAAAAATTAAAAGCAATAATTACATTCTAAAGGAAAAGATAGATTTAAATTTAAGAGAATAGTTAAAATTTAAAAAAGTCTTCTTGAAAATAACATATAGGTTAAAATGGTTAGGTTAGGTTAGGTCCGAGAATTGACAGAAATGAAATAGAATATCAAAACTTTTTTTTTTTTTATAAAGAACTTTCTTCTAAGCCTGGCTTTTGCCTGCTGTCACCTTGCCTTAATGTGCTAGTCTGTTTGTCCTTCAATTTTTGTGTTTTAACCTGATCTCAAACTATTAATCAGTGAAGTAGTGCGAAATGAATATAGTCTATCTTCCCCATTAAAATCCATTGAATCACCGAGTGGGGAAAATGTTACAAATGGTTTTTTTTATTTGTAAAGTAAAATAAAAAGTAATTTTTTATTGCAAAATTTATATCAATTATTTATTTAAAAATACAAAATGTTTTTTTTTTTAAATTGTTCACTTTTTTCCTCTTATTTTTATTAGCTACAATGTCACTCCGCTTTCCAGAAGTTAAACGTGAAGAGCTCACAGAAAGACTTGGCAAGGTCCTCTCTTGTGCCAAAGAATGGGGTAATTCAAGGAAAAGATCTTCCCTGGTGGAGTTAAACTACCTCAGTAATTCATTGACTTTCTCGGATAACTTGTAAAAAGGAAAAAGAACATGATATATGATCTGTGATGTATTCGGATGTGATATTAATATTATAAGAAGTTTTTATTTTTTCTCTATTAATAAATTTTTTTTTTTTCATTTTTTTCACTGTGATATAACCAAGAAATTGTAAAACATCAATAAAGAATTTAGCTTAGCTATTTTTCCATTTATTGACTTAACACAAATTTTTCTGTAATAATTTTCTTTGTAAACATTTTTCTTTTATCTTCATTTTGTCAACAAAACAATTACAAGTAATATTTAACAGTTTGTAGTTTTTCTTAATGTGATTGTAACTTTTTTACATAACCCAATTTTATAGAGATTTTTTAACTAAGGATTAAAAATTCAATCATATTTTTTAAAGTTGAGAGAGAAACATTTTAAATTTATTGTGTTTCAGTAATAATAAACGTATAATGTCATTAAGCCAAAAAAAAAAAATAAGGAAATTATTTTTTATCAATAAGAGATAAGCTGCTCAAAATTTAGCATTCAATTTTTAGTATATTTTATTATATATTAGTGCAAATTTAATAAGATAAAAGACAATATTACTTGGTTTTGAAATTTAAATGTCATGTAAATTTTTTGGATAAAATTGCTGGTTTAATACATAGTAGTTAATTCAATTATAGAATTATAAAGTTTTTCTGATGTGCCATGTATTTTTTTTAAAAAAAATAAGAATTTAATAACTAATTTTAATATTAAATCCTTTTCTGGTTTTACTGTCTGAAAAAATATCTTCACATGCCTTTGGATTTTGTTTAAGTTTATCTGTTAGGTGCAATTTCAGGTATAGAAAAAATTAAGTTACGTAAGTATTTCTCCTTTCAATTTCAATAGAAGAAAAATATTTGGAAGTAAGTAATTTATTTATTTTTAAATTATTTAAAGAGATTATTATATTATTTTAAATTATTTATTAATTAATTTATCAAATTCAAGTGAGATTATGATAAACTTCGCTTGATTTAAAAACAAATTTAAGTATATTTTTAAAATTAAAGATAAACACTTGAAATGATATAAAATTTATCACTTAAATCTTGATATAAAGAAAGGAAAAAAAATCAATTAAGTATTATGTCTTAATAAAATTTGAAAATTTCATTCATAAAAATCAGTTGGATTCAAAATAATTTGGAGTAAGAGGAAGGAGAATAGTAGGTAGTCGAATTCGGTAATATAATTTTTTTAGTATTTATGTGTTGTTAAAGTAAATAATGCATGGAAAGACATTATTAAACTGTTGTTCCATGTTTTACTGCTTCACAGCAATGCATAAACTTAAGTAAAATTATATCACCGAATTATTCTACCATCCATATCTTCCTCTTGCTTACTCCGAAATATAAAAAACAATGCAAGATATCAGAAAATACAAAATCTAATATTATAGAGCATCAAAACTAATGCAAAACAATATTACGGCGAACAGTAGACAATATTACTTTTCATAGAATCTAATATTAAAGAATATTACAGTGAACGCTAGATAATGTATAATATTAGTTTGCATTGAATCTAATATTATACGATGTTGAGCAAACAGCGACCTCTTGTATCTTTCTAATCTTAGAAGTTGTGCAAGATAACGTCAGATTTTACCGATTTTCTGATAATATCTAATATCACGTGCTACTTGGGTATGCCAACCTTCATCTATCAAAAGGTACCTCATGATAGAATTCAGTTGGAATGTTGGAAATTGTAGACATCTCAGTATTCGGCACGAAGCACCGCTAACTGATTCATCGAAACTATGATGACGTAACACTAAAAGGTCCTAGTTTAGTCCAAAATTTAAACTAAAAGTTCAGGTAAAAGTCTTTGTAGGAGTAAGACTTGGGTTGGAGGCAATGGAGCATCAATTGGAAGAGGAGAACCCCTTTAGTAGAGTTTGTAGGAGGCAAAGCACTTCCTGGTCTTTCATAAGCTCTTGCAATTCTTTCATGAGGGTCACAAGACGGTGAGCTGAAGTTGCAGGAGTTCGGGCTTTAGTCTGGGTTTTCTTTCTGCTGGGGCGGGCCTCGCACCCCGGGAAGTTTGAAGTGTGATCCTTTCCGCAGTTTCAGCAGGTAGCTGGAGTATCTCTGCTTTTTGTGCACTGAAACGAGAAGTGCCCTTCGGCACATTTCATACATCTTTGTTTATCTGTACACGTACGCTGAGAGTGTCCGAATCTTTGGCAACGGAAACATTGTAGCGGCCGCCGGCCGCCGTGGAAACGCTCTATGCTAACCAGGTGTTGCTTGATTTTGTCCGTGAAGTAGACTTTCTCGTGGTTGGCTAGCTTATACAGGATAATTAGAAAAAGTGGGAGGAGCCGATTGGATCCGCCCACCCTCTTCTGGAACTGTACAACTTTGTAGATTTCAATTTCCCCAATACAAGGGAAATTTCTGCTGGTTCAAAGTCCTTAGGAAGGCCACGTATGAGAACTTTCAGGTACTTGGAATGCACTTTCTCATCAGTAGTAGACGTCTCTATCTGTTTACTGGAATTCTCTTCCGTAGCTTCCAATGGGAGCTGAGGTGGAGATCTCCGGCAGTGGTGGGGAAATAGAATTCAGTTGCTGGGAATGTGGGAAATCTCGGCTTTAAGCGCGAGGCGCTTCTTACCGATTCGTCTAAACTGTTAAGTCATAATGTAGGTAAGTCAAAATAGTCCATAGGTTATGTAATGTTAAGTAAAAACAAGTCCTTGTAGTTGAGAGTCATTTTAGGCACAAATGAAGAACATCATTGGGAAGGGAAGGACCCCTTTAGGAGAGTTTGCAGCAGACTAAGCACATCCTGATCTTTCATGAGCTCTTGCAGCTCTTTCATGAGAGTCACTAGACGTTGGGCTGATGTTGCAGGAGTTCGGGCATTAGTCTGGATTTTCTTTCTGTTGGGGCGGGCCTCGCACCCATAGAAGTATGAGGTGTGCTCCTTACTGCAATTGCAGCAAGTAGCACATTTCATACATCTTGGGTTTTCTGTACACGTTCGCTGAGAATGCCCATATCTTTGGCATCGGAAGCATTGTAGCGGCCGCCGGCAATATATTGCACAATTTAATATATTGCACAATAGCACTAAAAACTCAAAAAATATTATAATTTTATGAGTTTAATAAAATTTACCCTTCAGATATGAACGTGCTTTGTAATATAGAAGGTGTGAATGCAGAGGAATAAAACAAAAAGTAGCTATGAATATTTTATTTAAATAAACATTTAAAAATTTAGTAAAACAAATTGGAACATTCTTAGGTCTCCAAGTCCAACGAATTGGTTACGTCAATTATCTTAGGTTTTCGTCCTTCCCAATCAGTGGCTGTAGCAGACCTTCCCAAATTTTTCCGCAAGCTCTTGGCCTCAAAGCGTTCGAGAACTGTAGCTGGAAGCAAAACATTGAGTAATATTATAACATTTAAAAAATAAAAACTGAAAGACTAACAAAACACAATTTATTAATGAGTATATAACGAAACTTAGAGAACTAAATTGAATAAGGGCTTTGAGCAATGATTCTCAATATTTTTTTTTTTTGTTAGGGCACGCTTTTAACCATTTCGAAATTTGACGGCACACAATAAAAAAAAATTAGATTAAAAGTTGTTTACTTACCTAAAATACACTGTGTTAAATAGTTTGTGATAATAATATGTACTACAAAAGCACGTTTATTAACGGATTAATTATTTCTTTCGACTGATTTTTTATTAGTTAGAAACAGTTATTTATTTTCTTCTTTTTACTAGTTATAAATTGTTAGCTTGTTTTCTATAGTTATTAACTGTTATTTTTTGTGATTTCTTGTTAACTAGTTTCTTTTTTGCTAATTATTAATTGTTAGCTTATTTTTTTTGTTAATTATCCTTTCCGAATTTGTTTTTTTTTTTATATATTTGGTTTTTTTTAGTTATCCTTTGTTAATTTGTTTATTAATTGCATAGCTAAATTTAATGATTAAGTTTTATTTCCATTTGTAAGTTAATATTTAGCTTGCTTTCCTTAGTTAATTAATCATTTTAATAGTCATTAAATTTCCTACTTATTTCAAAATTTTTTTAAAACTGTGTGTCAAAGACAATTTTAATTCTCCCATCTATTTTAAGATTGTCAGAGACAAGGCAATCGCCGACAAAGATGTTCACGCGGTTAAAGCGTAGAAAAATTATAAAAAGTATATATATATATATATATATATATACTTTTTATGAACATTTCAAGAATTTGGCAGCACAAAAAAGTACCGCGGCACAGCGGTTGAGAATCACTGGCTTAGAGAATCGACACAGGGATCAAAAAAGGGCATGCTGCATTAGACACTGTTTTGTAAAACTGTCTGAATATTCAGGCGGCAATGCTGTATCTTTGATTAAATAATAATTTCTTTAACAACAAAGAATACTATAATAAAAAGCTTATCAGTTCAGCTTTAATTTCTTAATATTCAATTTTACTTCTATGTATTAAAGAAAATTCTCTTAAACTAATGTGAATACACAAAAAGTATTGAAGTTGAAAATAAGATTTATTTTTAAAATTTAGATCTGATATTGATTACTTATGATTGCATAAGTAATCAATAGAAGTATAATTAAACAAACAAAATAATTAAACAAAAGCTCAAACTTATTATAAATACACTGCACTTCCAAATGCATTCAATTCCTTAATGTAACCGTTTTTTCCCCCCTTCTTTCTACAAAATCACTTTTTTTTGTGATCGGATCCAAAAACTATTGACGTACAACTGTGTTAGACTTAGAAAATTAAGTTTTTCAAGCCTCTCTCTCTCACTCACTCTTTTGGTTTGGATTTCTGAAACTTTTTTGCAATATTTGGTTTCCTTTACATGGGAACAAATTTTTATTTTGTATTTTTCAAATAGAGAGAATCTCTTTCTAGCATTATTTTTAAATTAAATTTAATTATAATGCTGCCTTTAACTAAAGCTTGCAAAGATAAAAATCGACTGATGATATATATATTAATACATATTAAAAAATTGTGAGTATACACGAAAAATCCTGAATAAACTTAGAAATGTTGAGGATTAACTGCAGATTAATGTTTGTAAAATTTAATACAAAAAGAGAGGAATTCTAAATATTTTGATTTATTATTAGCAATTGGAATTGTTATTCAGATTAAAAAAAATTTTTATTTTTTTTCTTAAAGCATTTAAAACCTGGAAGGAAAAAAATATCACATATATATATTAATAAAAATAAATAATATTTTAATCAACAATTTTACCCAAATGACATTAGTGATGGCAGGCACTCTTTCAAATGACTTTTTTTCTTTTTGCCTCAGCCAAAATACCGGCATATGCTGTCAAAATACCGAATCTGAAAACAAAAGTTTGTTAATTTATTCAAACAGCTACAAGACAATACAAATTAAGTTAAAATTTAATCTAAAAGAGTATTAAAATATTTATATTAGCTAGCCCACTTTCAAGTATTATTTATATGTACATTTGTTAAAAATAAGTAAAATAGATGCTATCAACAACTCTGCAGCTGATACATCGCTTAAAATGAAAGTCACTATCAGTTGCTTAAATCAGATTTCTGATGCATCATCTAAAACAAAAGTCATTATATCGGCCTGCCGATATATGTGTTACGTAGTTATTTTGAGATACATAGATTTATTGCCCAGTCCTATACAGAATAATCATTTAAACTCTCTCCATACACCCTTAAGTACAGAACAAATAAGATGGTGAAAGTCAAACATCTTAGTCACTAAAATAACAAATACAAGAGATTCAGTATGTGCAGTTTTATAAATGTGCTCTTAATGCTAATAAAATGATTAAGAATTTTATAAAAACACCAAGCCCAGTTAATTAATAAAAAAATTAAAGTAATTGTGAAAACTATATACATTTACTAATACATAAACTAAATACATTTTTGTAAATATTATAACATGCAAATTTTTCATGAAAAATAAATTAGGAAAAAAAAATTTGAAAATACAAAATGTTACTCGAGGCTCCTAAATTTATACTAGTTTTCTCATCTTGCAATTGCTCTGTGCAGTGACAACAAAATAAAATAGTCTGATGTCATAATTTATTTACTTATTTAAAAGCTAAAAGGCTGAGTAGAGCAAATTATACACCTATGTTGGTGAAATTGCAACACAATGAAAGAACTGCCTGACATTTATTCATTAAATTACTGATAGTGGTATAAATAAACAAGTGCACTCATTTTCTAAATAAATTCTAATCATTTACGAGAAGGCATTGAGAATAAGATAAAACAGTAACAATTTATCACATCAAAATATAAAATTTCTACTTGATATATATTGTAAATAGATATCAATATAAGATTAGACATTACAAAATTAATTTTTACACATTAATTTTAGAATGAATCACAGCTAAGTTATAATCTTATTAAATAAGAATCACACTTAGACCTGTTGTGTCATATATATTTATATATATATATATATATATATATATATATATATATATATATATATATATATATATATATATATATATATATATATATATACAATATATATATATATATATATATATATATATATATATATATATATATATATATATATATATATACAATATATATATATATATATATATATATATATATATATATATATATATATATATATATATATATATATATATATATATATATATATATATATATATATATATGTAATACAAAAATTATTAATACTTTTGTATTAATAAAAGAATTAAAACTCTCTCGTTTTCATAAAATGTCTTTGTTAAAGAATAAGCGTAGAGAGATTATATTTTGGGAATTCAAGGCTGATAAACATACGATTGAGTTATTTTTAGAATCTCTCCCCCTTTCACTTCCATATAAGGAAGCATGAAATGATTTTCCTTAATGCGTAAGGATACAAGAATTTCAAAGACTGTGCCTTTTTACTCCAAAATGTGTTAGTATAAAAGCGAGAGCAATGCTTTTCGCATGGCCTTTCCATCATGTTGTGATCCTGATAAGTTGTTCCAGAATTGACAGAAGTCTTGTCCACCCTCTCCCTTGTGGAGAGCGGATGTGGACTGTTATCAATACCAACCTACTGTTAATAAACCATTTTAGAACGTATGATGGCTTACGACTGCATTATTTAAGCTAACTATAACACTAATAAAAGGGATGTTAGCCCTTTTATTACAAGACGCCAGGATGATTACTTGCTGAGGAAACCATTGTTATCTATTTTCCGGCTGACTACAACGTTGATAAAACCTCTTCCCGGGGACGAAAGAAGAAAGTTGCTTATTCTGCAGTGAAAAAAGAATGAAGGAAGGATTGATTTTACCACGCGATCGCTTGAACTACCTGTACACCTCATCGCTAGTGGAATGTTGACATTGGCTCGAGCTTGTCACATCTATGAAAGCGTTTGATGTCTAAGATTAGTGCCTCTAAGTTGGAAGAAACATCATCCATGGAAGGGATTCGCAACCGAGTGACCAAGAAAGTGATTTTGAGTTTATAGAGGAGCTTTTGATCCTTTATTAAAAGTTCCTTTCATTAAAAAGCTGCTGTTAACACCAGTGATATGTGCGCGTGTGTGAACTCCCGAAGACTTATGTGAAAACAAAAGTGAATGTGCGCGATTTATATTAAATTTAGAGAGAAGCTTTTTGCTTCTTTATTAAAAGGTCCTTTCACATGAAGGTCGGCGGAAAATTTGGCGAGTGAAAAAAAAAAAGAAAGAAAAAAGAGAGAAGTTTCTATTTATATATTTTTTTTTTCTCTTCAACATAAAAAGTCAAGAAGGCCGAAAGAAAGTACTATAGATATATAATTTTTTTTATCCTCTTATTTTTCTTTCTCAGTAGCATGATTAAATAGTTTATCGATATCGGAGATGAGTAGTGTTTTAAAATTTTCATTATGAATAACTGATTATATTATATTATGAATAGTTAGATTGCATTTCTTTAAAATTATGATATAATATTGATCTTTTTAGTGCATTTAAAATGTTTTTGAAAGAAATAAATGTGTTTCAAACGTCAATTAAATTTGTGACGGCAAACAAAATTCAAAATTTTTCAGAATTTCAAACAAAAAACAAAACTAAAAGAAATTTGTAATGCTTTTTCTTTTTCGGACTTGGTCAAAACTAAATATTCCTATTAAAAATGTGAAAAATTAAATGTTACCCAAACAAAAGAACATTTCACACTTAACAAATTGTGTGAGTTTCCCCTTATTACGATAGGCGAAATTGTTAATTCAGCTAAGTTTTTTATACTTGATACTGATTTATCATAGGCTTTAGTAGGGTTGCAGACTTGCAAAGATTTTTGTTTGTTTTTTGATTGTGTCGGGCCAGTTGTTATTCAATTTGGTAAGAGACTGATCATCTCTGCTAAATCTAACAATGACAACTTATCCTTGCACATTAGACAACAGAATTCTCATAATGTTAAGGTCAAAAATTGTGAAAAAAAAAAAGAAAGTTTAAGATGTTTCAATAAAAGTAAACATTTTGAAAAAAAAATAAAAGTTTAAGATGTTTCATTAAAGTAAACATTTTGAAAAAAAAAATTATGTGAGGGGTAACAAAAATAAAAAGAACAAGAAAAATAGGAAAAAGAAAGAATGACCAAGAACAAAAGTAAAAAGAACAGGAAAAATAGGAAAAAGAAAGAATGACCAAGAAGTTAATAACAAAAATAAAAAGAACAGGAAAAAGAAAGAATGACCAAGAAGTTAATAACAAAAGTAAAAAGAACAGGAAAAATAAAAAGAAAAGTTTAAGTAAAAAAAAATTTGAAATAGTTCATGTATCAAAGCTTAGGAAATATCAAAACCCACAAATGTTGAAATTAAATCATGAATAATGTCCAAAACAAAAGAAATTTTTTTTACTTCTTCAAGGGAAGAAGTGATCCCTATATTTTTGAGAGATCCGAATCGCGTTAAAGATGTTTACCTCAACATCAATTGTATGTGAGGGCGATGAAAGTTGAACTTTTTTTTTCTCAACAAGTTGAGAAAAGTATTATAAACTATTTTTGTTTTATCCACTCTGGATCTCTCAGTATCACGATGCTTCATGAACTGTTTTCTTCCATTTTAACGGGGAATACAGATTTTCATAAAGTAAATAACCCCTTTAACCATACAGAATCTTAAATTCTGATTAAAGACACTTGTTGTCCAGTTCGTTTCCATAAAAATTATGTATATTTTTGCGTGAAAAATTTTTGAAAATTTTAGTAGATTAGTTATAAAAAATGTTTCATTTTTCTTTCTGTTTAGTTGCCTAAACAGATAAATTGTATTATCATGTTTTTATTGTTATCATTGTATATAGTTGTTTTTTTACAGATAATTGAAAAAATGTTATTTGTAGTAGTGAAAAGGAACAGTCGTACCAACCTAAATTTTTTAAATTCAAAAAAAAAAAGAGTAAATTATTTTTATTTTGGCTTACCAAAATTTTTTTTTGGGGGGATGTAATACAAAAATTATAATACTTTTGTATTAATAAAAGAATTAAAACTCTTTCGTTTTCATAAAATGTCTTTGTTAAAGAATAAGCGTAGAGAGATTATATTTTGGGAATTCAAGGCTGATAAACATACGATTGAGTTATTTTTAGAATCTCTCCCCCTTTCACTTCCATATAAGGAAGCATGAAATGATTTTCCTTAATGCGTAAGGATACAAGAATTTCAAAGACTGTGCCTTTTTACTCCAAAATGTGTTAGTATAAAAGCGAGAGCAATGCTTTTCGCATGTCCTTTCCATCATGTTGTGATCCTGATAAGTTGTTCCAGAATTGTCAGAAGTCCTGTCCTCTCCCTCCCTTGTGGAGAGCGGATGTGGACTGTTATCAATACCAACCTACTGTTAATAAACCATTTTAGAACGTATGATGGCTTACGACTGCATTATTTAAGCTATCTATAACACAAATAAAAGGGGTTTTAGCCCTTTTATTACACACACATATATATATATATATATATATATATATATATATATATATATATATATATATATATATATATATATATATATATATACCTGGTCTGTCTAGGTTTTTCTGAGAGGTACCCCTTTTGTGAAAAATCAAGATATAATTTGTGAAAATTAAAAAATCAACACAAAAATATGGATTTATCATTTCTTACGAGACACAAAAATACAATTTTAAGAAAAAGTATTTGCTGAAACTATATCTAATTTTATTCAATTATATGTAATTTTAATCTCACTTTCTATTAATTTTATTATAAAAACATGGAAGACCATTGAGTATTTATTTCAGTTTATTATTAAAGTCAAATGAAATTTTAGTTTTTACTGATTATAAATATTTACTGATAATAACTTTACAATAGGTAAGATATATATATTTATATATGTTTAGTAAATATATGTGCGTGAAAACGAAAAAATTAATAAACTTGTTCCTTTTATATTACTGTATTTATATTTTATAATGCTTGGGTTAAAAATTGTGAAACGTTATGTATTTAACAGTAAAGAAGATTCAAATATGTATTAGTGATAATGTGTTATTTAAACATAATAAAAAATACATATAATAAAATTAAAATAACTTTTCAGATTTATTTCTATTTTAAAGCTTATACAACACTTTTTAATAAATAAAAATATTTATACAGTAAAACTTGAAGTTTATGACCACAAAATGAAAAATCCCTATTTCCCCCGGATTTTTTCAATAAAACCCAGACGGGTTGGGTTTTTTCAAAGCCTGAAAAACAATAAAATATTTAATTAGAAAAGCTTTGATCAATATTTTCTAATCAGTATCTTAGAATCTTATAAGTTTTAGTTGTTGCGCTCTTATGCAAATTATACTTCAGTTTTTAAAGTTATTTTAAAGATTAACACATTTTGATATTATTTTTGACAATTAAATTTTCCTTTTTTATCTATAAATTTTTTTATAATTTTCAGCAAACAAAAAATTCTTTAAAGAAGTTTAAATAAACATATAAATCTCTATTTTGATTTTGAGCCTTTAGTGTCTATTTTAATTTTCCTTTAGTATACTCTTGTTACATAACAAACACATATCATACTTTATACATAACACATACTTTACTTGATATCTGACACATTTAAAAAAAAAATTGTAGTAGTAACGAATAACAATCATTCCTGTACCATAAACTAAATCTTATATTAAGAACTTTTATATAGAGAATTATATTACAAGACTGGATTAAATTTAGGTAAATAGAATATCATTGTTTTCAGAAATTGAAAAGTTAAACTTATTTCTTTTTTTAAAATTGTTTAATATTTTCATACTGCTTATTTTACTTCTAGACGTAATTTTAAAATCTATATAACCTTTTACAATTCGCTTACATTAATATTTTGATAAATTATGCATACTTATATCATTTTGAGCACAATTTTTAATGTTTTAAAACGAATTAACTGTTAATAAGCACACAGAATTAACGTTGACAGAATTAATTTTTATGAAAAGTATTTATACACTCATAACTACAATGCTATGAACCTTGTTCACACAATAAATGACATTAGAAACATTTCATCTTACATAAAATTATTTAAAAACCTACTGAATTTATTTAATAAAAATTAGATAGATTGTAAAACCTAACATTTAACATCCCAGCAAACAAGAAGTAAACAATTCAGAACAAACAACTTTGACAATAAATTTACGTCATTAATTAGAAATTATTCCGATAATAATATTTAAAATTAGCGAAAAGTTAAAAACTACTAACTTAATTATAATTCAAAACCAGCTACATATGATCTTTTATAATGGAATGTTCTTTCGGTAATGTAGGCTTAACCTAAATATAAAAGTGAAACATTGCAATTAGAAATGAAGACCTGACACAATATTAATAGAGTTTATATAAGAGTTTATATAAGTAAATAGAAGATGAATAAACTTTGCTTACCTAAATTAAATCAGTAAGGTGACTTTTGACGACAATATCATGGACGATGGATCATGGTAAAAAAATGGATCGTAAAGCGTGACGTCAGAGCTGAAGATCACGTGACAAGCGGATAAAGTTTGTTGATAACAATATTGAGATCGCTTCACCTTCCAATCCCGTTCCATATCGTTATCACGGCATTCTATTTTTTACTTTCACTAATATGAGCAAGTATAAAGAAATTTTACTCATTTTTATCTTTCTAGCAAATATTTTGAACTATGGAACTAAAATATATTTAATATAGAGTGTTTTAAGAAAAATACTTTTAAAGTTTTATTGACGGAATTCATTCAATTACTTGCTCACAGTATCTATATTCCACCGCTTTCAAAATATTGATAGGAACGGCCACGGTATAGATCGATGTTTCTGTGCTACTTGGGTGTGGGTTCAGGAGTGGGAACTTCGACTTCATTTTTCTTTAGTTCCTCTTCCATCTGTTTCTTTCTCCGTAGGTTAAACATAAGGCTGTGTGCAATTTCTGATCTACTAACGAAAAATCGCCAGTAAGGCCCTTGATAATCCAGTTTTTTTTAGAAAAGGTCGAAAATAGTCATTCACTTTACACAGATCTTCCAAAAAAAAACTGTGAGTAAAAGTCTCTAATTCCAGTCTCATCTGAATCACTAGGTGGTAAATATCGCTGGGGAATCCCGCAGGTCTCATATAGATCATCCAGGGAAGTTTGATCCCCGAGGGTTGAGAGCGGCCGGAAGGTAGCACCTTTCCGCCGCGAGCTATTCTGTGATAAGGCATTAGTCGCTCAGAGAAAAATACGTCCTCACTGGTCAACGACTTGAGTCGATCTCATAGAATTCAGTTAACATGTCTTATATACTAGTGATTTGGTATTCAATATTTGTAGTGGTATTTACGCCACAAATCACTTAAATACTTTCTTTTTTATATTAAAGAGAATAAAGTCAATGGTAAGTTATCGCATAAATATGTGTAGAAGAGAATGCAAACTACGTTTTCTGCTTCACCCACTAAAATATCTCATTTTTTGCAGAATAAAAATACATATAAGAGAAATATACGTAATGTGACATATAGTTGCAAATTATCAGAGTTCTTAAAGATCCACCAAAAATAGGAATGGTAGCAAACTAATCCTCAAAGGAATTTGATGCTTTCCTAACTTCGTAATCACTCGAATTTAGAATGAATCAGATTTCTATACATGTAATAGCTTTTAAATCTTTATGATGATCAAGAAAAGTTAATGATAATTTTTTTAAAAAAATAGAAAATATATCTTTAATATAAATTTTGCTGCCATTTAAAAAATTTTAGCTAACTTTTGTCAGCCCTGACCCCTGGGAGTGACGTCACGTCCAGATAGACGTTTTAGCTGACGTCACACTAGCGATAGGATCAAATTGCATTGGCACAAAAATGATATGAAAATGTTTATTTTAGCTGGGCATACAAAACATTTAAAAAAGAAACCTTATAATTACCTAAAATTAAGATAATATTCACCTTAAGATAGGCTTTATTTAAGGATTTTTTTCAAGCTTGAAAACCGTTAAGACGACCTCGAATTATTGTTGTTAAAAATAAAGGTTGTTTCCCAAGGTTTTGGCTTAGGGTAATGTGCGTAGAATAGGGCAGATTGTCACTGACCTCGTTTTAAGTTTAGACGGTTTACACGTAAACCGCATAAAAAATCTTTTTAGGTTTACATGAAAAGGTTTTTGTCTAGTGAAAATAAACCTTACTTTGCTATCTGGGTTTTTAATGGTTTTTTCTGGGTTCTACTTTGCTATCTGGGTTTTCTATTTGAAAATCAATACAGAAACAAAAATTCTTCCTTCTCCTATGACTCTCCACATGCTAATGGCGAAAGAATGCAAAGTGTTGCCATACCCAAGTAGCACAGGGATATTGTAACAGCTTTAGCGTACATCGATCGACATTGTCTGTACGATATTGTACAACTCCCGTCGATTTCACATTAAAAGTCTTTTTGTAAAACTTTTCATTTTAAACTTTATTGCGTTCTTAAATCAAAACTAATCATTTAAAAGACAAAAAATGACGTCAAATTGTTATAATTCCAAAAAATAAATTTAAAATATAAATTTAGAGATATCCGAAATGCTGAGAGATATCGATCAACGTTACCCAACATTTTAACAATATTTAACAATACTGTTTTGCGATATTGAATATACGTTATAAAAGGGGTCCATTTTTATATAGTACAATGTTTTGCTACGATATTGTACAATGTTCAAAGCTAAGTTTTTACGATATCGTTTTTATGAATTGTGCTACTGGGGTAGGTAGAGGGTACTGCTCTACGCTACCTGCAGCCCATTTCGATCGCCAATAGCTTATTCTGAAGCTCAAATGCGATATAATAAACTACAATTGCTATCATATTGAAAAAAAAAATTATAATGTTTACAATAAAGGACTATTCTCATTGGATATGATTTTGTCGCGTGCGTAAAAACCTGAGAGGACTTGAAAAACGCAAACATGATTTGCGAGTTTTTCTCAGGTAATATTCTTCTCCAACTAGGTTTTTGATCTCATGCAATTTGTTCGCAAGCTTAAAGAATCGCATCCAGTGAGTATGGTCATTCAGTACCCAGAAACGATGTCGTTTGTTACAAAAAAAAAAAAGCAGATAATCCGAGAAAACTGCATATGCGGTTGTCTTGCTATTCAACCGGGCAGTGTGTTCTGCATGTGCGGGTTAGGCTTTCACGATTTTTTAAAAACATTTTTATAATGAAAAAATTCCCAGTAAAAAAAAATTGTGACATTTTTTAAATTATGTACGGGTATATCAGCTGTAAAATAAGACGTTAAGTACTGCAATATCATACAAGGACAAAATCGGTTGGTTCACTGCGTCGTAAGTCGAAAATGATTACGATATTTTCGGTTTTTACTGTATAATCCATTGTTAACCAAAGCTGGCAACGCATGTGAATTGATTGAATGAAAAGAGTAAAAAATCAAAGAGTAAAAAAAGAAAAGAAAAATAGAAGAAATGAAATACAGCAATAGTTGATTGAATTCAATTTGATTTTATATTGTAAGATCAGTTAAGAAATAAATTATATATGCAATAAATTTGCTTGATCTTCCGTACTGTCGTAAAGGTATTTCTATTCCCTCTTTAATTACGTATTTTTATTTCGTAGGCGAAAATATTTTAGAAGAAACTAGTTTCATTGTTAATAGGAGCGGTGATGCAATTGTGGCATTTGGCAGGTTCACGCCGTATATATATATTCGAAATAATATTTTAGATTATTTAAGATCTTTGATTTTATCTATAATTTTCTGTCTATAGCAATTTATTATTAACGAAGTGTCTTTTTATTAAAGTTTTATCGTAAATATAAATAAAAATCCTCATGTCATCAAAAGGTGGTTAACCCTGTGATGCAATGTTCGACTTGAACTTATGTTGCTATTTAATTGCATATTGTACTTATTTAAGTTTGCTTATAACTGTAATGTAAAAAAAAATATGTGATTTTGTTTTCCGCTTTGGGGATTTAAAGAAAATTGATGACGTAATGTTTTAAATAATAAGCGCATATTTTAAGTTTTTTTTTCTATCAATATAACTTTTCAATGTTATTCGATTTTTATTTTATTTAAAGAATTAAGTTTTAAAATTATATCGAATTTATTTTTTTGCATATTTCATTGAATGGACCATGAATACATTTAATTTTACTTTTTCTAGGTTTATTACAATTGAATGTCAATGGAAAAAATTAATTAACCATGTATTATTTCAAAATGTTATATTATTAACATTGATTGCATTCAGCTGGTACGAACCATATGCTGGTTCCTAAAATTAAGATATCTCTAAGTTTGAAAATTTAAATCACAAATGTTTATGGTAAGTTTTTTAAAAAAAATAATAAATTAATTGTAGACTGTTACAGTTTCTTTTACCGATATGTTATACTCAGTATTATTTTTGCTCTTAATTTAGAAATTTTAGTGCACCAGTCCATGAATGATTTGAATTTTATTTCCTGAAAAAAATTGTTTCATTTTGTTTTCGATGTTCATTCTGCCTTAAATTGTTTAAAAAACAAAAAGAAAAATTGTAAGAAACTTTTTTGTAGAGAAATTGAAGACTATTATTTTTTCTACATTGCCTAATACAAACAGGTTTTACTACCGTTTTTCTGTATTTTCACAAAAATCGTCCCTGCAAAAACACAAAAATCAATTGCCTTCACACAAATCATCACTGTAAATTTGATACTTTTAAAAGAATTTTAATTATCTTAGCAAAATTGAAAATGTTCCCAGAAAAAATAAAATAATGGGATCTGTAAAACTTTATTAAACTTGTGTGCCTTTTGCAGAAAAATGATTTCATACATGTGCATATTTATACGTTCTGTGTACATGTGCAAGTTTAATGACCCAACCTATTTTTGTTCCTATTCACACTATTTAAAAATCACATATCACGACTTATGGGAACTTGGTGGATTTAGGGATATTGACATATTTAACGTGCACCAGTCACGAGGGAGGTTCTTAGGCTGGTGGGATTCAATCCCCCGTTCTCGCGAACACTAGTCCAACGTCCTACCTACCAGGCTGTCCTGATCCTTGTAAAATACATTTCGGTGAATAAAATGAAACAAAAAATATTCAAAAATATTAATTAGTAATAAGGAAATTTTGGACTTATAATTCTCTGTAGGAGTTAAAATTTCTCTTGTCTGAAGGGGACATTTAATACATACGCTTTCATAGTCATTGTACTGGCAATTTTACAAATAAACGAACTTTGGAGAATGTATTTCCTTATATACTTTCTAAGAGTCTTAGATCTTTCCTAAAAAGAAGAAAATTTCTGCAGGGAAAACAAACATTTTGTTCAATATTAAATTGATGATTTCTTCCCCTTTTTAACGTGTTTGCTATTAACAGATTGTGGAATCCTGTGCCTGTTTTTTTTCAAATTTGGTGATTTTGGCTCAGTTATTTAAAATTTTTTAAAGCGAGAGTATCATTTGATGAATGATTAATTTTGTAACAACAATGCAAAATATATTAAATTTAACTAAAATAATTCCTCATTCCATCGTATCTTTTTATCTAATTACTTGATTTCGTATTATAATTTAAACTGTATTATATTATATTGATGTTGTAAATAGTCTTAATTCAAACAACGTTATAAATATTATTTTTTTTTTTATTGAACATTTGAAAAAAAAGTATTTTAAGGATAAGAGCATGAAATTTAAACAATTCAATTAACAAGAAAAGTGATTAAAAGGAAGAATAAATGACTATATTAAAAACTATTGTTATTTTAATTAGCAAAAATCCTTTTTGTTATTATTTCTTCTGGAAGTATGAATTTTTCATCAACATTATAAATAGCAACAGTGACATGATGTCACTATTTGCAAAGAGATTATTTAAATTGTTAAAAAGTTACGCATATAATTATGTGAAATCAAGGACAGTACATTTTATAAACATATATTATGCATTAGTACAACTGGAATTTCATTCAAGTAAATTAAGAATACCTCCCTCCCAAAAATATATTGTAAGCTCACAAGACCCCTGGCATTAAAAAAAAGACAAAAGAAAAAACAACAGAATTAAACCCACAAACATTAAAATTTTACTCATTAAAAATAGTCATTCTTCATTATCAAAATAAGTAAAATGTGTAACTTGTTTTTAGGTGAATGATTGTTGATGTCTTAGACGTGATGGCTCCGAGAAATTCAATTAAACGAGAAATGGACGACCTCTCCTCCGACTGTTCCTCTGACTCATTCCGAAAGTCGAGTAAGCGTGCCGGCTTTGACAAAGACAGTGAGGAATACAAGAAACGCCGTGAAAGAAACAATCTAGCCGTGAAGAAATCTCGCTCCAAAACGAAACTAAAAACGCAGCAAACTGTGGAGCGTGTTAATCAGCTGAGAGAAGAGAATGAAATGTTGGAGGCAAAAATTAAAATATTGACTAAAGAATTGAGTTTTCTCAAAGATCTGTTCCTGGCTCACGCGGGCAGTGCTCACGGCCAGAACTTGACTGACGCAGAATTAAGTTATTTAAAGGAAGAAGTAGATCACACCACCATTATTGCCAATGCCAACCATTCAAATGGATCTCTTTAAGTGTCATTCCTTTTTAACCAATTCACTTCTTATTATTTAATATAGTTGGTTATCTACTTCTTTGTGTGAGTTTTATGTATATGTATTACCATGGGCGTGCATAGGAAGGGTGTAACATTGAGATATTTTGTTTCCTCACTAATGTAAAAAGTTAAATTAAAAAGTAAGATAGTTTCTAAGGTATCCTGTATTGTCTCTTTGAATTTTTTTAACATTTTTTTTTAGATTTCTTATTAAAAATAAAGTTATAGGGTTCCAAATTAACAAACATAAGTTTTTTTTCTAAATTTAATGAATATTAACGTCAATTGCAATGAAAAATATGATGTAAAATACGACCCTTTATATACAAAGCTTTACTTGGAAATACAAGCAGAATATCGTAATGATAATTCTATATAAAACAGTATGCTTAATCAATAATATTTCATTCTAAAATTTAATGAAATCAGCAAGGCTTTAAGTTATTATAATGAGAAAAAATTTGATTCATTTGAGAATGATTATATTTTTCAAATATTCTATCCCACCAGTAACAACAGACATCATTAATAGATAGATTGTCTGTGCTTCCCTTACACCTTGCCCGGTAAATCTAGTCGAAAAATAAATCTTGTGACGTAGGCTATTGTATTAACCATGTAAGCTAGGTTAAAAGCATTAAAACTAGCCGGATAATACTTATTCCATTATTAAAGCAGCTTTTCATTATCTTCCATTCATCAAACTGGTTTTGATACTTTAAGTATTGTTTTCACTGTAATTGACCTTAATATAGTGATTTTGTTTAGTTGCTTTCACTTTATATAGTATTTTATATAAAAACTAATATTTAAAAAGGAGTTCTTTGTTTATGTTAACCAAAACAAATTGAAAAACAATACAAGACTGTTTGACAAAGCTGTGTGTATGTATATATATATATATATATATACTTTAACACGTTAACAACGTATGTTTATTAATAGATAAGTATTTAAATTTTGTACGCATGCTATGAAAATTCAGCATGTTATCCTTAATCCTCTTTGAAAATATCTTATGCACGCCTCTGTGTCTGTATTAGTTTTCAATTGTAAGTCTTTTCTAGTGGCTTTAACAATGCATTGTATAAAGAATTACCACTAGAAATTACTCACCGAAAAAGATGTTCATAGTTTTAACCTATTAGTTTAAATTTAGATAAAGGTTAAATGTTTTTAGAACTAAGTTGTGAAATCCATCTACTGTTTTAATTTATAATAAGTGCTAATTTGTTTAAAATTGAAAATTTAAAAAAAAAAAAAAAATTCTTTTGCTTCATAGTTGAAATGGGTGTAAGGGTGCTTTTAGCTGTCTTTTTTCCTCCCATTAATTTCCCTTCCATTTTCTTTTTGTTGGCAACTGCTTCTTTCATCATTTTATTCTGTTTTCATCCTTCAGGTATTATTGTCTTAATGAGGAATTAGATTGATTGTCACCATTTCCCATTCTGAAGCAAAGGGAGTGTATTTTCTTTCCAGTATATTTTTTGTTTCAGTTTTTTAGAAAGTACCTATTCATTTCAATATATACACTAATGTATGCAACAAATGCTTTGGTTACTGTTTCTATATCAGAAAGTTAAAAAAATTTTTTAATTAGAAATTCTTCTTACTTTTTCTGTTGCTATCAAATCATATTTTGTGTGTTTGACTTACACGAGTCTATCTCGAGCATCAGAATTTTTTACGTAATAATCATTAGAAAAGCATAATGCCAAAACTGTTTGCTGCTTTTTAGCTGTAGTTTTTTTTTTTTTTTTTTGTAGACCAATTTACAATTTTAACTGCTTGTTTTGCTGAATAACCTGACAACTTTATTTCTCTACTGAAAACATCAATGATTGAGAATTGAAAAAGTTGCTCTACTAAAAAAGCTGATTCATGGTCGTTCCATGGTATTTCTCCGAATGAATGCCATATTTTCTTATAAAAAGTATCTGTTGATAATTTTTATTCTTTCAAAATGCCAAACTCTCTTTCAAAAGTGTTTAATTTTTGTCCTTTCCACAGTATTTGTCCAAAACAATGTCAGTTGTCTATAGTTTTTATCAATTGTATTTTTTTGATAAATATTTAAAGACTAATATTGGTAGTTATTAAGGAAGGTATTGATCAAGTATAAATCCTTTTACGACCCACGTATGAAACAAACATTTCTTACTCTAGCTGCCTAGGATTACACGGACATAATCTCAATCCGGTATTCTATAATATTAAATCTCGTATTAGTACGTGTACTCAAGGAATGTGCAAGCTTGTAGAGCTGGTCCTGGAGGCATTAAAAAATTAAATGAACAATTCTTGAAATTTTTGTTTAGGACCCTATAAATAATATTTTTTTTTAAAATCAAGTTTCTCATTTAATGGAAATAAAGGAACAATTCTCATATCCTTTTTGAATGTAAAATATGCTATTGTGTTTGTCTTATAAAATATTTCAGTGTTAAAACTCCATAGTATGTATTTTTAAAGAAAAGGAGAAAAATAGTCTTAAATCTAACAAAAGAAGTGTTGCTTTACAATAGGAACAAATCTACTGTGGACAGGGGAAAACTTTTTTTTTCCGCAAAGAAACAAAAACTTCTCTTGAGCTGGGGGATTTGACAAAATTTTTCTTTAGACTAAATAATGGCCTATCAAATAAAATTGAGTGATCATGATGTCTCTGAGCTTTATTTGAAGCTTTTAATCCCAAGTGGAGACACAGATTGATAGTTTATTAAAAATAAACGCTATTTTTATGTCTCGGAATTGTAGGCTGTTGTTTTTAATTGAATTCAAAAGTTGAGCAATTTGAAGTTAGTGTATTGTCCATTCTAAATAAAGTGGACTACTACTATACTTCAGTAGAGCTAATGCCATGATTGTATGCTCCAAACGACTCTACTAACATGTAGACTTTCTGCACGTCGGTTATTCATTTCACTTATTGATACAAGAAAAAAACTTATTATTTAGAAGGAAACGCAGAATAAATTTCTTACTGACTTATTCGTTCTTTCTATTTGTGAAAATAATTATTGATTTGAAGTTAATCAGTCAAATATGTAGAGTTCACAGCAGCAGCATTTTACTGTATATTAGGTATTTGTTCCTCTAAAAAAATGTTTTTAGTTTACATAAAATTCTTGTTGTTGATTTAATAATTATTATTGATTAATAGTTGGCGCTTAAACAGCGTTTGAGCTTTTAACTATTGATTAGTTTTAGTTTGATTATTTTTAGGCCTCTTATGATGCTAAAAAAAGGCTTTTTATAATAAATATGGCAATTCAAGATTTTTAAAATGTTGAGTTCTCAATATTGAAGTACTATGGAACGACTCTTTAATTTAAGTCCTGAAAAATAGAAACTTTTTTTCCTTCCAAATTGTTTTTCTCATATTTTTTACATTTTAATCACACTTGTGTTGATTGTCAATGTAAGGTAATGTTGGTTAATGCATTTTTCAAATGGCTTAGTGTCATCTTTGCTGTTTTAAATTTCTATTATGTATGATTTAGTTTTTTTGTAATTAATTTAGTGGTTATTTGTTTTGTTGTATAATTGTACTTTATTTTAATATTTCTAATGCGAAATCTAAATTGAAAACTATCCTCAAAACATCTGCAAATGTACAATTTATATCAGGTGACTGTAAAAGTTTGTGCTATTTGGAACCTAAAAAAAGTATAATTTATTTTCATAAAATTATTTATTTATCAATCATTTATTTTTCATTATACATATTTCTATTACTGTCTCACTAATGAGCACATTTTTGATTTACTTTTTGCATAGAAATTGCATGGCTTTTCATCATTAAAGACAGTTCTGGTTTCTTCCGCTTTCACAATATTTTTGTGATTAAAACTATTTTAAAGATAACTGAAGGTATAAAAATCAGAATTGACGATGTTTGGGTGGAATTCATATTGGAGGATTTTTTCTAATTTTTTGCTTTGAGGAAAGATTTTTGATTGGCAAAGTGTGGATGTTTTGCTCAAATTTCAACTTTTAAATTATCACATTTTCACTACTGTTGGTGAAGTTCCTCTACAATTGCACATACATTCAACACTTGATTTATTTCTTAATGCAATTTAAATTTGACACAGACTATTGCAATCACCTAAAAAAATATAACCTAATTTTTTTTAGGAATTTGTATAATTCTTAAAAAAAAAAAAAAAAAACTTATACTTATATAAAATATATTTCTTTATTTCTTTTTTTTTGTTATAAAAATATTAAAATTATAATTGTATCTAACCTTCATTTTCTCTTGATAGTTAAGTGTACTAGTTGTCATGTTTTTCATGTTCTATGTGTGTTAGAAAAGGTATACATTCTATCTATATGCACTTTCAGTAATTTCAATTTTAAACAAAAACTGGCTTCATTGCTTATCTTTAAAGTAAATTTAAAAAATGTTAATCATTGTAAAATTTTTTACAGAGTAAAAACAAATTTTATGTAAGCAATTTGTATAGCATAAAAAAAAAATGAGTGACCTTAGACTTTTAAATTATAAAAATTTTTAGATTGTGGAAATGCAATATTTTTCTTGAAACTCTTGACAACATTTTACTGCCATATAAATATTTCCATTTTAAATGGAGTTGGAAATTCAACACTGCCGTTGAGTTTTAGATTAATTTCTATAGATCTTACTGAATGACATTAAAAGTATTCAGATTATAGTTTAGAGTAAAACTTTTATTTTTATAATTTTTTCATTGCTTCTTAACTTTACTTTTTTTTCAGTGGTGCTATTTTTGATTAAATTGTATTCCATATGGAGTTTTAAATATCAGAATTGACCTATTTTAAGTCTTTGAGATGTATAACTCATTGGATGCAATAACAGGGTGCATAGCGTTTTTAAAAAGTGCTGAAAGCTGCTTATTTTCGATTTTTAAAAGCTCTTTAAGGTACTTTTTTCATTGAGTGTTTTTAAAAAAGGCTTAATTTTCCCTTTTTCAAAATGAGATTTTTGCTTCAAATTATGCTAAAAGGCACAGTTCACATTGTTCTATTCAACGTTTTCACAATTCATTCAACCCCAATCTATTTCGACGTATTATCAGTCTGTAGCGTATGAAAACGCTATTCGTTTTACATGATTCAGAATGTCAAGATTTTTGACAATTGTCAAAAACAATGCCAAAATGTTTTTTTTTTTTACATGACGGTTAAAACAAGGTAAAACCGTCAATTGTCAAAAACTTTTCAACACTGTCTAATTATGATATTTTTAAAGTGCTTAAAAATATTTTTTGAGTGCTTGAAAAGTGTTTAAAAGGTGCTTATTTTTTGTTGAATATTTTTACTACGCACCCTGAATAAATTAAACTAAAACATTTAACAGGTTTCCCATGGGTCAGGGAGAACAAGGAAAACCTGATATTGTCAGGGAATTTTAACTCCAAAAGTCAGGGAAAGTTGCAATTTTTTTAGAAAAGCCTGAAATATTCCTATATCCTACCTGGAAAATAACCAGTCTTAAAATTGTCAGTAATAGCAATGTTCTTTAAACAATGTTTCTTTTTCTAGTAGTTTGTTATGTTAATAATTCCTACTACATTAGACCTCAATTCTGGAAAATATTTGGGATCAAACCTACTTCAGGTTATCTAAAATTTTATTCCCTATGATTAAGATATAATTTGACTTGGGTTTAGATAATTATGGTTTCACTCTTTATTTTTATATAGTATGATATGACATAATCTGACTGATTTACTTTAGATTATTATGATTGTAAAAACTAAAATTTTTATTCTCTGTGATTAACACATAATCCGACTTAGGTTTACACAATTATTGTTCTATTCAAATGTTAAAATTTTATGGGCTGTGTTTAGACATAAACAGAGAGAATTATTATTCTACTGCAATTAAAAATTTTATATTTTATTTACTTTAGTAATAAAATGATATGGCACAGTAGGTGAAACCTGTCAAGACAAGAGTTGTATCCTGTTGAAGCCTATCCCAACTTCAATGGATACCATCTTGTCCGAGAAATAAAGGTAGCCTGCGTGCAAAATAAAAAACGGACTACCTTGAATAATTTTATGATGGTTCAAGTGGAATTTTAGTGGTGCAGAACCAACAGACTCGTTAATTTCTAGCCATGTCTGATGGTCACACATTATTTAAACAAATAAAAATTGATTGAATTTAAGATTTGCTTTCTGTAGTTTGTAAAAATCTACAAATTATCAGTTCTCTTTTCATTAAGTTGTAAACAAGTGTTGCTGTATTCTATACATCTGCATAGAGTTGTACTTTTTAATGAAAGTGTGTCTATGTTTTGTGATTTGGTTCAAGCATTTTTATTTATTGATTTCTGTCTTAGATAAGAGTTTTAAATAACAATACTTAGGTGTGTATTATATATATGTGCATCAAAAATGTTCATTTTATTTTCTTTGTACATAAACCTTTTTCATCCTTATTATGTATAGTTAAATGTGTTACAGGATTGCCAACTACTGAGGTTTTTTCTGTAGGACTTACACTACATTATAAAATTTTAATTTAAATGTTTGAGAATTTGTTTTATAACTAGTTGAAAATGTTAATGAATCAATTAAAGAAAGATGCAAAATGGATGGAGATAAAAAAGCCCAGAATTGAGGAGTCATAAAGGGTGACACTCTTCTGTCCCAGGGATTGAAATCAGTCTTTGGAAAAAATCAGTAGACTAAATTTCATGCATTAATAGCCCTTTTCCATTTCTTTTTAAAATTAAAATATCTTTCTTCCTTAAAAATTTAGTAAATATTTCTGTTAAAAATAAAATTATACATTTTAATGAAAAACATTGTTATTTTTCAGAATTATCGCGAAATGATCAAGTAATAATATCACACCCAAACAAAAAAATAGGATTGAGGCTTCTACTACACAAGTATTCAAAAACATAAAAGTTTAAAAAAAATGAGGGTCTATAAACAATGCTTGCTTACATAAAATTTGTATTATTGTTGTGTCTAAATTTGCTTCAGTTTTCATTTTATCCTTATGCTTTGAAATGCTGATCAAAAGATAAGGATGAAGCAAAAAATAAGTAGTGATATGAATTGCTTCATGAAAAAATTACTGGTTAATTATTCAGTGTTCCCTGTAAAAAAATGTTTAGAGTTAGCTGTTATTTGTTTATCTTGATTGCTGTAAAAAAATCGATAAACTGAAAAATATTTTTTAGAAGAATAATCAAATCCTTGATTTTAATATATGTGCCATTAAGGTACATTTTCGAGTCTGTGAGCTATAAATTTATGAAAATTCCAGTTTCATATTTTAGATCGTGATAATTGGTCAAAAATAAGTTCAGTCTTTAAATTTTTTTAGAGTGACACCCATAAATGGCGTTGAATTTCAAATAATAGTATGTTGTCAACTAGTATAAGTAAAAACATTGGGGATATTTTGTTCCGTTTCAGCGCTATGAGAAAATATTAATGTCGGTATAGTAAGGGTTATCTTCCCGATGATTAATTCTTAAAATGTACTTTTGATCTCGCTTACGTTCTATAAAATTGTTAAAATATAGTATTTATTTTTGAAAAGTAACGCTACCTCGTAAAAAGAGATTTGTTTTTTACATTATTACGTATTTACATTATACACGTATACACATTACTTCATTTCGTATTGACATCATTACATTTATATTTACATTATTAAGTTTTTTTTTTTTTCTCATTATGTCATAGTAACTACTTTGTTTAAATTTTAAGGCATTGAATTCGGATATGAGTGAACGTTATGCTGAAAAACAAAGTATCCCTTATCAGAACTATAAAATTTGGTTTAAATAACGTATTTTATCTCGTACTGAATTTTGCGTGAATTCGAAATTTAATCAATTGCTTTAAAATGAGTTTCTTACATGTGCTTCAATCTGAATTCCATACCTAAAACCAATTCTTTAATGCGTAACTAACTAGTGTCATTTAAGAGCAAAATAATGCATTAAGTGTTACGAGTAATGTGATAACATAATTGGTTTTCTTATTATTACACTTACTTATTTATCCCCATCATTCATTTTTCTTTCCCTGAACTTAAAAAATAAGTTTTTGAATGTGATTTTGGAAAAATATTACCAGAAGTTGGCATTCCTGAAATCATTCAATTTGTCACCCCCAGGAATAATAAAAAAAAAATTTGTTTTTTGATGGTGAAATAAATATAAATTCTGAAAATGGATTGGTCTTATTTTTTTACTTATTCTTTTTATAATCTATTAACTAGTTTAGATATCTTAGACTGCATTCTGAGGATGAACGGTTTATTGGATCTTGTCTTACTTCGTCAGGCAGTTGGAGGATAAGCCACTACAACAATTAATTGGAGGAAAAATGTCATCGCATATAAATTCGTGAATGATATGGTTTTACTGTTTATAAATTTGATAATTCATTACTCGCACTTCAAGTAGAAGATCTCCCATATCCACACATGTGACCTATGACGTCAGCGCTAGCTGATCTTTATCAGCAAAATGGCGTATTAAAGTTGAGCTAAGTTTCTCTACATTAGTTAAAATGTTAATGAACGATCATTTAATTAAATTCAGCCGTATGTCACGTCAAATGAGTTGATATATAATTCTTTCTCGTCTACTTCTTTTACTTAACTCAGATTTATAATTTGTTTATGTATTTTATCGTAACCTTGATATATTTTTGTTTAGTGTACCTGGCAACTTCGATGCAGAATTAGCTTGTTTTTGTTTCACATGGCTTTGTGTAATTAAGACTCTGTGTGAATATAGAGTGAAAAAATTAAAATCTTTGTGAAAGAATTTAAAATGTGTGACTTAAGAGAATTGATACTTGACGGGCTTGGCTTACTCGAAATAGAATGGAAAGAACATCTGCTAACGTAAACAAATGCCGCTTTTTAACAACCCATCAAGATCGAGATACCCACTCTACGTCACTTGCATGTATCTCATTATAGGATTCATTTCCTTGACTCTCTGAAAGTTTTTTCTGCTTAATTTTATTTATTTTGGAACCTTTTATTTTCAGCCACTTTGTATGAACGTCTGCAGCATTTGCAAAATAATTATCTATAAATTTCAGTATATATCTTGTAAGAAATTTTTCGCATAAAATAATTAATGGGCCTAATTACAGAATTTACGGAGTAAATCTGCAGCCTTCATTAATCCAAATTTGTCTGCGACTTCAACACAGGATTATTCTAATTGAAATTCAGCTTAATGTAATATCCATGCATCAAAATTAGAAAATGTAAGATCTTTAAAAATTATTACATTAAAACGTTTTTTAAGTTGAATTTTATAAAATGATAAAAAATGGATCTTATTATAGTTTAGTCTGTAATCAAGTAACGGACTTTTTGTTCTCTCAATTCAACTTTTTAATTCTTATTAGAAAACAAGTTATTTTTTTAAAATAAATTTTAGCAAATTACTACACAGATTTGCTTGCTTTCAAGAACACTGATGAAATATAATCTGCAGCCTTGATCTGCAGTGCCCGTAGCCGTGCTGGATTATATCTGCTACAAGGCTAATGTTTATTATTATTTTTTAGTTGTTTTTATGATGGCTGGTGTCATTTCCCTATTTTCATGTTTTTACTGCTTTTCTTCATTTTATTTTGATATAATATTTAAAACAGTTCTCTGAAATAAGAATAAATGTGAAGAGTATTCATACAAGGCTAGGCTAAACTACAATATGTTCCAATGAGTAAGCTCAGATTGCAAAGCTACCGAAAAAGAAGTTTCGATTTCTTGTGGTGTGCAGCGAACAGGGGGGGGGGACCTCTAGTTATTTAAAAAATTTCTTTTATTTATTTTAAATATGTATATAGTTTCCAAATCACATTATAAATGTAGCCTTGCTTGTATTTTAAAGTATTGCCTGTAGTAATTGCAATATTTTAAAGTACTGCTAGTTTTTTCAATCTTTGCCCGTTCTATGGATTCGCTCGTAAGTAAAGAAAAAAAAAAGGATATCACTTTTTCTAAAAAAAAAAATTAGCTACTTGTAAGAAATATTTTATTTTTAAAAACTTGCCTTTGGAATAAGTAATTGGATTCAATTCGATAAAAACTAAAAAAAATAATACTTGTGTTTATTTCATAACCGGCGTTGAACAGCCGACTATAAATTTTACGACTGTCCATGTTCAACTCCGTAGCTCGTAATTTTGAACTCTACTCAGACAACAAATGAACTCCTCGATCAAGCACAAATTAACCTTTGTGAAAGACTTTTTTGCTGGAACTAACCCACATTTACGTTGGGTCGCATTCATTTCCTCGACAGACCATTTCATTGACTAGGTCATTTCGTCGACAGGCCATTTCGTCAACAGGGGTCATTTTGTCGACAAGGCATTTCGTCGACAGGGTCATTTCGTCAACAGGGGTTATTTCATCGACATGGTCATTTCGTCGACAGGGCCATTTTGTCAACAGGGGTCATTTCGTCGACAATTTGTAGAAAAGGTTATTTCGTAGAAAAATTCATGCGTAATTTTGAAACTAGTTTTACGATTTTTTACATTAGACGTTATGCCCCTTGTACTTTTTTGTAATTTAGTATATTTTTGTTTAAATTTTTTAACCTAGCCTGGTGCAAAATCTTAATAGTATGTGAAGTTGCCAGAAAAGAAGCATTTTATTTGAAAATTGCCTACTCCTCTATTCACATCTTTGCAAAAACAAACATTTTTACCTTTGTTGTTCTAATTGTATTTTACACATTTAAGTTGTATATTACACGATTTTTTTCTAGTCATATTTAACACATTTATTTCTAAGATTAATTTTTAATGTACATTATTATAGATTAGCATTGCAAAAGCAATTGCAATAACTATTGTGAATTATTCTTGATGTAGGGAGTGAATGAAGGGTGAAATTAGCAAGGAAAAAAAGACAGTATATAATGAATCCGTGAGATAATGAAACCACGTGGTCGATAGGTCATTTTAATGAGAAGGTCTTTTCGTTAACAGGCCATTTCAGCTGCAAAAATTCTCTGTCGATAAAAAGAAAATTATACTTATATAATGATGAGTAATATGCATTAATACACTTTAAAATCTTGTCAAAAGAAAAAGAAAGGAACAAACTTTTACAATGATAACAATGGTGGTGATTACAAAGAATTTAATCAGAAAAACACAAATCTTTAAGATATTTAGCTAGTAAAATTACTTCTTGTTTTATCAAAATTTTTTATATTCCCTGCGTTTTATATTCATTTTTTCAAGCTCAGTTGATGTTTTTCATCTGCAAGTTACCATTAATTTTCTTACTATTGACATATTAACAAAATTTTTTACGTAAAATTTCAATATTTTTATATTTTCTCTTTAAAAAAATATCTATATAGGGAAAAACAAACTAAGATGTATGAGTGGCTATTACGAATTTTGGTGAACGAAGTGAGCAAGGGACGGAACTTCCTAGATCTTGATTATAAAAATCTTGAAGAAAATGCATGTCGGAAAAATAAAATGAAAATCCAACTAGGAAAACATATTGGGAACTATTGTTGATAAAAAATTTTGTTCTAACCCTCTTCCACATGTCTTTGTCAGCTATGCTGCTGAAGAGGGAAGTTTCTGAAAATTCTTGTGAAATTTAAATGAAATAGTATTTGAAACAAAATTCTTGTTCTCGCATTTCCAGTTTATTTTATTTCTTATTTAATTAATTATTTTTTAAGTTTAATATGTATTTTATCCTATGTGTTCCCAATTATTTATAAGTTCTTTTACCTTATAAAATAAACTTCGTTAATGTAAAGAAAAAAAAAAAAAAAAAAAACTCAAAGTGACTCCACATCCTCTATGTGCGATGCAATCGAAATGATAGTGTAAGAAATGATTCCAAATCAGACGAGGGGAGGAAACCTGTCTAATTGGTTTTTATGATTTAAAACATTTAGAGAAAAAAACGCAACTAATTACGATATAACAAATAAATTGACTTTTGAGTTTATAATTGAGGAGAGTTGTCCATATACATCTGATTTTATTCTCATTAATGTTTAATAAAAAATAAGTTTAGCAAATTAATTTTTTTACTCAAATATTAAAATGTTTTTCTTTTCGATTTGCCAGAGAACAAAAATTTATTTAAATTAATAAAATTTGCAATGAGAGTATATATTTTAAAGGCGAGCACTAAGGAAAGTCCTTTAAAAAGTGTAATCGGAAATTAAAATGTTTTTAAACATCATGTTTGATAAGTGTACTGAAAAAGAAATGTTAATTTTTGTCACCAAAACGAAAAAAGTGGAATTTTAAATGTTGATAGAAGTTGATTGTGAAATTTTGTCTTTGTATTTGTTAAGTGTGAAAATTTTATAAATTTATTTTCTCATTTTTCGTCTACTGAACAAACTTGATATTTTAAATATATAGGGTGTTTATAAAGTCCCGGACCCATTTTGATGTTTAATAACTCATAAAATAATGAAGATATAAACAAAATTATGGCATTTATTGATAGAATAACTCATATATTTTCCTTTTCAGATTTGAATATCTTTACTTTTGTAAATATCGTCTGCGCGTGTGGTTAATTTCAGATAATTTCATTTTCCAGTCTAAATATCTGTAGTTTTCTAAATATCGTCTGCTTATTAATTGCATTTTTCTCTCTTTTGTTTTTGGCAACTATTGCAATGGTATGTTTACTTTTGATGTGTTTGTTTTATGTAGTACTTTTCCATGTGATGTTTTATTCGAGCGGATATTAAGGAGAATGCATACACCACAAGAGAAAGCACCGATTTTATGGTGGTTCATAGAAACGAAATCGATAGTGCAAGCACAGAGAAATTGCAGAAGAATTTACCAAAAAGATCCTCCATCCAAAAGCAGCATCTTGTGGTGGAAAAAGAATTTTCTAGAAACTGGAAGTATCGCAGATAAAAAACGTTCCTGACGTCCCTGCACAAGTGATTTTGACGTTGAGCGTGTCAGACAGACATTTTTACACTATCCTAGAATATCTGTGAGATCAGCGGCAAGAGAATTGGATATGCCAATTTCGACGGTGTAAAAGGTTATTAAGAAACAATTAAGACTGCATGCATAAAAAGTTCAAATTGTTCAAGGTTTGGAACCGGACGATAGGCCTAGGAGGATAGCGTTTGCAACAGATATGGTTGGAAGGATAGAAGATGATGCTGATTTTCTGAAGCGCATAATGTTCTCCGACGAAGCATCTTTTCATGTTTCTGGCATTGTTAATCGCCATTATGTGCACATATGGGGATTTGAAAACCCCCATGAATACCGTGAATACACAAAGGGATTCCCCAAAGGTTAATGTGTGGTGTGTACTAATGCACGACCGAGTCATTGGGCCTTTCTTTTTACAGAAAAGACGGTCTCATCAGTCGTATACTTAGACATGTTGGAAAACTTCGTATTTCCACAACTAGAAGAGCTTCAACCACATGTCTTTTTGCAACAAGATGGTGCACCACCTCATTGGGGTATCATCGTTTGCAGTTCTTTGAAGGACCATTTTCCAGGAAGATGGATTAGGCGTGGAGGTCCAATTCCTTGGCCACCTAGATCACCTGATATAACGCTGCTGGACTTTTTTCTTTGGGGATTTATAAAGGACAATGTTTACAGTAGGATCGTGTCGAAAATTGATGACCTAAAAGCTAGAATTACAACCGCGATAGTCTCTGTGGATGCCGACATGCTTACCGCTACCTGGCGTGAAATTGACTATCGACTTGATATTCTCCGTGCGACGAAGGGGGCACACGTGGAAGTTCATTGACAAGGGTCATGAAACTTTTTGAGTCTATCTAACCATTTATGTTATTAATTTTAATCTATCTTTATTATTTTATGAGTTATTAAAAATCAAAATGGGTCCGGGACTTTATAAACACTCTGTATATACATTTTTTATTTTAATTTTCTTCTACATTTTAGTTTTGAGTCCCCTGGCTTGTTCAGGCCGAAAGTAATCAAAATTTTGATTGGTGGATAAGTTCTGCTAATAGCGGTTAGAAAGCGTTTGAAAATTGTGTTTTCATCCTGTACAGAAAACCAGTCAAAAATTGGTCGAAATTTTCACTGCAAGATTTTTTTTTTTTTTTTTGTAGAGTAATAGTTATTTATTCTTACGTTTCCACGTTTGATTTTTTGTTCATTTTCATTTAAACAAAATGTGTCTAATTTAAATCCTGCAAATAAAAAGGAATTGATTCATCATCTATTTACTACTATTATTATTCTTATTAAATTATACTATTTTTAATTACAAATAATAATAGTATAATTTAATAATATTAGATTAGAATTTAATAATTATTACTATTATTAAATTCACTATCCATAGAAAAAAATATTTTGTGAAGAGCAAACACTAACACGCTTGCAAAGTTACGCCTGTGTTTCTAAACATTTTTGGTCCGGTGAGAAGCATTTTGAATATTGTAGGAGTCTACAACTGCCTCGGTAAATACCTAAACATATTGTTTGCGTTCCTATAGTTCGTAGGAATAAAGAATTTTACTTTAAATTATGATATTTTTCTAATTAATAATAAAAATATTTAGATTAAATCTCTAAAATAGTTTCAGAGTTACACATGACACTATCACACATGACACATGACAGTTACACATGACAGTTACACATGACCCTGCCGATGAAGTGACCTTGTCGACGAAATGATCATGTCGGCGAAATGACCCTGTCGACGAAATGACTTGTCGACGAAATGACTCTGTCAATGAAATGACCATGTCGACGAAATGATCCTGTCGACGAAATAACCCTGTCGACGAAATGATCATGTCGGCGAAATGACCCTGTCGACGAAATGACTCTGTCAATAAAATGACTTTGTCGACGAAATGACCATGTCGACGAAATGATCCTGTCGACGAAATAACCCTGTCGTCGAAATGACAGTGTCGTCGAAATGACTTGTCGACGAAATGACTCTGCCGACGAAATGACTCTGCCGACGAAATGACCCTGCCGAGGAAACGACCTGTCGATGAAATGACCTAGTCGATGAAATGGTCTGTCGATGAAATGGCCTGTCGATGAAGCGATTATCGAGGAAATGAACCAGACCCTTTCCGTTACATGGGAAGGAAAATCACTCACGGTTAACTCGACGACAAACGTATTCGATCCTAGGTCACCTCATTGAAAGGCGGGCACTCTATCGCCTGAACCCCCGCGGCTCCGACTTGCTGTTTAAACCGTTATCTTTTTTCTTTTTTTTTTTTTCTGAATGGGTTATCTTAGACAGTTAAGTATTATTTTTCATAATACGTTGAATCCTACAAATTATGGAAAAATACTTTAAAAGTTATGCGGGTGGCTTGGAAGGCAACTATAAAAGAATCCCTTTTTCATTAATTATAATTTTTCAAGTATTATAGTTACATTTTAACTACTGAACAGTGATCTAAAAAAGATATTACCCTGAATAACTTGCGTTCTAATTATTGGATTTTCACGTACTAAGTGTCAATCTTAATGGTTCTTGTGGGTGATCTCAACTATGCTAATTATTTAGTGCTAACTATTAATAAAGCTATGAAATCGGACACAAAAACGTACTTTCGCTGAATAAACATATATTTTTTTTACATATTTGGATTCTTAACCTTCAAAATATAGGGAGTAGCCGTAATTTGGGAAATAGGGTCCTCATAGTTTGGTCAGGACAGCTGTCCAAAGTTCGGACCTCTTAATGTAAATTTCACTTTTTGAGTTTTGAGTCATATTTTTAAAACTAATTAAGCAATTCAAAAAAAAAAGAAAAAAAAATATTGCACCCACTCATAAAACCCGTTTACCCAGAGATAATTTCATGCAAAAAATATTTTTTTAAAATTATTTATTATTTAATTTAATTGAGGATGAAAAAAGAACCTCATAGAACTATGACGTATAATTTATTTACATATTTTCTAATGAAAAATCTAAAATTTCAACTGTTTTTATTTAGTAGACGCCAAAAAAAGTTTAAATAAATTATTTTTAAAAAAATAATTTGGCGACAATGAAGAAATATTTAAATGGGACGATTAATATTTAAATGTGGTTAATTTACGAGGAACTTGACTTATGCACGCATAGCGTCAAATTTCATTCATATTTTTTTTCGCTAATCCTTTTTTTTTTTTTTTTTTAAATTATAAAATACGATGTTTCTTTTTTAGTCGTCTAAAACTTTATTCGTAATTTAGTAAAAAACTTGAAATAAAATATTTTATTGAATAAAAAACATTTTATTCAACGAATGTCGAGTTCTATAAAAGCATTTTTCTCATAGATTATACATCAGTATATTTAATGTAATAATATTTTATTTTTTAGTTTGTTTTTTCGTTAATTTATACAATTTCAATAATATAAATACATATGCATAGATTGAGAATAAATCAATTTTTTCAATCTATATTTTATAATTATTAATACGAATACGTAGTCAACATTTTTAAACATCTTAAAAATTCTCAACATCTTATAAATCGTCTTAACCTTAAATCAAATTTTTTAATTACCTGTCCGAGCGTGTTGTGCAGAATTATTTTACTAACTATTCAATTAAATTTTAACATTTCTCTAAATCTGATTCTTTCCGCTAAAGCCTATATTATTTTTTCATTAATATACTAATCAATTTCTTTACTACTTTAATTTAGGTTTTCTTTTAAAAGGAAATTCTTTTTTAAATTATTGTTTAGTTTTTATTGAAAAAAACTTAGAATTATTACCAACTAGCTGAGAATTAAATGTTGTTAAGAAATTAAAAACATTCTGTTGTTTAAAATTATTCGATGCAAATCAGCTGACTATTTATAAGTCTGATGTTTGATAAGTAACTACAAGGAGCATAAAAAGCTGTCGAATACGTGGCCAAAATTTTTAAGCGTCTCGAAATATCTCAGTATCTTACATGTCGTCCTAACATTTTGAAATTAAACTTTTAATTACATGTGATTCAAAGAACTATTTAACTCATTACAGTTTTTACTCTTTCTTTATGCTACCAAGTAGATTTTTTTACGATATTGTATTAAACTATTTTGTTTCATTTTTATTGGTACTTAAAGTTTTTCTTTAAACTCGTTTTAAATAATTGCTACGTTTTTCTTTTTCGAGTCTCAGAACTATAGCCAGTTAGCTTATAAGATTTTAAGAAGATTTTCTAAGTTTAAATTACTCAGTGCAAAACGAACTGATCGTAGAAAATAAATGCACCCTTTTCTATAAGAATGAGCAAACAAATTATTTATTTATTTATTTTATTGTTTCTTGTTTGTTTGGTTTGTGAAAAGAAAATACATATTAGTGCAATTCAAAAAACCCCCCAACTATTTGCTTTGTGTTTTAAATGAACAAACTCAAACCTCAATTTTATTTTGACGTTTAAACTTATATATTACACCGTTAACTTTAAGAAAGCTGCTCTTTTAAAAAAAGATGTTGAAAAAATTTACTTTTGTTAAATTTATTTTTCAACTTTATAACAATTCTCAAGATATTATTATAGCATAATTTTCTATTCGGAAAATGCCTTATTTTGTAAAACAGCAAATACTAAAAATTGAAATTTGTAAAAAGATTCCGAAGCTATGCCAATTTTAGAATCATCATCTGATATCAAAAATGTATACGGAATGATCGAACCTATTTTGATTTATATATATATATAAAAAAAATAATAATAATAATAAAAACATGACAAGAAGGTTAAAATATAAATATTTTTTTTACAGAAACAGTGAATACCAATTTTTCCTGTATTTCGTCATAAGAAGAGGATAAGAATGCCATTGCTCCAAGGAACCTTCTCAATAATTTCGTTATATTCAGAATTGAAATCTGTTTGGACGAAACATATTATTACTCAAAAGCTAAAACGAAAAAAAAAAAAAACTATTATTATTTATCTAAGCTTATTCTATTAATGTAATGATAGCGGTATCAAAGTTAAGGATATGCGACGGAGGCCCCGTTTACTATTAATACTATAAATGCATTAAATCACATAGCTGAATAATTTAATTTAAACAAAATTCTTTAACGATTTTAAGCAAATAAGGGTGTGAAAATAAACTCGATCGAAGTATGTCTAAAGTATACCTTAGAATAAACTTTGGAATAAATAAATAAAAAATGCATTTTCAACAACTTAGAGTAGGACTGAAACGGTAACTTGTTTAACATAGCTGTCCTTGTAACTATTTACTTTCGATTCCTGGTGTTGGGGGATATTCCATTTTCACATACAACTTTTGAAATTTCAACTGTAAACATAATTTTTTTATGTCCTTGAAAAATATTAGTAAGAAAAAAATTGTACTGCATTGATTTTTTAGAAAGTATTATTACTTTTATTATTACTTTTTCAATCTAAGAACCTATACCTTTATCATATGTAAAACTTATTTTAATATCGCGTGAAGTAATTTAATATACTCTGGTACTAAATGAATAATCCCAAAAAACTGAATCGAAAAGATGAAATCTTCATTGATTTAAAAATAGACGATAATAAAAGCATGAAAATAGACGACAATAAATATGCTTTGCACGTCCAAAAATTGACGTCACTAGTCATTCAAGCCTGGCGAGTCTTGAGAATGAGTACCTATTTTTGAACGCTCAAAACATGTCGACTTTTATTTCCCTCTTCCTATTTTTTGAAGTGAATGAAATTTATATCAGTTATACTGTTTTACATATCTGGGTCTTGTTCAGTATTTTCAGGAGGATTTTATGCTCGTAGAAGTAAAGCATATTGTAACAGGATTCATGGGGTCCTTAAAATAGTAAGAGCATCAATATTATAACCGTGAAGTTATCTTTAACTTTAAAATTTAGACCAGATATTTTGAGTTAAGGAAATTGAATATTTTATCTTTTAAGTTTTTGTGCCACCATTTTAGTATCTTAAGGACCTCACAAAGTCTGTTTGAAAAGAGAGTATCAGATAAGAAAACAAAAATAATCATAGTAGCGGTATTTGGTGATAAATGCAGCTTATCGTCATTGAAGAATTTGCTGTGCGACATTTTATGGTGAATTTGCGAACGTATGTTTCAGAATGTATCGAAACATGAGGATGCTATTTGCAAGTCATCATCTTTATCTACCAAGGAAAACCATGTAACCTAAATATTTGGCACACAGAATGAAGCTATTTATTAAACAATGAATCTTAAAAAAAGTTCTCGAGATGTGGTGAAATACGCAAAAAGTAAAATTAATATTAAGAGGTTCAAACTTTGGACAGTTCTCGTGATCAAACTATGGGGACCCTATATTTTGGGAGTCAGAAATCTGTTGAAAAGAAGGTATGTTTATTCAGAGAAAGTACGTTTTTGTGTGTGTCATTTAAAATATCGTCTGCACATTAATGAATGAACATATTTGAGATCAGCCATTAAGATTGAGTCCTAAAACATTAGATTCAAAGTTATCCATTTTTTTGGTTCACTGTACAGTAAATGAAATAAGAAACACTCCGATAACTTTTGATAAATATAGTGATCGAATTTTTATATACTCATTCTTTATGGTTGAAAATTTTACGACTCTGGATAGATTAAAGAGCAGACAATAATTTAAGTCACGAAATCAGACAAAAAATGGTACTTTCTATGAATAAACACAAGTATATATTTTTTTTATTGTCAGATTTGGATTCATGATTGTCAAAAAATTGGAAAGGTGTTGGGGACACCCTCCATTTGTAAAAGAGAGATGTGTTTCGGAATAAAATATACGTTTTAAGCTGTTTGATTTCGTAACTTAAAATATCGTTTGCTCTAATTACTGTATTTAAGGTTAGGCTCCCGAACTGTCCAGATTGAGTCCTAGTACGTGAAAATCCGATCATTTAACCAAAAGTTATTCAGGGTGTTCCTTTTTTTAAATTTTATTTATGATTATTTTTTTTTATCTAGCGCACTGTATCTAGAACAGTCGAGGTCAAGTTATCAAAAACATTCTTAGAATTGAAAACGGTATGTAATTGCGTGAGAAAAAAAAAATCCTTTACGACAAGTTTATCGGTTGAATAAAGGCATTTTACGGAAAAATAAAAATAGGTGATTATGCGGACAGTTGTAAATTAAGCGTTAATTTATAATTGTTCATGATAGTTGATAATTATCAGAGTAATGAACTGTAATGTTAAATAACATGTTTTTATGACAATATGAGTCTCAAATTTGGATCATGTGTTCTTTATGACATAAAGAGAAAAACTACAAAAGATAGATTTCTATATTTTACAATTATCGGAGTAATCGGACTAATTATAGTAATGCTAAACAATATGTTTTAAAAAGACAGAAGCGTTCATTTGGATCACGTGTTCTTTACAAAATAAATCGAAAAACTAAAAAAAAAAGTTTCATTTCGATATTTTACAATTATGAGGATATCTCTCGCAATTATGAAGATCTGAGTAATTAGGGGTAATTAGCAAAATTGATAATAATGTTTTAACACATTTTTAGGAAAGCAGAAGTCTTAAAATTGGACCTTGTGTTTATAAGATATAAAAAATAAAAAAAAATAAAAATTTCATTTCGGTATGTGTAATTATTGGGGTTCATCAGGGGTCATGAGTTGAAAACTGTCAGTAATGCTAAATAACACGTTTCTATCGAATTCTAACCCTGCGTTCTTTATGAGAAAGAAAGATAAACTAAAAAAGTTTCTTTTCGATCTTATATAGTTATCTGTGTTATAATGGATCGTAAAGCTAAATAAAGCGTTTTAATCAAGATATAGAACTCTCCGATGCGTTTTTTATACGATAATAATAATAATAACGAATCATTTAGATATTTTATAATCATCAGGGTAATTAGCCTAACTGACCGTAATGCTAGCTAACATGCTTTTTACCAGGGTGTCCCAAATGAGGATCACGTTTCTTTATCAGATAAAATAAAATAACGAAACAAATTTTCGTTTTGATATTAGTAATTATCCAAAAATTGACTCTAATACTAAATAACACATTTCTACCACGATAAAAAGTTTAAAATTAGACCATGTGCTTTAATTGCACCAACTTAAAACACTAAAAAAAAAAAAAAAAAAAAAAAAAAAAAAACTTCGATATTTTTTAACTAATGGGTTGATGAGGAGGAATTGTTCTAATTGACAGCTTTGCTAAATATCATGCTCCCATGAATTATCACCCAATGTTTAGTGCTGCATAGCCGATTACGGCTTCCGTGCCATTAAAGTTACGAATTCATGCAGATAGAAGACTATATGGAATCGCCAAGCGATGAGTAGGTTTGAGTGGACCTGGTTACTGTAAACGAGTCCGAGGAAGATTTTTCACTCTCTGATTTGAGATAAAATATTAATGCTGAGGATTTAGAGCAATATTGCCAAAACAGCGGGATCAAGCAGTGACACTCGAAACGGTAAATTCGTGCAGGGGGGAAGACCATAAGGAGCCGCGAAGTGGTGAGTTAGATAGGTAGACCTACTGTTCGCCGCTGGTGTCTTGTTTTGTATAATGCTACTTTTTGTACTGAAATAAAAACCTCTCTTTGATTTTATTTTTAGAAAAAGCTATTATTCAGTAGCAGATCGTTAAAATATATGTTCAATCTATTATATATAAAGGTTATTTTCACATCACCAATCGTTTTCAGAAAAACTCGAGAAAACAAGATGCATTTTACAGATGAACACGAATATTTCATTGCTCTTGTATTTCATTGGCCAGATTAATAAATAACGGTTGCAAATAAGCCCAATTTCTCGAATAAATAAATGTTTTTTTTTAAAGTTTAAAAATTTTTTTTAATGTTTAAATTATTTTTAAGTTTTTTTTTTGTTGATGTTTCATTGTTTCCAAAAAAAAATATTTTGTAACACAAAACAAGATATACGTAAGTAATTTTATAAATTAAAAATAAACTGCAAAACGTTGCTATAGAAATTTTTTTTATTAACTCTCAAACCATAGGATACGAAGCCCTGGTAGCAATTCCACATAAGTTTTCTGAGTTTCTCAGCAGTTTCATGTATCCATTGTCTCCCCATGATTTTCCCCAACTAAAAAAGAAAAAATATATACAGTTGATCCTGATTTAATGAATTTACACAGACCAAAAATTTTAAGCATCAAATTTAATTCTGCGCAATATCAAGATCTAAAACAAATCTTAAAATGTTTCTTATCTTATGGACCCTTCCTAAATATGCATGTCCCGCAGTGGACTGATCGTTAAGACCCCAGCAGATCACCGAAGTCAAGCATCACTGGCTGCAGTCAGTGTGTAGGTGGGTGACCACTTGTATCTGTCTGCGTAGGGACCGAGGGTGTGCGGTATGGGTCCTCGTTAAACTGTTCTACCGTAAAGTGCTTGACTTCGCGCGCAGGTCGTCGGGTTTCTGAAGCGGGGGTGCCATCTCCTTTGCAGAGGATCAAAATTTTGATGGCATGTCTTCGGAATATCCTCAGGGATGCTTCCGAGACCGTCGCCAATAGCCCATTGTGCAGCTCTAGTGCGACGTAAATGAACTACAACTGCAACTACCTAAATATGCAACTACACACATTTAACTAGAAATTTTGAAATTTATACTAAGCCGCTAAAAGTGCGGCGAAATTATATTCATTACTTCTAATTTACTGGAAATTCCATTTTTTAAATGCAATTTTTGAATTGTTTTTTTAGAAACTTGGACTTTATGGGCTGAGGCTCTGTAAATATTTGCCTCAACATTGTTGCTATTGAAAACTACAGAAAGGGTTCTGTTAAGAGAAGAAAATTCTCCTTCATGACTCATTTAAAAGAAAGAAAAAGTAAGTTCAGTCAAATCTAGAGTAAGTCATGAAGTGCTGACTTCAAAATATAAAATACAAACAAATGATAAGAAGAGAAATTCTCTTCTAAGTTAACAAGTCTCATAATTATTTTCATTTTAAAATTTTCTTATCAGTATTTGAAACTTCATGGTTTGTCTGCTTTCTTCTACAAGAGAGAGAAAATTCTCTTTCCCTGCTTGTGTGAGTCTCCAAAATTGCTATTTAAGATTTGGAACGAAGTTGGGGCAAATATTTACGTTTTGAGTTCACTTCTTCATAAAAGATGACTAGTTGTCCATTGCCTCACAAAATATCCAAAAGGTTTCCCACTTCTAATAGTCGTCTAATGATGCTACAATTTTTCTCGTGAACTACTCTCTGTTATGTTATTAATATTTAGTGAACGAATGAAACTGCCTTAAAGTTACTAGGATGTATCATTTTGAATCATTTTAAATATTCAAATTTCTGGATGCTGTTAAATGTTCAGCACATCCTCTTTTTACGTAACACTTTTGTAGCGTGAAAAATTGTAAGTACTCTAAGATCTATGTTGGATAGTAACTAAATAAAAAATAATCCTAATTTTTTCCAACTCTTTATAGCTCAATATTTAAACTTGTTAATAGGGGGCTTGCACCTCAAGAAGAAGAAGAGCTCCCATACCCACACCTAGAGTGTGGGTATGTGAGCCACACCTAGACTCAGCTAATCTTTATCAGTAAAATAGCGAATTAAAGTTGAGCTAAGTTTTTCAACATAAATTAGAATGTTGATGAGCGATAAGTTAATTAAATACAGAGCCGTATCACACATCGAATGAGTTGAATTAGAATTCTTTCTCGTCTACATCTTTCACTTAACTTAGATTTATTATTTATGTATTTTATTGCAACCGGGATATATTTTTAATGTGCGTACCTGGCAACTTCGATGCAGAATGAGTTTGTTAATGTTCTATAGGGCTTCGTGCCTGTCTTTGTGTTAAGTCTGTGTGTAAATATAGAGAAAAGAATTCAGAATGTGTTACTTAAGAGAATGGATACTTGACAGGGCTTGGCTTTCTAGAAATAGAACGGAAAGAGCAGTTGCTAACGTAAACAAAAGCCACGTTCCAACAACCCATCAGAATCGAGATACCCACACTACGTCACTTGCAGGTATCTCTTTAAAGAAAGACTATTCATTACCTATTCCTTATGAGCCAGTAGTCTGTATCATCTTCAGTTCCATAACCAACTACGAGAACTGCGTGATTCAAGTCGTCGCTCTTACACTCTTTATCGTCATAGATTCCCCTTCTGAAATAAAAAAGAAATAACGTTTTTTTTTTTTGACGAATGCTGAACAGCTACTTGTCTTCAGAACTTCGCACTCTCTTATTTTATTTAACTGCACGAAAAATAATTTCTTGCTAATTTTGTAATAGTAAAATCAAAATAATTTATACGACTTGGCAAAAAAAAAAAAAAAAAAGCAAACAAATTATTTTTAATTTATTGATTGGATTTTCACGCATTAAGCTACAAATAATCTCAATGAACCGTGATATTAACATTAAATATGTATATGTGAGTCGTGATGGCTCAGGGAGAAGATCACTCGCCTTCCAATGAGGTGGTCCGGGTCCGAATTCCAACGATGGCTGATAGATACACATCGGGCAAGCTCTGACTGCAATGCTGACGTAAAATATCGCGGCGGATGAATCATGGGTTAGAGTCTCCTTGCCGTCAGGCTAATGGTGGGAGGTTTTCTTCTCCATGTAACGCAAATGCGACGAAGGCAAAAATCTCCCAGTACTTTATCTAGAAGTTCCTTTTCTTCTTGGTTAGGGTTAAAAATGACGAGGCTACCGGGTTGAACATTAGTTGTCGTAAGCACAAAAAATTGGGTCTGCTGTTTTAAAATAAAATCTGTAAATACAAGCCATGACGGCTCACGGGATAGAGCGCTCGCCTAACAATGAGGTGACCCGGGTTCGAATTCCTGGTCGATTCGAATTCAGCATTCGGGTCGCACCGACCAAAGTACTGACGTAAAATATTTTTAGTGGTAGACGGGCCATGGGTTAAAGTCTCTTTGCCATTAGGCTAACTGTGGTTGGGTTTCGTGGTTTTCCTCTCCATGTAACGCAAATGCGGATCTGTTCCATCCATAAGTCATCCACAAAGGCAAATTTCTCCCAGTACTTGATCCAGGAGTTCCCTTGTGCTTTTAGTTAGTAGTTAGGGTTCATAATGACAAGGCTAAAGAGTTGAATATGAGTAGTCGTGAACCCAAAGAATTGGGTCGGCTGTCTAAAAAATATAAATTAATTAGTGCAAAAATTATTTTAATTTACAAAATCATACACACTTCTCTGAAAAAATATAATTTTCTTTTCTTTTTACACTCTATTTTTGACTCTCAAAATATGAGTTTTAAACCTGTATTCTTTGGTTTTTAAAAATAAGTTATAAACTGTTTTTTTAAAAAAAAGTGTTAACATAGTATAAATGTAACTACATTAACTTATTTGTTTCCCTTCAAATTTTACTTCAGCCTTTTAACAGAAATTATAAGTATGTTTTCTTCAAATAAAAATGTAAAGTTGATCCTTACTTGTAGTCATGAAAACTGTCCAAGTGTCCGTTGAATGCAGCGGCTACAGGACCCACAGTTGCCACCGTCTTTTTGAGTTCGTCCACATCTCCCTTGGGCAGGATTTTATATCCAGAACAAGTAGCCCCTACTTTTGAATCATCAAACATGCACTTCCCTTCCTGAAAAAGCAATTATTACTCTGCAATGACTTCAAGAAAATAGCTTTTTTTTCATTTTTTAGTTAGTCCTTATATTTAATAACATTGTTTAAGTTTGAATCTATATTTTCCCGCTTAACCAATTAATTTATTGGTCCGTTTATATGGTACGGTACTTTTATTTACGTCGCACTAGAGCCAAAGAATATACATAGGGGAAGAAGGCTAGCTTCCGTAGGCATAATGTAAACCAACCCTCTAACGTTTGGTGTATAAACGAAGAAATAACATTTACGGGCAGAAGTTCTTGAACCCTCTTCTTTTTCCAACCACTCTTGGGGTTGGAAAGAAGAAGAAAATGTTTCTCTTTTGATTTATTATTGGTTTGTACTGTATTTTACATTATTGATGAGCGATACTGTAATAAATATATTCCTTTGAAAATACATTAATATAATTCATGCTGATTAAATCTGCTAACATACTTTGACAAAGAAAGAACCCAACCAGACAGACGACGTACCTCCTGATAGTCACTTTTCTTCTGATGCGCTGAATCTTAGTACATAGGATGCTCTGTTAAATCTCAGTATGTTGTTCACTCTGTAAGTTTTTTTTCTGTTATCTCATACCAAACTGAGCAGTTCACCGCATTTGTTGCGTATTCCAAGAGCTGGACTTCTTCTCCTTTCTAGATTCTTTACGGGAGTTGCACGGGAAGCATCCCTGAGGAAAATCCCAAGACAATATACATACTTCACATCCCGTTTTACTATGAGGACACATTTACACACCATCGACTCATCAATTCTAACCCAGTACTCCCAGAGGACTCCCTTTGTGACCCAGACTGATTTAGCTGGCACCCATCATCCTTTTGTACACGTGAAGTGTTCGGCATGGGGGGATCAAACTCACAATCTCTCAGACATGGGCTCAACACCCTACCATCCAGGAACCACAACTGTCCATTTATACAAAACTTATTTTATAAATTTAAAAAAAAAGGGGGGGGGGGGAAATAATGCACATCAGGTTTTAAGATAGCAACGAGAATTATTATTCTACAGCGAAAATCTTATAGATTTTTTTGAGATATTGTTATTATATGTGCTATCCTTCTTTTCGCTACCAATTAATTAATTTTTTTGGAGTTACCAATTAAATTCGTTAATATGACGGATAACTTATCTAAATTTCTTTAATGATTGCAATGGATGATAATTCTTGATAAATATGGATGGAATAATAAACCTTAGCTTCCATATTTCCAACCTTAGTTCCAACATTCATAATTTTAATATATTGCTAGCTAAATACTCTAAGTACAGCGTAAAAAAATAAATAACAAGTAGGTATTAATACTGAAAAATAATGCATTAAATAATGCATTCTCGCTGATTTTACGTCATAAGATTAAACAGAGCATAATCCAAAGAAACTGAGCTCACACAAGCTTAAAATATTTATTATTTTATTTATTATTATTATTCTTTGTTCTTCCTGGTGACTTTAGATTAAGCATCATTAGTGAGAAAAATAAGATGGAAACATCAAAAACAGTTTGGTTGCCTGATGAGCTGTTTCTAATGAATCGCCATTTAACTACTCTGTTTTCTCCTGTATTTAAACAGAATTTAATGGTAGTGTTTAGTGAAGTTTTAATAAAATTTTTGTTTTCCCCCTAAATTTAATATTACTCTTTGACCACGGAGGATTATTTAATTGATTTATGAAGGGTGGACATTATCAATCAACACAAGCGAACTATGAATTAAGTCAAAACTCAAAAGAAGTTACTTTTCAGAAATATAATTTCATTTTTTTGCAATTATACAACTGGCACAATTATACAATTATACAACTGGCACTGTTTTTACTCTTATCAACTATTTTGAATATCTGTTTTTGCATTTACAATATCCAAGTTCACTATAATTGTACATATAACTATGCCCCCTGTTCGCTGACACTCACTAACTTCGATGATTACTTCGCAATAATTGATGTTTCTTGGCAAAAAAAAAAAAAAAATATATGTACTAAATACAACTAAAAATATATGTACTAAAAAGAACACTTGTGCTTCCACTTTCTACATCCATACTTCCCACACATATTTTCCTTATGATACTAATAAGATCTAAAAGTGAACATAAATCCTTTTTCTAAGTAATCATTCTTTGAAATGACATTTACAATGAAAAGTATATTGTTATAACAAAATTGGTGAGTTCATAACTGTAATTTAATATTCTTGCTTACCAAACCGACGGATGTATATTTTAAATACAATCTTTGCATTCATGGCATTTTGAATTAAATTTTATTATATTTGAAACGAATCGGTGATTCATACTTAGCCAATTTCTCATTTGACATTCTCATTGATTTCTCATTGAATGCCAAGGAAATATGGGAAATATGAGTATGCCGGCTAGTTTTAGGCATTCTATAGAATGATATATTTCAAACTTGCCGATTAAACTTTCAACAATGGACTTAGCCGATAGTATTCCCTCTGTGAAACAATCCTAAATATTTTATAGAAAAACTTGCTGGCAACGTGTTAGCCAACAGTAGTTGAAATATTTACAAAGTTACTGTTTTGAACATAGAAGTAAATTAGGAGATTACGAACTTATACGTTAATTCCGTACGCTTCCCTTCGTAAGATCGAAGCAATTGCGCATGCTCGCGTTTATTTCAGATGCTTCACGTTATGTTGGTGTGATTTACGCTACAAAGATAAAGCTACAATCACGCCGTTTATAGCTGTTAAATGTTGTTTTCTGTTTAAGCCTACCTTCAAACTAAAATTATGGACATGGAATGCGAGTTTGAAAAAATGTGAAAGAATGAATCGTGTGATCTTTCAACCGCTGATTCATTCGATAAAAAAATATTTTTATTGATTTTTGTTTAACACTATGATTGTTAATTGTCATAGTTCCATAAGAAACTCGATAAATTTTCGATATTGCAATAAAATTATAAATTATATTTATTTTCAATATACAATTTAGTTAAGTAATAATAATCATAGAAATAAGAAAAAGAATAAGATTAATAATATTAATAATAATAGAAATAATAATAATGATAATAATAATAATAATAATAAGAAGAAGAGGAATAAAAATAAGACTTTATGGCGGAATTCATCAAAATCTCTAATCTACCAAATTTTTCTGCTCACAGATCCATAGTTTTATGTAAAGCAAAGCACGAGTCGTATGCCAAAAAAGTAGTCTACATCTATTGTAAATGTTTGTTATATTATTTTGAAAGTTAAAATGGAGCTATCTTCCATGTGGGAGCGTATGGAAGATAGCTCCCGCGAATCTACCTACTATTTCCGTAAGCTGACGTAAGTTTCACTATAAGTAAGGTGCTGACAGTGTGCGACAATGTACCGTGAGAAATTACATTGTTCTATCCGCACTGTGTGACATGATGTCAAAAACAGCATATTGTGAAATCGACAGCATTTGCTGTAAAATTGACAGCGCTTTGTGAAGATTTTGTGTATGTTCAAAACAGTAACTTTGTTATACATTTTACATCTATATTGTTTTGTAACTTTTGTAATTGTAATTTATGCTGAGAAGCAAAAATTTTTTTGTATTTTTTTTAACTGTGTAGAACTTCTAAATCGTACTGTGCGCAAAAAAACAAACGGACCACCCTTAGTACTTTTTGATCTAATGATCGGATCTTTAAGTTCTAGGACTCAATCTCAATGGTTCGAGGGGGTGACTTATATGCTAATCAATAAGTGCAGACGATATTTTAAGTTACGGAATCAGACACAAAAACGTACTTTTTCTGAATAAACATATCTTTATTTCGATGGATTCGGATTTCTGACTCCCACATTGTAAGGGATACCTGCAATATGGGATGTAGGCTCAGGAGAAGGATAACAAGTTCGAACCCCTTTAATGTTAATTTGATTCTTTGTGTATTTCACTATATCTCGAGAACTTTTTAATCGAATTGAAAAATTATGAAATCCATTTGTCCAAATATAATTTCATGCAAAAAATAAATTTTGGTAAATATTTATGATTTTTTATTATTTTATTTAGATCGAAAAAATTTTGAATTGTAAAATGTAATTTTTTTCCGCATAATTTGAAAGTGCGTAATTTTAAATGGCAAAAAACAAAATTTAACCGAAATCGGTTGGATGGTTCCTGATAAATCGAATTTTAAATATACGACTTTTTAAAAATTCGATTTTTCAGTAACTATTTGACCGATTTAGCTCACATTTTGTTTTTCGACATGTAAAATTATAAACTTTAATAGGATGCAAAAATTTTTATGCCTCACAATTCAATTTTTTCGATTATTACTAAACAAAATTATTAAAATTAATAAATATTTACAAAAATTTGATTTTTGCATGGAATTATCATCGCAGAAACGAATATTTAATTGTGTGCAAAAAGTTTCAATTCGTTTAAAAAGTTCTCGAGATATTTCGAAAAAAAAAAAAAAAAATTAAGCTTAATGGGGTTCAAACTTTGGGGAACACATTTCCCTGATTCCATATATTTTGGGGGTCAGAAATCCGGAAAAAAGGTATGTTTATCTGGACGTTTTTGTGTCTGATTTGGTAACTTAAAGTATCGTCAGCACTGATTAATTAAAATATTTGAGATCCTTTAAGATTGCGTCATAGAACGTGAATATCAGATCAAAATATATTCAGGTTTTTTAATTTGCGCACTTTGCATTTGTAAAAAATTTACTTAAATACTACGTTTTTAACTATGATTTGCTTTTTGAAGTAAACCTCTATTAAATATTTACCTTTTCTTTATAAGGATAATCATCACGTGTATCGACGCCATTTTTCTCTGTATAATTATACGCTGTAACCATTAATCCTGCATCACAACCACCACCTAAATATATATTAGAAACAGTTTCAGAAAATTTTATTTTAAAACTTCAAAAATATTTTTTTAATACTTTTTTTAGAAATTGATGAAAACGTTACAGTATTCTTACATTTTTTGATTAATACTTTTTTTTAGAAATTGATGAAAATGCTACAGTATTCTTACATTTTTTGATTAATACTTTTTTTAGAAATTGATGAAAATGCTACAGTATTCTTACATTTTTTGATTAATACTTTTTTTAGAAATTGATGAAAATGCTACAGTAGTCTTACATTTTTTGATTAATACTTTTTTTAGAAATTGATGAAAATGCTACAGTATTCTTACATTTTTTGATTAATACTTTTTTTAGAAATTGATGAAAACGTTACAGTATTCTTAAATTTTTTGATTAATACTTTTTTTAGAAATTGATGAAAATGCTACAGTATTCTTAAATTTTTTGATTAATACTTTTTTTAGAAATTGATGAAAATGCTACAGTATTCTTAAATTTTTTGATTAATACTTTTTTTAGAAATTGATGAAAATGCTACAGTATTCTTACATTTTTTGATTAATACTTTTTTTAGAAATTGATGAAAATGCTACAGTAGTCTTACATTTTTTGATTAATACTTTTTTTAGAAATTGATGAAAATGCTACAGTATTCTTACATTTTTTGATTAATACTTTTTTTAGAAATTGATGAAAACGTTACAGTATTCTTACATTTTTTGATTAATACTTTTTTTAGAAATTGATGAAAATGCTACAGTATTCTTACATTTTTTGATTAATACTTTTTTTAGAAATTGATGAAAATGCTACAGTAGTCTTACATTTTTTGATTAATACTTTTTTTAGAAATTGATGAAAATGCTACAGTATTCTTACATTTTTTCATTAATACTTTTTTTAGAAATTGATTAAAATGCTACAGTATTCTTACATTTTTTGATTAATACTTTTTTTAGAAATTGATGAAAATGTTACAGTATTCTTACATTTTTTGATTAATACTTTTTTTAGAAATTAATGAAAATGCTACAGTATTCTTACATATTTTCATTAATACTTTTTTTAGAAATTGATGAAATTGCTACAGTATTCTTACATTTTTGATTCAATTTGTGATTTTTTTTAATTAACCGGAATTGTAAAAATTTTTTCAATCGATTCTTCTATGTATTTTTTGAAACAATGTACTGAAAATTGTTTAGAGTTTATTAAAAATAATTACATACATAATCTGTTAAAACGTAAATGCATTGAATAGCATATTAAAGCAAGCATGTTAAACAGGAGTACTCTGTACAACACTCCAAGTTAATAACAAGCTCGGATGAATATTTGGATCAGAGCTTCAGAATTGCTAAGCAATCCAGAAATGTCATTGTTTACCGCTGGAGGTAATAAACTTACTGTTCAAGCGCGTGTGAACTTTTATTTATATAAAATACTTGTCTTAGTTTTATGCTTTAAAATAATCATTGTCGAAAACTGCATTTAAATAGGCTTAGAAGTAAGATGGCCAATTTAACCCTAAGATGGCTTAAATTTATCAAGTTCTCCAACTTAAACTACTCATCAAATTGGCCTCAAAATTATTAAATGACGCTATAAGAGCTATTTTTGAGATTATTTCTATGTAAGTTTTATCAAAAAAAAACCTAAATTAAGATAATTTAGAAAAATAATATTAGATACACATGAATAAACACTCCATAATAGGAGAGCACCCTTAGTGGCGTACAATGACGTTTATGGCCATGGGTTTCTATGCAATTATCAATCATTATAATGCACCCTATCTTCCCTCCAAGTTTAAAATCACTGCATTTACTCACCCTGTATGTGATCCATAATAAAAATTGGTACAGTTTTATGTGTTATTGGGAGTCCACTGGAGTCCGTTGGTCCATTATCACTGCATGTGATAAAATCACTCACGCTGATTCAGAGAGGTAAACAAAAACTTTGATTTCGAGTGACCAATATTGTGATCTCATTCGCATCTCCAAAGTCACCCAAGCAATTTTTTTGTATGAAGCGTGAACAGTCCCTTTAATTTCGACTGACTGCAGACATGAACAATTAACTAAATGTAAACAACAAGTTTACTGGAACCAAAACGAACCTTAAAAAACTTCCAGCGTATTTTTCCAGAGATATTGGAATAGATTTACGAAGCTGAACCGGCTCGTTTAACGTAGGCAGTTTCATTATTAGGATTATAGCTGAATTTAGGGGCCGGGATAGTCTGGTTGGCAGGACGCTGGGCTAGTGTTCGGGAGAACGGGAGTTCAAATCCCACCGGCCGAAGTCTTTCGGGTTCATAAAGCTCTAAAGTTTTCCTGACAAATACTTCTGGGATACTGAATTGGAGATAGATTGCTTATTGGTTGAAGTCAAAATTACGATTTGTGGATGAATGGATGGAATAGGATTGAAGCCACCTTGTAAAACGGACTGTAACGTGTGGGGCTAAAGTCATATTCTTGGTCACTAAAAAAACAAGAATCACACTCTCTGCCTTAAAATTTCGGTTGATTTCAAGCAGGATGACGGGTATGGGTCAGTGGCATTAGTAACAACAAAAGTAACGGATTACATTTTCTTTCGATATTGCCCATCATAAGATTTTAAAATTTAACGTTTTTAAACAGATCGCAGTGTTTATCATGAATTAAAAATATTAGAATGAATGATTTGCTGTATTTTGAGTGTTATCGTCCCTATTGGCTATTTATTTATTCAAAATTTAATATTTCGTTTTCTCTTTAATATCATTTTAAATATTAAAAAAAAAAAAAATTGGTAAGAAATACCAAAGTCTATAACTCTGCATTAGATCAATACAATTCTTGAAAATTTAAAATAAGCTCTAGGGTTAAGCGTGAAAAATGAATCGAAGAAAGTAACTGAGAAGCCTTGTTGTTTGTTTTACAAATAGTGCCACCTGCATTTAACTTTATTGAGTTCATCATACGTGGGTATAATAATGGTTGCGTGGCTGCAAAGCTAAAGAGAAATTTGAAAATAAAAGTGTCTTGTATTTAGTAGCTTATTGAAGGTGTTTGTTTTCAAAGATTCACAGTATAGAAAATCACGAACAAACGAATACACGCTGTAATCATTTTTTTCTTAGCATCAATGTGGTTGTTCGTTTTCAAGTGATATTCGTGATTGCAAGACTTGAATACAGAATCTAGACATTTCCCTTTTTTCCTCTCTTCAGTTGTATGCAAATGTACTTTAAAATTTTCTCTTTCCATAATATTTTTCCTATTTAACTCTCAAAAATATTTTCTAAAATTTCCTCAAAGCTTTCTTTTAGAACTATGTTTAATGTGGTTTTAAATTCCATACAGTATCGAAACTTAAAAAGCTTTAATCTGTTTGAAAATTGAGACAGAAATTATTGTACTTCATTCTCCTATGACTACACGATAATGGTGAAACCATACGAAGTGTTGCCATAGGTAGAGAGTTCTGCTTTGCGCCATCTGTAGTCCATTTCGATCGCCAATGACTCCCCCCCCCCCCTATTTCGTATCATTTTCAAGAAAGGAACACTATCTCTGCAGTTTTCCTTCAGATGGCGTTGTAAGCGATTCTGAACTGTAAATCATAGATATTCTTCTATACATAGGCATTTGTTTTACAAGAAAATATGAGTTTTGAATGAAAGGGATATTCTGTATCGACGACTTAACTTTAAAAAAAAATCTAATTAGTTTTTTATTTTAAAAAAACTTATATTATAGAACTATATTTCTCTTTAATCAAAAATTAAAAATCTTTAATAATACTAGTAATTTAAGATTGTCCTAAATGAATTTTCCCCTTCTGTATTGAATTCATTTTAAACATCACTGTAAATGATCTCTTACCCTTTTTTGTAGCACAGTCAATGATATTTTGAACGCTGAGACTTTTGAGGGTTCCAGTTTTAAAATACTGTTGAGCCTCCAGCGATCCCAGAGCAACGAAAGCCCAGCAACTGGCACAATGACCCTAATGAAGATGAATGAAATTATATGAGTGATACAGAGCAGTGATTTTAGACTCTAAAGGGTGCTGTTAAAATAAGACTCAAAGGGGTTTTAAATCATTACAAACGCCTTTAACATAATATATTAATAATAAAAGCAAGGAATTATGTGCATGGTACAGTGCCATAAAGGAAACTGGATACAATTAATCCTTTTACATTATCTGCTGTATTTTAGAAATTATTATTATTAATATTGAGAAATATTATTAACAAGGGCGGTACGCCGTCAAAGGAATCTTCCTTATTTTACTTGCTTTTCATGCGCATTTCAACCATTACATTAATTTATCTAAATTATGGTAATTTTAAGTTTTTAAATACTTATTGTTTTAAATTGCATTCAAATAGGACCTGAAATAGCTGCTTTATCGTAATTTACAGAGTTAGTTGTCAAATCACCGAATTACGAAAAAACAGATGTTTGAATACAATTTTCAACAGAAATTATCAGATAACATAAAATTAACTTGATTTGAATGCATAAAACTAACGATGAAATGACGCATAAACGGCCAGTTCATAATAGGTGAGATATAATAATTAAAAAGTTATAATTGAAAGTGAAAAATAAAAAAAAATCCAGTGAAGTGTTTACATAATTTCGCCTTATTTATTAAACAAAATCGAGGCATATATTCTCATCAAAACTATATTAAAATAAAAACAAGAGTTCGTCGTCAATTCTCAACGCCAATTTTCCAAAAAAAATAAATAAATAAATAAATAAATAAAAAAATTATAAAATAGGGCAAACACGCTTCTGAATTAAAAAAAGATTGAGAAATCTTTTTGAATTTTAATGCAGAATGCTTTTAATAGATCAATTTTAAAACCGTTATTAATGTTGTTTATAAACCAAGTTAAGTAACAAAACATGAAGTTAATTAACGGAAATTCATATATTTGATTATTATGAGTACTATTTATTAACATTATTTTTTAAAACACTATATGATTACTGTAATTTAAATATCAATAACTTAATGCAATAAATAAAATAAAATTATGTTTAAACTATTTTTAAACAAAAAAAAAAAAAAGGAAGTAAAACGTTATTAGTAGAAAATAAGTAAAAGAAACGAAACGTTTAAAAGTTATTTTTCCACGTTGACCTTGCAAATAATTAGTATACTACACTAGTTTAAACCCTTTTATGTAAAATTGACTATTTCAAATGATTATTTCATATAATATCGCTTCGTTGTGATTTATAAAAATGTGGTACTCTTTATTCTCCTTTGTCGATTATAATGAAGTTGAAAGAATTCTCCATGCAGGACTAAGAAAAACAAAAAATAATTATCCGAAGATGCCCTTATTGATTTTATAGATAAAAAAGCAGGTTTAATATTTTTTTGATGTAACAGTTATGAAAAAATTAAACACGATTATTTTTCAATTTTTATTGAAAATGAAAATATATTAAGAAAATATAATTCATGATATCTATCTGCCGAGGGAGTGAACAATATTCTCCTGCGAAAACTCACTAATCAGGTTCTCAGTACCCTCGACACAAGTGGTGGGCGTGAACCGCATGCAGTGGGTATGATTCCTAAAACTTTTGCTGTCATACAACTGAAGCGCCATCTAGGAACAATTATCTGGCAGCATTGAGTGCAAATGGTTTTGACAATCCAAATGGCTATAATCGTCGTTCTATAAAACTAATCTTGTATATCTCTTTAGAACTGTGTTTATTAGAAACCATCGCAGACAAAGGCAAGAAAGGATAAATTGTGTTCGGTAATAAATCGCAACATTTAGGCTTACCTGATCCGGTACAGATGTGACAGCTCCCTTTTTTACCCAATCAATAGTTTTTGGCAACGATGTATCACCTCGCTTTGACCTGTGATGTGTTTTATGCTGTTTCATATCATTTTCTGGTCTGTAACCAGTTAAATATTTCTGGAACTCTTCTTTGGCCTAAAAAAAAGTAAACCCAATCAATGGCTCATAATAAATCAATGCTTGATGGGGGAGAGTAAGTTATAACACAAAATGACCTATGATTTAAAAATTCAATTAAAGAAAAACGGAAAGAGATAAAAGTATAAGGTCTGTTTCATTCTTCTAAGGTAGCTAGAAAATTTTCGCAACAAGTGACGAAAATAGTTAAAAAAATTATTAGCACTTGAAGTTGTTAACCACGAAAAACTGTTACATATAACCACTTATTGCAGCAAAATTATGGTGTACTGATAATTTACGACTCAATAAATATTTACTATGGAATGGTCTGACATGCAAAAGAAAATATTATAGAGTAAAGCAGTCAGCAGGGGTGAAAGCGAGACGGAAAAAAGGAAAGGCTGGTAGTAAAACCATTTCCGTTATTGCTAGTTTTTGACAACTGTTAACTTATTTTTCTTTAAAACTATTCAACAATATCTACTTTAATTTGGAAAATAAGCAGTTTTACTTATATCTTAAAACTATAAAAGAAATTTTGATAGTTAAAGATATTTTATTTTTCTCGAAAAAATGCTAAAATGAAATGTCTTTCGTACCAGCTTTTGTTCTCTTCCGTCTTGCAATATAAGGGCTTTAGCCTTACTTAGCAGGGTATGAAAGGAAGCAAGGAGACGAACTTGACGGAAGAGAAGATGGAATTGGAGGAATAAAGTAAAGGACAAAGTTCGTTAGAAAAAGCAGGAAGAAATGAAGAACATAAGAGAAAATGAAAATAAGTTAAAAAAAACCAAATCGATTTTGAAGTGACGATGGACGAAATGATGGAAAGACTAATGGCAAAAAATAGAAATGAGGGATTAAAAAGAATATTTACCAAGTCAGAGTATTTATTGAGGCCTCTAGTAAATTTAGTCATTCCTAAATCTGCTAATAAGTTATGATGCGATATCTCGTTGACTATTTTTTCCCAGTTTCCTCTTCGGAGATCGTCTTCGGCTTGGTCCTTGTAGTGTTTCAAATACAATTTCTGTAAATAAATAATGAACAAAAACAATTAAATATGCAGTTCATTAATAAAAGACATCTAAATTAACATGTACATCGAAATAAATGTTTACAAGTAGAAAAGTTTGCTTAGAGTTAAGATTGTATGAACTTTTCTAGAATCGCTTTAACACAGTCAACGCAAAAATCGATCAGTGTCACACACAGCCAAGCACATAGTCCCGTTTTACCAGGTCTCTTTACAGCCATGCCAGGAATAACACGTAATTTCGATCTCAGACAGACCATTCGCACAACACCTGATCTTACGTGCACGTTGCTGCGTATGGAAGCCAAGCTTTTTTTTTTAATATTTCATAACGGTCGTTGAATAGACGACCTAATTTTGGGGTTTACGACTATTAATGTTAAACTCCGCATTTTCAACCCTATCCAGAAGGAACTCCTGGATCAAGTATTGGGAGCCTTTTCGATGAAACTAACCTGCGTTACATGTCGAGGAAAACCTCCCACGGTTAACTTGATGGCTCTAACCCACTATCTACCTACCACTGAGGATATTTTACGTCAGCACTGTGAGAGCCGTGTGCGCAATTCTTATCGACCAGCCATCGCTGCGATTCGACCTCACTGGAAGGCGAGCGCTCTATCCCCTGAGCCACCACGGCTCAAGCCATGGTTGTTTAATCGGAGGCCTGGATCAAACTCACAAACTCTGGTGATGTGAGCTGTGCCTCTGCTGACTTCGCTAACAGAGCGCCAATCAACATAGCTTTTATGATGTCACATATATGGTAATTTTATTAGCTTTATAATTCTAAATACATCACATCAAACTTTTTATTTATTCAATTTATAAGTACAAAATTTTAAGTTCAAGTGTTTGGAGGCACAGCATATTCTTTATTTTTAAACCGTCTTTCAAATATGAACTCGTAAAATGAATTAAAATCAAAGGAAAATCAAATAGCTAATCGATTTTCTTTCATCAAACGCATTTCTCTCTCGCGGGAATTGTGAAATATCCTTTAAACTTAAATATAGTCCGTGTAGTACTAAAAATCTTTTTACTGAAAAGCAAGTTACCGCCCTCTTGGGAGAGGAAGGGTGGGATTTAAAATTATGAAAGATAATTTTTCTTTGATAATAAAATCATCAGAAGTTATCAAAGTTTTTTTTTTTTACTTATGTCTCCGTATTTTGTTTCCTTTAATTCGTCAGTATAACGAGTGGATTAAGTAGAATTATTTTTAATTATGAAACTTTTTTTTAATAAAAAAAGTTAAGATTATAAATCGAAAATTATAAGGTATCATTTTTATAAAGTTAAAATTAATAATACATTCATTAATGTTTCAGATGTTCTATTATCTCTCTCTATAAACGCGAGTCCTCTTCGTTGATTGGTTTAGGATGTTCAACTTAACGTTACATTTTGATCTGAACTATCAGGCTTAGTGACTTGAAATTGCTAAGATATGTAGAAAAGTATAAAAGGATTACGATAGAATAAAAAATAATATTAAATAATTAGTTCAAGAATTATTAACTCTTAAACTTGTAAGAAAAAATACCATACGGTCCGCTCTACAGACCGCAAGAATGCAAGCACCATAGTGGAATTTGGCATGCTGCAAAGGCCATTTTAATTTATGAACTTAACACAGAGTTTTCCTTTTTTAATAATATGATATATCGAAATAATATTCAATAGCACGATTAATAATATTCGATATGTTCGAGAACTATTAACTGTTAAACTTATAAGAAATAATACCATGCAGGCCTTTCTCCAGAACACAGGAATTTGGCATGCTAAAAAGGCCATTTTAGTTTATGAACTAATTTATTCAGTTTACGAGTTTTTTTGTTCGAAATTCCAGTTTGTTTGTGAATTATTACAATTTTGAGTACTCTTCTGAGAAATTTTTCTCAATTTGCTTTACGTTACATTTTGCTTTGCTGTTCAGAATCTATGAGGCTTAACTTGAAATTACGAGGGTGTTTAGAAAAATGTGCAATGAGTTAGAGTGAATAAACAAAAATTGCGATTCAATTATTAGTTCGAGAAATTTTTACTGTTAAATTTGTAATAAAAAAAACTACATGGGTCGATCTACTGTCCGCTTAAATGTAACAACAGAGTTGAAATTGGATGTGTTTATAGGATCATTTTAAATTACAAAATTAACGAGAGTATTTCTTTTTCGAAAATCCTATTTATTCGAAAGTTAATGCAATTTTAAGTATTTACCTTTTGCAATTTTTTACTTTAAGTACTAAGGATTTATTTATTCCCGTAGGAAAATTTATATTTCTAGTGATTTCTATTTTATTAATTTGCGCTTCAATTGATGTCAAGAGTAACAAAACAAAAAAAAAACAAAAAAACAAAAAAAAAAAAAACTGAGGCAGCGATTAGATTTTGCCTGGTATAAATCTTAAACATATATATCGAAATTCTTAAAAATATAAGAAGAGAGACAGGAACTATGTGAACTGCTATAGTATAAAAGGTTTTCCTTCTTTCTTTTGGTTTAATGGTGGGCACTTGTGTCTATTTCCTATTGGCCTCAGAAATGCCAGAATTGCTACTCTCTTATCGTTACCGTGTGAGCACCTATGGCTAAGCCACGGCGGTGGAGTAGCGTCGCCTACGTCATACAATCACAAACCCGTTTATAGGGTGGGTTACATGCACACTGAAGAAAGGTCATAGAACACACAGAGAGAGAAAGAAACATGCATGCCCTGAGCGGGATTTGAACCCGCAACCATCGGCTCCGCAGTCAGCCACGTTAACCACTCGGCCACCTGGTCGGCTAGTATAAAAGGTTATCGTTATTATTTACAAATAAAATAACTTATCATTTTTTACTTCGTATTGTGCCGCACATTCTGTACGCCTAATTTTTTTTTTTCAATTTTCTTATTCCGTACCGATTAACAAATAAATAAAATGTGGTGACATATAATTATTATGGAATTTATGAACAAAATGATCTTTTTTATCAACCTATAAAAAAAAGATCAAGAGGAAAGAACGGTTTATGTCTATGAAAACAAATTCTGAGAAAAAATGAATTTGCGCAAAAAAGGAACTGCTTTTTCACAGTTCGATCCATCTTCACTGAGTCATAACTCTCGAGAGGGACCAATTTCTCCATGTTAGTGATTTTCTAAAATTTAATAATCCCCATAATGCAATAGAGTGCAATCCAATTTAAGTTTTGTGAAAAATGAAACTAAACCGTGCTTCAACCTTGGTTTTCAGTGAGGGATGGATAAGAGGTAAAAACAGGAGTTGGTGAGCAAAGCGAGCGGGTGTTGGAGCCTCCTAGAAGCTCTAAATTCAATGTTGTTAATACTGCGAAAATAGATAAGTAAAATTAAACCAAGAATATAGAACAGTTTGCTAACTGATATGAACTGATCTAAAGACGGACCATACATGGCTGCATAGCAAATAAAAAATTAAGCATGGTCAAATGCCAAATAAAAGAATGCCAGAATGTTAGGACATTAAAAAAAGATAATTTACTGCGCTCTGAAACCTGGAAGATTTGAAATGAGTTCAAGACACAAAGTACTCGTTTAGTACTGAATAAGTGAAAAAGAAAAACTGCAAATGCCATTTGCATGCATCCCGTAATAAGACATCAATAGAGGACATGACCACTACGGAGAGTGATGCAATTTTTCAGACGTCGTGGCATGCTTTGCACCACACTATTCAGAAGCCGTTGGAGCAATTTCTCCCATTCCTCTGTCAGTGTATGGATGAGGGGGTTCTTGTTTATTGCAGGGCATTATCGACGACAAGTAACACCCCTTTTCAAAAAATCCCACATATTTGGAATGGGGTTAAAGTCTGGAGAACCTGCTGGTCATACGAGGAGTTGAATATTCTCGCTCTGTGCGCGCTCCTCGACCAGCGACTGTTCGATGCGACATGTTGCGCTTTCGTCCTTAAAAACAAATTTATCATCGACTGCACCACAAAACAAGCGAACATTAGGCAGCAGAAAATCATTAATTTAGCGTTGGCCTATCATAGTCCCAGTTGGAAGCACATAGAGGGGCCTAGCACCATTAATCCTAATGCCAGCTCGTACCATGACACTTCGTGTTGGATACCTTTTCTGTATGTTTACTCGACTGTACGCAATACCAATCTCACTTCAGATCATTTGGCATCGATAATCAGACGAAGAACTGAATCTATTCTCCCCTGAGAATAGTCTAGTTATCTTCGCTCCGATTTCGATGCTGAAGACACAAACGGAGGTGACGTCTGGACAATGATACGCACACGGCAGTCCTCCTGCTTACAAGCGTCTGGCTACATTTTTTGGGGGATTCGTTTGCCAGTAGCATCATGAAACTGATTTGCTACCTGACTGGCTGTGCTGCACCGGTTCCTTTTTGTAGAATGTGCTTGTCTTCTGCAGGAGTCGTACATGGAACACGACCTCCCCCGTGACGTCTACTTCACATTCCAGTTGTTTGAAATGATTTCCGAAGCTTTAAAACAATACTGCGGCTGACGTCGAACTCTTTGGTAACTTCTAGTATTTTTCGGTCTTCTTCAATTTTGCTGAAAATACGGACACGAGTAAAATCATTTAAATGATGTCGGTTAGACTCCTCGAGAATTACAAGTTCGTCAGTTGATTGTTTCCTTTTACACTTTGATTTTGAACAACAACTCTCAATACGCGTCAAATTCTTATCAGCGCTGTTATGTGTCAAACCAATTCGTCAGCCCAAAATATGTATAAGCATTACACGTCTTATTGTATTTCGCACTTATGTTAATTTTCCCATTTCTCTAACTTCAATTTTGTGATTGCTATTATCATCCGTTCTTAGAAATTGCCCAGCAGTGTATAAAATACCGAAGTCTACAGATACAATTAGATCTTACAGAAGTTGGAAGCAACTTTATAGTGAAAATGCAGCCTTTTATTTTCTACGTTTTTATTCGGCTTGTAGCAAAACTGTTAACGTAGAAATGAAATTTGCTTAAGAGATCTATTTAAAACTAGCAGCTGTTATTAAAATAATTTTTTTTTAAATGAAGAAATGAACTGTAAATATTATACAAATATTAACTAACAATATTAATTAAAACTAAGTTGTTTTTATTAAGCATTATTATAAATGAGAAATAGTCTTACTTTAATGGTTTAAAGTTTCTGACTTTGAATGGTTTTTAAAATACATGTAAATATTGTTTAATCCAGACATACCTTGTAGTCCTTCCAAATGTCATCCAGTTTGGGGTTAAACTTGGAAGTCTTGCATCCTTCTAATTCTGGTAGAAAGTGAATAAAAAAAAGAATTTGCCAAAAGAAAACAGAGCAAACTGAAAAATGTGTGAGAAGAGATATTTTTTATAAAAGCTTTTCTTTAAACTAAAAATGGGTTAATTGTAACAAGAAATACTTTGTTAACTTTTTAATTAGATAGGCACAGTTTCAATATATATATATATATATATATATATATATATATATATATATAAGTTAAGATATTGAGAAAATTATAAAAAATAATGACAAGAATGGAAAATTATTAAAAATATTTTTAAATTTTTCAAAATTTTTTTTTTAAAATCCAGAAAACAAAATAAGAAAAAAGATGTAAACTCTTCATCAGCTCACACGATTATATCCGCAAAAAGAAGTGCATTTTAATATTGTATCCATTTAGCCAAAACAAAATATTTCAATACAATAGTGTGAGGAGCACTCACAAAATTGAAACGAAAATAGAACACATCAAGTAAAAAATATATACGAAATGAAATACATCAAGCAAAAAACAGAAAATAGAATGTAAAGAAATTACAGAACAGTATACGAAAGGAAATCTTTATAGTGAGGAGCGAATTAAAATGAACTTACGCGTACCGAAATCTTTCAAGAATGATTTAAAATATTTTCGTAATAAGATCGCCAGATTACAAAATATTAAAACAGAAGCATAAATAAAGTGATATTTTAAGTCAATCTTAATATTTCGAGGGAATTACCTTAAATATGCCTTTATTTTTCTTCCTTTTCGATATTTTAAGATTCAAAATCTGTCTCTAAAACGTATTTTCTTCACAAAAGAAAGGGTGGTTTTACCCCAATTTCGAAAATATAGTTGTCTAGGCAGAAGAGATTTGGAAAGTTTTGTATCTCACTTTAGTATGTTCCATTAAATCTCTGAAAATCTATTTATACAAATTTGTTAAACTCGTTTATTTCAAGATAATTTTATGCAAAATACGATAATTTTATGATACGATGCTATAATTTTATCATAATTTTATTTAATAATGATCAAAAATATTTTTAATTGTGAGGTATATAAATTTGAATTTTAATTACGCAATGACAAAATGCAAAATTTCAGCGTGATTGGCCTAACAGTTTATGAGGAAGGTAAAATAAAGGATTTTTGAATTTTCTTTTCTCCATTCATCCAATTCCGTAGAAATTTTGAAGAGAATCAAAAAATTTTTTAAAATAGTTTAAAAGCTACAAAAATAATTTAGTAAAATTTATAAAAATAATTTAGTATACTTCTTAAAAAATTCTTTTTTTTACATTGAATTATATTTGAATAAACGAGTTTTGCAGTATTGTTAAAAAATTTTTTTATTGTTTTAAATAGCTCCGAAGATACGGTTTAATGCTCAAAAAGTTTCTAGTTGGTTAATTTATCGGATTCTTGCAAATATATTTATTTAGTTTTATAATGAAACTTTTAATTAGTTTGCATAAAAATTCATAATAAATCATGGAAAGTTGCATCTTTTCTAAAGACTTACTTCTATAATAAAAATAATCCATTGCTCATCGAAATTCTATGCTAAGGATCCTTTTGAATTGTAATGACTTAACAGTTGTGGAACAATCGCTTTATATTTTGGTATTTTCTCGAGTGTCAGCGTATAATATATGCGTTCATAGCTATGCAAACAAATATTTATAACCCTTATCGGACGAATGATTATTTTATGTGGCGCTGAAGTCTTTCACAAGTGATGTCACACGTGCCACCGATGTCATAAAATTGCCTTTAATAACCATTATTAGTGGGTTCCGTCACTAACCAGATTACTTAATAGCCTTATTTATCACCTTTTATTCTGAAAATAATGTTTACGCAATTCTTTGGAGAAAGATCGAAAATGAGAATGTCATCTCAGAGCACGCGAGTGCAGCTTGTTTTCAAAATTAATAATTAATCTTCAAAATGAATGAGAAGTAACTTATGTCCGTGGATTATGTTATTAACGATTCCTGAAGCTGGGATTAGATTTGAGCCAATTAAATCTGGCGAGATTGGCGAAAGAGAGTTAAATGTTGATTATCTTTTTATTTTTAACTTAATTTATAGGGAATGTCCGAAAAATTTTGAAAAAAGTTTTTTATATCATTTTGAATTATGTAATTTTAAATGATTAAATACGAAATTTAATGAAAATTGGTCAAGTATTTCTTGATGAATAAAAATTTAACAATATAACGTTTTGAAATTTTATTACTTATATACGATTAAAGGTTGAGACAAAACATTTCAGTGCCCAGCTTAATATAAGAAAATCTTAAAAACTTTTAATCTAATGAACTGATTTTCACTTTTTAAGATATTATCCTTATGGTTTAAAGAGATAACTTTAAATAATGCTCATTCGTTCGTTCGGAAAATTTAAGATAACAAAATCAGAAACAAAAACGTATTTTCTTTGAATATACATGCATGTCTGACATCGGACTTTTAGTTATGATCGTTAAAGTGTGTGTGTGTGTGTGTGTGTGTGGGAGAGGCTGTTACAATCTGGAAAATATGATACCAATGTAAGAATTTGTATGCTTAACAATACAAAACTTTTTCGAATGTTCCTATTACATTAAATGACAAAATATCAATAATTTAAAAAAAATTAGAACATTCGATCAAAAATTATTTCACTGTTGCTATTTTATTAGGTAGATTGTTCCATACAAAGTAGTATTTTTTTTCATCGGAATTAGAGCCTAAAATGTCACAAAACTTATTCCATAACCATCGTTTAAAAAGCCGAACCAGTTTTTTGGGTTTACGACTACGATTACTACGATTACTAAAGTTCAACTACGTAGCCTGCCTTGAAATTTTGAACCCAATCCAGAAGACAAGGTAAGTCTTGTATTGGGATAAATTTGCCTTACCGGAGGACTCTTTGATGGAACTAACTCGCATTTGCGTTGCACGGAGATGAAAACCCCGAAAACCTAACACGGTTGGCCTGAGAGCCAAGGGCCCAAATACTCTAACCCATGATCCGTCTTCCACTGAGGATATTTTACGTTAAGTACTGTGATCGATGCAAGCCGGGTGCGGAATTTTTATCAACCAGCGATCGCTGGGATTCAAACCCAGTTGACCCCATTGGAAGGAGAACGCTCTATCCCCTGAGCCGCCACGGCTCTTTCATGCATTGTATGATATCAAAAATGCATTGATTTTTTATGATGATTTTATGTCATTATTTAATTAGGAAAAAAGGTCTACAAAACTGACCATCTTAAATACCTTTTGATCTAATGATCGGATGTTCACGTTCTAGGATTCAGTCAATTCAAATTATTAGCCAGTAAATTAGCCAAATATCAAAAGTATTCAAAAAATTTCGAAAGTCTTCGCCAAATGCAAATCTTAACAATTTTTGTCTATATTTTTCTTTCCAGAGGAAAAAAAATCATTCGCCAAAACACAATTTCATTCGCCAAATTTACAATTTTATCGCATTCGGCGAGGTGGCGAACGCTTAAAAATAGCATATTCTGACAGTATCCATAACATGGCTATGAATGGCAGAATTCATCTTATGTAGAGCCGTGATGGCTCAGGCGATAGAGCGTTCGTCTTCCATTGAGATGAACTGGGTTCGAATCCCACGCGATTACTGGTCGATACTAAATCCACAACCGGATTGCACCGACCACAGTGTTGATTCAAAATCAGAAGTAGACGGATCATGGGTTAGTGTCCCTTTGGTGTCAGGCTAGCTGCTGGCGGTTTTGGGGGGGGGGGGTTTCTCTCCATGCAAACCAAGTACGGGTAAGTTTAATCAAAAAGTCCTACACGAAGGCAAATCCCAATACTTGATCCAGGGGCCGGGATAGCCTCGTCGGTAGGGCGCTGGGCCCAAGTGCAAGAGGTCGTGGGTTTGATCCTCGCCGGTCGAAGACTCCCCGTGTAGTAAATGGTGACTGATGCACGTTAAATCTGTCGAGTCTCAAAGTCCTCCATGTTCCCATGACAAATCAATACCTCTGGGGGTACTGATCCAGGAGTTTCCTTGTCTTCTGGATTGGTTCAAAATTACGAGGCTACGGAGTTGAACATTAGTTGTCGTAAACCCATGAAATTGGGTCGGCTGTTCAACGACGGTTATAAAATAAAATACTTGATCCAGGAGTCCCCTTGTCATCTGGATTGGGTTCAAAATGACAAAGCTACGGAGTTGAACATTAGTAGTCGTAAGTCCTAAAAATTCAGTCGGCTGTTCAACGATGGTTATAAAACAAAATAAAATTCATCGTATGTAATCTTTATAATAAGTTTTATATGTACAAAACTGTTTAACAGTCAAAGCGTAATAGAGCATTTTCGTTTTCGTAGATTTTCGTTTTTCGTGAAAAAAGAATAGTTTTTGAAAATCTTAATTTTTCTAAGACTGATTAAGCATAAAAAAGCAGATAAAAATAATAATATTTATACTAAAAAATTAATTTTCAATCAAAATTTTAATGCACTAAATTTTTTATAATGTAATTAAACTTTGATGTAATGTGATGCGCTAATTGAACTAAAATATCAAAAATTGAAATGCATTTTAACACTCTTAGAACTTGTATGACACGTGTCAAAGAAATAATTATTATTTCATAAAGCACAAGATGTCATCAAAATGCCTATCAAATATGTCGTCCTTTCTGTGGAATTAATTCACCTGTCATTCCCAAGGCTTGTGTCATTTAGAGAAATCATTGTTTGTCACCAGGGTATGAACGATTTAAATAAAATGCCTAAAATTAGAATTACGGTTTCAACTACTTGATTGAAAAAAAACATAATCGATTTCATTAATTATTTAGAAAAAAAAGAGCGATTGAATGATTTTATATTACGTTTCCCCGCATAATACTAAAAATAAATATTCTTTTCTAAACAAAGCAAACTTAAGTGACAAAAATAGGCCTTACACTCAAATATTAGACGCCTTTGTATTATTGACTTTGTAATTAATTGGTAAAATATGTTTGTGTAAATAACTGGTTTCTTTTTTCTTTATTGTCACAAAGTGTCATTTTGTAATTTACACAATTATTAACTAAACCAGTTGATACAAGAAAAAGCCTAAAAAATAATGAGTCAACATTCCACATTTTGTTATAAAATTTCCAATTAAATAACAAGATGATATATTTACACTGAAATCATATATTATGCTTTGTATAATTAATTATTTATATCGATATAATTAACGCAGAATGCTTATATTTTCAAATTAATTTGAAAATTCAAATTTTCTTTGTATTTTCAAATTTAATATACAAATACAATTCTGGAGCAGTACGGTTTCAGAGAGGGCCATAGCACTACTGATCAGCTACTTTACTTCTGTCAAAGGATAAGAGACGCTCACAACAAGAAACTTACTAACCACACTGCGGTTTTCCTGGACTTATCCAAGGCCTTTGATAGAGTCTGGAACAATTTTCTAGTAATAAAACTTTACAAAATTTTTGGAATTTGCGGAAAAGCCCTTTCCTGGATCTATGATTTTTTGAGAAATAGACTAATCAATGTTAAGTTTAATCATTCTTTCTCCAGGAGTTTTAGGATCTTTCACGGGGTGCCCGAGGACTCAGTACTGAGTCCAACTCTGTTCTCACTTTACCTGTAAGGTATTGAGAATATTATCAAGAGGAAATGCGAGGTCGGTGCTTTCGCGGATGATATTGTCCTGTGGAAATCCAACTCTGACTTGTCGATGTTGGAGAGAGACATTAATCTTGTGCTTGAGGACATTCGGATATTCTCTGAAGACCACAAACTACGCTTTAACCCAACTAAGTCTTCAGTTAGCTTCTTCACAACCAATAGAAGGCCTTATATATTCTATCCTAATATCTCATTGAGTAATCAACCACTGGCAGTGGATAAACATATAAAATATCTGGGTTTTGTGTTGGACCCAGAAATACTCAGTAACAAACATATAGATCATCTTGTACTGAAGGCAAGAAAAAGACTCAACATTTTAAGGTATATCTCAGGGCGTGATTGGGGTGCGGATGCTAGCACTCTTAGAAACACGTATGTCTCACTCATCAGACCCATCCTAGATTATGGCATTCCAATCTACTGTTGTGCCTCTGCATCAAATCTTCAGAAACTTGAAAAGGTCCAGCTCAGCGCAGCTCGGATCATCACTGGTCTTAGAACTACTTGTCCCAGGGATATAGTGCTTTTCGAGGCTGACCTGCAACCCCTTAACCTTAGGAGACAAGCATGCCTAACAAAATATCACAGCAAACTCAGGGGACTGGGTTCCCAAAATCGTACTTCTACCTACTTCAAGGAATGGTGTAATAACCAGAGACTCAGGAGAAACAGTCCCTTCAGCCAAATGGTATCTCTTAATCTAGTCGATGGTGCTGTAGAATTTCATCACCTGGCACAATGTCTTGACCCATCGGATGGTCTTGATGGTGTCCTTTTCCATCCTGACTTGCCAGTACATGTGAACAAACAGACAGATCTTCCTGCCTATCTTAGGCAACTAGCTCTAGAGAGAGTTGGAGAGATTCCGGGTGATGCGGTGCAGATTTACACGGATAGCAGTAGAGACGAATGTAACCGATCTGGCAGTGGAATTTACATCAATTGCAAGACTTAAAAATTCTGAAGAGAAATCCCGACTACTGCTCAGTATTTCGCAGTGAGCTATTAGCCATTGATGAAGCCCTTGATTCTCTTGTGTTTCTTCCCCGTGGAAACGAGATATGGGTTCTGTCTGATAGCAGAAGTGCAATACAGCACTTGACCAATTGGCAAAGCGTGAGAGATATTGCTGGAGTATCAATACTCAAGAAGTTAAAACGGCTTTCCATTTCACATCAGATTCATCTGCAGTGGATTCCTTCCCACCTCGATCTTGAAGGAAACGAGATTGCGGACACTTTAGCTAAAGCTGGTGCTTGCGAGGCCTCTGTACCGTCGGCACCCCTCACCAATTATACAATTATTCACCTTAATAAGAGTTTTGTATCGAAATGCTAAACTAGCGGAAAAAAGGTACTTTTCTTATAAACGGTAAAAAATACCATATTGTTGTAATTTTAACGATGCTTAATTTTCTTATAAACGGTAAAAAATACCATATTGTAGTAATTTTAACGATGCTTAATTTTGGTAATAAGTACAAAAAGAAATGAAAAAAAGTCTTGTAGTAAAAAGTTACATGAATGGAAAAAATTGCTAATTTATCTAGGAAAACAATAAAAAAAATCTTTATGTTGCTTAGTTAATTTCAGTAATAAGCAAGGTACTACAGCTATTATCTTAGTTAGTGTTTTTTAATAAGCGCTAAATATACTACAGTTGATATCAAAATACCTCAGCGGAAATATATGTTTACGACCAAATAAAAGGGAGTCATTCCTCTCTTAGAACTAAAGCTACAATTTCCCTCCTCATGACGTCACGCTATATACAGATCTCGGAGAGTGCAAGCAAAAATATTATGATAACTTTGCATCATTTTCTCTGTAAAAATAAGTTCCCCTTTTTTTTGATATTAGATTTCAAACTTTATACAATTAACACATTATTTACTTTGAAAAACATAGTTTAAAAAATTTTTCTTGACCAAAATATTAAATTAAATACCATTTTAAACTAATAAAAATATTTTACTAGTTGTCGTAAACGACGCTATAAATACTTTGTTTTAAAATTTTCAGTTTTAACTTTTGTTATTAAACTTTTATTTTTTAACTTTTATTTTTATAAACTTTTATTTTTATCAATTTACTATAAACAAAGCATAATGCATCTGTCGACACTTTTTTAGTTACATATTATTCAATAACAATAATTTGTGAAGTTGGGATAAATTTAGAATCCTGATTTTAAAATATGCTGTTAATAGCAATTTGTTTATATTTAATCATTAGGAAACAACAATCTTAAACTATAATTACTGTAACAAAATAATAATTTAGGTTCATAATAATATTAAAAATTTTACAATTGTTTATAGATGTTTAAATTTAAAAGAATATAATTAATATAAAATCGTAAATATTTAGAATAACTTCCCTAAAAACTACATTATGAAATTCGGAGAGTTTTAACTATTAATTATTTATATTTTTCATTTAAGTTTTTATTTTCTTTGACTTGATACATTTTTTAATTTTTTCGGCAGCCTTTTTTTTGAAGTAACTGGACGGTTTCAATTTTGGCGAATTCTTATAAAAGTTCTAATAGACAAAATAAGCGTATTGCTGTTTTATTCATTGCGGGATATAATCCTCTAATTCATTTATAAGTTCTTTGATGACACTTTTTGATTTTCTGTAAGATGTCCCTTGCACAGTTTGAAAAAAAATCTCAAATTCCTGACACACTTCCATCCATGCTTCTGATGGATTAATTAATCTTCCCTTAGATAAGAGAGTACTTGGTAGATGTAGAACAATTTTAAAATCTTTCTAATCGGCAATCCAAGCAAACGATTTCTCATATCAATCTTCATAATCTTCTTTCAAGAAATGCTTACTGCATATTCATGCATATTTTATATTAACCAGGTTATTTCGTTTGCAATGTTGAAGCCATTTTGTACATAGTCGTTCATTTACTTTAGGGAACTCGTGGAAAATTATATTTTTTCCTTATGTGTTTCTATCAGAATTTTTGCAAGTTGCAATCGCACAAACTGGCATTTCGTTAATAATTTTAACTTTTTATAATTCTCATCAGAAAATTGAGGAAAATAATTATAGAAAACAACGAATGTCTTGGAATATGTCACAAAAAAAAGAATGCTCCAATATTAGTTAGAACTAATTCGACTGAATGCTCCGTTTTTGAAGTAAAAGTTCAAGCTTTGCGCCACCGTGACGTCACAGGCGAAAGTCGGAGGTTTTGCGCGGCAAGAGTTTCTTCAAAGGAGTGAACTGGGAATATGTAGGAGAGAAAATTGTTGATTTTGGTTATTTTTGACAATCAGGAGTGGACATCGAACATTAACATTATGGCAAACAATATTTATCTCTAATTTGAAAGGATGCAGTTTTTCTTTTCCTTGAAAGGAAAGGTACGGCAGCAGAAACCGCTCCAGATTATAATAGCATCTGCAAATTATTTTTCATCCGAATTTTCTTTTTAGTTTTAAAAAAGAAAAAAAAAATTGGTGGGAATGCTGCGATTGGTTTTTAAAACATGTCTAAACTTGTTTCCAATAAAAATGAAAGAAGAAAAAAAAGATAAAGAGAAGAGTTTAAAGAAAACTAAAGCAAAACAAAAAGTTAAATAAAAAAGAGAAAAAAAAAAAACTGTTGTTTCTTGATTACAGATTGGAACTGTGCAAGGATTCATCTTATTTAATTTCTTTAAATACTATTTTGAAAAATTCAACTTTAATTTAAACAACATAGAGTTAGTTAAACAACATAATGATCTTAGACCCTAGTTTAAGACCTTATATTTGCGAGTATATCTACATAGATGTTAAATCAGTGGTTTCCAACCGTTTGTTGCCCTCCCCCTCTAGAAGTTGGCTGACATTTATTAGTCCCTTTTTCTTTTTAGTTGAAAAAAAAAAACGATTGTCGCAAGTGAGCATCAATAAATTTCCATATATGCTAAATTATGACTGATTTTAATTCATATTAAAATGTAAATAAAGAAGCAATTTTATTGAGTCACTTTAGAATTTTTTTTTTTTAAAAATGTTTATCCCTCTAATTCTTTTTTCTTCTTCAAAAAGAGGTGATATTTAAAGCGAAATCATTGAAACAAGCATTTTTTTAAATTAATTTTTTTAATGTTATCTGGAAAAATTGAAAACGTTCACAACTAAAATGGGAGAAAAAAACTGAATTGCTCATTTTTACCTTTTCAATGACTGCCTTGTGCTTTTGGTGGATTTCAGTTAAACCCTGAATATCAGGCTTTATGTTCATCAGATTTAAGCATATGTCTCCTTTGAAGCAAATGTCCAACTCACTTTTTAGTTTTGTGAAAAGCTGGACGCCCGAACTAAATCTTCTTTTTGCAAAATATCTTGACGGGTTCAAGAGAAGATGCGATTCGCTTGCCTTTTTTATTATTATTAATTTTATTTTTTGACCGGTGTTGAACTGCAGACCCAATTTTGGGTTTACGACTACTAATGTTCAACTCGACTGCTAATGTTCTCGTGTTCTTCCTCTCCATGCAAAGCAAAATAGTGACGGACAGAAAAAAATATAGCAGCAAAATGTATTTTTTCAAGAAAGAATGGCATTTTCAGAAATTTACGAGAGCATTGAACCAATATTTACTTATGTTCATAGTTGTGCAAAGAGTTTTGATAAAGTGTATATGTTCTGAGAATTAAATTGGTAGGGATCCCCTACCTTTGAATGATGATTTAAATTTGATTCGTGAGATGTTTTGAGTTGAGCCGTGAAAATTATTTTGAACTTAGAATACTTTTTCATGCTAAACTTAAAATATCAGGAGAATTTTCATTCAGTTATCAATAGTATTATTAATAATGTTAAAAACAAGTTGAAAAAAATATATAAATGTTCGATGAATTCAGAACTTCTGCGTATTATTCCGCATCTTTATATACATCTATGCTTTAAAATAACAGAATAAGTGAAGAGGAATCAGTACGTACGTACTTAGTACAAAACATATGTACGAGCAGTGTTTTAGTGCTAGCAAGTCACGGCACCAGAGGAAGGGAGTGTGGAACCTAATATTATGAATGATAATTTTTGATTAACAATTATCAAGTCATCTGAAGTTATATAAATTTTATTTTCTTAAATTTTCTTATTTCCAATTTATTGTAAGCCCTAGAATTTTTCTCCCCACATACCGAGAAATAATTATATATATATATATATATATATATATATATATATACAGGGTGATTCTAAAAAGATGGGCAAAATTTTAGGTAGTAATAGTACACATCCAAGCAAACAATTTTTATCAAAGAATGCATGGTCGAAAAGAAAACGCAAAGGTGCTGGCGCGTTTGGAAAGTTGTTTGATGCAAACGTCTTATGAATGAGACTCTCATTGAATCTGCAGAAGAACTTGTCGCCAAGCTTTCGGCCGCTGCAGGGAAAGTTCGTGATATGCCTGGTGTGTTTCAGAATGTTCGCCTATTTTCTTCGCCGTTGTACTGCGTGCATAGTCGCTGCCGGCCACTGTTTTGAACATTTATTGTAATCACATGCTATTAAATTTGCTTTTATAACTTAACTTCATCGTTCTTTGGGTGTTTTTGCCTCATATAAGAACATAAACTTTGACGCACTCTAACGGTTTTGTGTTTCGTTTTCGACTATGCATTCTTTGATGAAAATCACTTCCTAAAATTGTGCCCATCTTTTGTGAATTACCCTGTATATATATATATTATATATATATATATATATATATATATATATATATATATATATATATATATATATATATATATATATATATATATATATATATATATATATATATGTAATGCAAAAATTAAATACTTTTGTATTAATAAAAGAAGTAAAACTCTTTCGTTTTCATAAAATGTCTGTGTTAAAGAATAAGCGTAGAGATATTCTATTTTGGGAATTCAAGGCTCAAAGCACACCATTGAATTATTATTAGATTTATATTTCAAACGAGGAGTTTTTTTAGAATCTTTCCCTCTGTCACTTCCATATTAGGAAGCATTAAATGATTTTCCTTAATGTGTAGGAATACAAAGACTGAGCCTTTTCACCTATCTCTGTGTTAGTATAAAATGCGAGAGCAATGGTTTTCGCATGTCTCTTTCAACATGATGTGTTCCATGTAAGATCTGCCGGAACCATCAAGACTTTTGTCCACACCCCTTCCCTTGTGGAGTGGGGATGAGAACTGTTATAACCACCAGCCTTCATTTCAATAAACCTTTATAAGAGAGTATTATGGCTTACGACTGATTTATTCAAGCTGAATACACCCATTATATCAGGGATGTTGCCCCGATATTATAAGACGCCAGGATTGTTTTTTGCGGAGGAAACTTACGCATTTTTATCTCTTCGAAACTAAGCTTAACGGAGGCTGGCTGTGACTTCGGATTTCCTCATCCCATCACCCAACGGGGGAAAAATTTGCTTCATCGGCGTCGAAAAGAGCGCTGAAGGAAGGAAGGACGATTTTTCACCCGTACTACCTGTACTTCGTCGCTGAGGGAATGCTGATGTTGGCTCGAGCTCGTCACATGCCTCTCTGAAACCGTTTGATATGTGTCCCATAGTGTTGATCGAGATGACCCTACAGGGTCCCCATCCTTAGAAATGACCGATGACCCTACAGTTTGTGCTTTCAAGAAATTTCACTTTATTTATTTACATTTTTCATTAAAAATTCATGAAGGTCAAAGAAAAGTGTTGACGATAGTAAAGGAAGAGAATACTGTAGATATGTTTTTTTTTCTCTCATATTTTTCTTTCTCACTCTTAGGATTAAATATTTTATTGACATTAGATAGTGATCTGAAATTTGTATTATGAGATTTAATCAATAGAGAAAATATTTAAGAGTTGATTGCATTTCTTGTGTTTATATTGTCTTTTTTTAAAAATTATGATATAATGTTGTTGCTTAGTGTGCATTTAAAATGTTTTTGAAGGTAATAAGTGTGATTCAAACGTCAATTAAAGTAGTGACGGCAAACAAACTTAAAAAATTTTTTAATACTCTTGCGGACTTGGTCAAAACTATATATATATATATATATATATATATATATATATATATATATATATATATATATATATATATATATATATATATATATATATATTTAGTTTCACATCTTAATGTATAGAATAAAACATACAGATTTATGAATTATACATAAATAAAACTTATTTATCGAACTGCTTTAAACTATTTGTATATTGAGTTGCTTTTTTTCTCTTTATCAATAACTATTCCTAGAAACAATACAAGAGAGAAAGAAGTTTCATAAATGCAACTTAAAAATAGCCACATATTTTCTAGTATTAGCGGATTATGCTAAAGATTTTTTTTTAAATCAAAAAGAAGTTATGATTATGAAATGAAAATCAGTAATATTTTCGCTCTGGAACCACATTCAACTTCCTTAGAAAGTTCCGGAGCGTCGCACTGGCAGTTTTCGGCCCCATTACATCCCTGGACATGAAAGGATGGTACTTGAATGTGCTAAATCTCTCTACCCAAGTCAAAATTATTGATGGTCCCGTCTAATAATTCTGATGGTTTATGTTGTTTTCAGTGCGATTCGTGATGATCCAACATCACTTAATGGTCACCATCATCCAGCATTTTCCATTATGCGTTTACGGTTTTTGATATGGCAGCAAACTTCCATCATTCCATGATGGAAAATGCTACTTTAATTTTATGATGGTTAACATCAGGAGAAGTTTGAATCTTATAGAGCAACAATCCATGATGATCCGTGATGGTTCATGATGTTTCCAACTATGCATTTTATGTATGGGAAAAGTTAGTTAATGGGAAAAACCAAACTGTTTTGATGGAATATACCACCAAAACATATAGTTTTTTTAATGTTGGACCATCATAAATAAGTCCGAATTCCTACATTGGGGTGATGGTTGTTCATGATTGTTCCAACATTTGATTTCTAAAATACTACGATGGAAATTTCTGATGGTTCAACATGAACAAACCATCAAATCAAGTTGCTATTCTTAAGTTGGACCATCATAAATCAGTCCGAATTCCTACATTGGGGTGAAGGTTACTCATGTTGGATACCATCAAAAATATAAAGGTTCATGACGGAATTATTGATGGTTACCATCAAGATTATGTTGGTCCATTAATGGAAAACCATCAAACATTTTGACTTGGACAGTACAGCTTCAGGCAGAGAAATGATCACAATGAAAGAGCTTTATTATATTCAGTATTATGAAAGACCTTAGACTCAATAATTTCTAAACTATTTCCATATTGCATGTCTCCTTCATCTACCTTCAACTTTGTTGAAGGTTGATGAAAGAGATACGCAAGTCTCAACGAAGATCGAAAGCGGATTCACATTATCATTGAGATTTTGAATGAAGAAAGTTCAGTGAAAGAAATCAAGTTTGTATTTGACCAATATGGATTTGCATTTTTAGGAATTCTAAAATATATTTTTTTATTAAGTTTCGAGGATGAAGTGATACTTTTGTGAATTTAAATAAATTAGTTTTAAAGATCAAACTTTGAAAATAGAAAATATAGATTATGTTTTGGCTTCATTTCTTGCCTCCACAGTTGATTGATTCCATAAGTCCACATCACTCATTTTAACTTTTTCCGTCATAGCGTCCGTAGTTAAGCTTGGTGGAAAAAGTTCAGTTCACTTGTGATATAGTGTTCGTATTTAATTTGCATTGTCTTTACTTCTTATCCGCGTGTTTACAGTTGGCGAAAACTGTAAATTCTTAACGACAGGCTGTAGCTGAAAGACAGGCTTTTTAAGGTAACTCTTTTGATGCCAAACGCACTTGGTACCTTCCTCTACTGATGTATACAAAATTCAAAGACTCTGTGTAATAAATAAATGCTGTATGATTAAATGAGACTAAGATAGAATATTTCCACGAAAATCAATTTCTCAAAAATGTTTCTTTTAGAATTTTTATTCGCTCTCTTCAGTAGTGTAATCATTTCCTATTTTATTTTGTGCTTTTATTTCAATAATCAGCGTAAAAGGAATAACTTAAAGCACTGAATAGGAACGTATTTGGTCAGAATGGATTGGTATTTTTGAAATTCTGAGAGTATCGGTCAGATATTTGTCCCCTGCATCTGGCCGAGTACTTCTTGTAGAGTGTCTCTGCTATGAGTGTCAGGATACCGGCAATGAAACTGAGGAGGAGGAGGAAGAAGGGTCCCTGTAAATCTTCCACCCTCACTTCCCTCTGTCCCGGAAGTACCTGCTCCATTTGGTAGCATTCCTCTCTGTTGGGAGTGTACTTGCTGTACCAGTGATCCAGGACACCATTCTCTTTCATCAACTGGATCCTAAAAACAATTCATTTCTATTTAGAGGAATTTAAGGTGCAATTGTCGACGACTGGAAATGACATTCTTACTGTGAATGACCGAAATGGGTAGTTGTTGACTTCCATCGGTGAATGTTCACATAGTCACTTTGGTAAATGTTCGAAATATATACTAAGTCTAGTTAAGTACTACTGCCCGGTATGCCCTACATCAATGCTTTTTTAAGGTTCAGTGCAGTATGCGTTTAATCGGTACTCCAAACACTGATGTTTATCCTAATCTATCCTCAGCAGATATTAAAATATCGAATAAATATAATAATATCAACGATTAAATTTATATAAAATCGGATATAGCAAATATTTCGGATATTTACGAAACCGACTATGCGATTGTTGACATTCACCAGGGAAAGTCGACATTCCCTTGATTTCGGTCACTCACGATAACAGACACATAATTAAAATGTCACCAGAAAAAATATGAGCAATAAAAATAATAAATCTTTGAATCTATAAAACTGAGTTGTTATGATTTCTAATGACTTTATTCAAATTAAATTGTTTCAGCAATTTTTTTTTCGAAATTACATACTTCAAATGCATTTTCTGAAAAAAGTTGATTTTGAGAAAATCTTTTTACACAAACACACATTGTAAAAAAAAGCTAATTATAGAATTCTTTGAAACTTTGATCTAAGTTCAAATTTCTTCTTTTTTCTCAAAATATTTCTAGCAACAATTACGAAAAATTAAAACAAGCACATGAATTTATAAAAAAAAAAAACTACAATAATATTACCCATAGCGCTTTTTAAATCAAAATAAAATATCTGAATTCTTTAATAAAGGAATATATGCTTCCCTAGTAATCATTTTAAACATTTATACCAGTTCTTTTTTTAATAGCAATATAAAATATGATATAATTTTTAGCTAGTCAAGATTCATCTCCAAGATTGCGAATTCAACTGTAGAATATGAAACATAATTTAAGATTATTAAAGATTAAACGATGAAAAAAATTTTATTCATCTTATTAAATATAGAAATGTATAAATAAAGTGGTCTTTTAATAGTTAATACTTACACAATTATCTTTATTTACTTTAATTATGAAATCGGGGTTCCGCCGAAACAAACTTTATTATTTAGGGTTCCCAAGTCTAAAGAAATCGGGAACCGTAGTTGTTGAAGAATTCAAAACTGTTTATCGTTTCGTAGAGGAATCTAAAAATACGAAAGATTAGTTTTTCAAAATTCCTAGAATTATAAAGGATGGGCGAAAAGTGTTACGGACAGAAAAACCTAGAACTACACCTATTTTCCCAATGTATAATAACGATAATGCTTATATAAAATGCTACCTGCTATAAAATATCCTTACTCGTAGACGGATCATGGGTTAGAGTACCTTTGCCGACAGGCTAATCATGAGAAATTTTCGTGGTTTTCCTCTTTATTGGAAGCAAATGGGGGTTAGATTCCTCAAAATGTCCTCCACGGAGGCAAATTTTTCCCAAGAGTTCCCTTGTCTTCTTGATTAAGTTCAAAATGACAAGGTTACTTTTGCAGTCATAAACTCGTCGGCTGTTTAACGAAGGTTATAAAATAAAATAAAAACAAGTACAAACGTACTCTTGGTTGAGTAAAGGTAAAAGGAAGGATCCCCGCCGCAGTCCAACAGCCAGATCCATTCTAGAAAACTCGTAAGGGGGTATGGTGATTCGACACCGATTCTCCTTCTTGTAATCCTCATCCACCATCCACTGCAGGTAGTTGTAATCATCGATGTAGACACTCTTCTTGGCAATGACATCGTCGATGGCACAGCATCTCTCCTCCACCGTATCCATGATCTTGCTCCTTCGGGGATTCTCCAGAAATGTTTTCCTAACTCTCTCGTACAACTCTATGTCGGATTCCTGGAATGGAAAACTAAGATTTAACAAACATTTACTTAGAGAAGAAGTAGTAGCATTTTGTTTACGTTGTACTAGAATCAGTGGTTGGAGCAGAGATGATTGTGCTCCGGGAAAAATCCGAATTTCCAGATTTTTCGATAACCACGATCCGGAAATCCAAGTTGCAGAAGTTTAAAAAAATCTTTGATCACATTTATGTAAAAAAATTCTAGTATATTTTATTTAAAAATATTAGAGCTGGAATTTATACTTGGCATCTCCTTCACTTGTAAATATTATTCTGGTAGACTATTAAATGTGATTAGAGATAAAAGTTAACTTATACATAATTATTAATTTAAACTATACTGCATATAATTTATTTAGAATTTCATGTTGTGAAAATATCGATGATTTAAATTTATGAAGACATAAATTTTTTGAAATGCGCCATTAATGATTTTATTCAGGAAGTACTCTTATTCTTTTTGAGTTGGACTCACAATCACCCCTGAAGTAGCACACTACAAGTAGTGAAACAACTGTAGTCGCTACTTTTTTTTCCTAGTTTGTAGTGTAGCGTGCTACTTTCTTTTTTTTTTTTAAAGAAAATTAGTGTAGTGAGTAGTGTGATATAGAAAAAGAGTAGTTTGTAGCAGCGTTAGTTTAGAAAAGAAACACAGTTGTTCGAACGCTACTAATTTTTCAAAATTTGATGGATACACATCTTCGCGGGTCAGTCATTAGCCGCAATGAAAATGACCCTGTGGCCGCGGCTGAGCGTTAACAGAAATTACGCATTCACAATCACGTTTAACTAATATTTAAACTAGTTATCACGAAAAATAGATAATTTAATCACTTCGTTCCCATTTTCAAATGCGGATGCACACTCGTGAAACATTGATGTTAATTAAAAGAAAGGGAACGCATTTTCGATGTACTAATTTTCTTAAAGTAAATAGAAGAACATTAAACAATTGACAAAGTATCTGATAATTTCGCATTTCATAAAAAATCGTTGTCAAAAAAGAAATAAAAAGTTGAGGGTTTAAGTGAAAAGTTTAAAACAACTTTTTTGGAATAGCAAATTGGCTCATATAAACATGAATGAATATTTCTCAATTATTCCCTTATATTTAATGTTGGCCAATTTCTTATTCATAACCATTTTTAACTTAGGTGTAAATTGAGTTCTTCATCAAGGTTCGTCTACATAAAGTAGTGAAGTAGTTACTACAATTATAAAGTAGTTTGTAGTCACTACATTTTAAGAAAGTAGTTGTTGTTAACTACATTTGTAACAAAGTAATTGTAGTAAACTACAAAAATAATGTATTTTTTCCGACCACTCACTAGAGTTGCACAATGGGAAACATCTGGATGATATAGAGATATGACTGGCATTGGCAGACCGATGACCTTGAAATCGATGAAAATCGAGTACTTTACGACAGAATAGTTAAACGAGTACCCATACCGTGCACTTTCGGTTCCTCCCGCAAAGTGATTTTTACTCGGAGAAAACAGATATCTATCCCTTTAATTTTTTTTTCCTGACTCTTGACCTGAATATTCATAAAGAGAGGTATACTATTATTATTTTAGTTACATTTTCAATTATTATTTAGTTAAATTTTCAATTTGACCTAAACTGATCAAAACACTTTTTGGTGACTCCATAACCAGTATCAAATGGATTAAAATCAAATGGTTTTGGTGGTAAGTCTGTTAGTAAATGATGACTGATAACTCTATCATTTCCAAAATGCAGCTTTATCAATATCTTTATATTTTTGTTCATCTCTTCTCTTCTTCAATACTCGGGACTCATTTCAGATCCTGACGAGTGGTTCTATTTTTCAGCTTTCTGAGAGCCACGCTTTAATTTTAATTATCACTCAAGAATGCAATTTTATGAATCATTTTATTGACATAAAGAATCGTAACAGGAAATCGCACAACTGAATTCATTGAAATTTAAAAACAGATTGTTAAAATACTGGAGTTTACCTGTAAATCTTCAAGCACTGGACAGCCTTCCTTGATGACAAGTTTAATAGAGTCATGGTTGACCATGTCCTCCAGAGATTTCACGACGAACTTGATGCCAGGAAAAGCGAGTACAGCAATCAGATTGGCACTGTAAGTGGTAGTAAGAATCAAGACTGCCAGCCACCAGGTGGACATCAGAACACGTCCAGATGTTGTCACAGGAAGACACGTACTACCTGGGTAGGACATTAGAAATTACATTGCTTTAGAATAATGCTATTGAACATGGTGTTATTAAGAGTCGCACTGCGTAGCCTCCAATGGTCGCTGAAAATCGAATAGTCTAAGTTATGAAAAAAAAAAACTGTTTTTTAAAGATTTGGATGGGGAGGGAGGCGGTTATAACTCAAATTATATCATTGATATTTATATTTAAATGAGCAACAGAATCTAGTTTATATCTATTTATTTCATGGATGGGAGGATTTTTTTTGAAATTTTGGTTTTGAGTGGAACAATAATTTTTTTTCTTCATATGTCTTGAGTTTAACAACTAGGCAAACGGCTATTAAAAGCTTAACCCCACCCCGCCCCCGTCAGGGGGCATCCACGGAATACTGTAGAATCAAAGTGCGTGCACATGAGTACTCAGCAAGAAAAAAGAGGATTCACAACGTGGCGATCCATGGCAACACGTCGGAATTATGGGCAAGAGAGGAAAAAGCAACTACAGGGAAAACCCTGGGTGATGTAGGCTGGCTGCCTCGCGCGCAGAGCAGCAACCTCACCCAGATCCAAAGATTCCCTCCCCCCAACCAGAAGACCGCAAAGAATTTAGTGAAACCTTAAAATTAACAAAAGTAGTTACTTAGTAAACAGAATTTAGGAGTTTGACAGTTCAGAGATAACAGGCGAGGCATCAAACAAAGAACAATAAAAACAGTAAAAACATTGAATGAAAGTAGCAAACATATTGTGATGATGAAAAGTGGTACAATTTCCATAAAGCCAATGAAAACAGATACAATTTCAAATAGAAGAGTTACAGCGAGGCAGCCGTTAAGAAACATCTACAAACAAGGGGAAATTCAAAACATGAACAGTTAGAAAATTTGACAAAATTTTTAAAAATAAGTTAATCCAAAATCATTTCTAAAAAACACAAATACAGTATTTGCAAAAGGTTACAAGACGAAAAAAAAAACATTTTAAATAAAATAAAAATACTAAGAGCACGCAAAGAATTGTTAACAGTGAGATACAATTAATACATCTCATTAAATGTAGAGCTCGTTAATTATAAAACACATTTGTTTAAAAATAATCCATTGATTTGTACCACGCAAGGAATGAACAATATCACGTTTAGTACCAAGGTAACTAGTGATTGCCATAGTTGCGGAATAATAAAGCCAAATAATTATGCCAAATAATAACATTATTCGGCATAAGAGCAAAATGTTGGGTTTCAAATATAAACATCAATACCTTTACCCGTTCACCCTCAAATGCTGATGGATTTGCCAGCATGTAGATGTATACCTTAATTCAATACTTTATAACCATTGTTTAGTCTTCCTGATAGATACAAGGCGGAAAATATTTAAATTACCAGATTTGAATATAGAAAACCACTTTTGGCATTTATGAACTTCTTGAATATAAAGCAAAACAATTCTTTTGGTAGTAACTGTTGTGATTCTAATCGCGAGAAACGGTCAAAAAGTTCCTGAGAAATTGATTAAAAAAAATTTATTTAAAATTCTATTTAAGACTATAATGGATCGATTATGCTCAAATCTTGTATTTTGCTATAAAAAATAACATTATTTAAAATTATGTAAAAAACATTTGTCAAAATTCTTTCTACTATTGTTAAATAAAATATCAAATAATTATTAAAAAGCGTTTTATTTATGGAGTTGTTTTTCGATAAACAAATGGTGCTTTTTACACTAGGGATCGCTGCAAGCTGTTGACTGCCTATATTTCCGGGTGTTTGGTGTGTTTTAAAACCATTTGGCTCACAACGTGATCATTGTGTTTGGAGACTCTCTTGAGTAATATTTCTTGTGTATGTCTATTTGTTAGCTGATTTATTATTTGTGTCCAAAAGAAGAATCTTTATAAGAATTGCCATTTGAAGACCTGTCATTTCAAGACGTAAGAATTGTCATTTGAAAAACGAAAAAAATTTCTTACCTTGTTAACAATATATTGATTTCGAAATTTAAACTTAAATGATAATTTGTAAAATGAACTTAATCTCGTTGCTTGAACAATATATTAACACTAGCGTATGATAGTGCACGGCTTGCACCAAGAACAGGCAGTAATAAACAAGTACAAAAAGGACAAATCAGAACTGCGAGTTCTTTCTAAATCTAGCAAACCATGTTCCCTTATTTAGCAATGCATCTCTCAATAACTTAAACAGATTTTCACTTGAAACTTACTAGAATTACTTAGTATCATTCATATCTTATGAAATACAGTAGAGTTGAGCTCAGAAATTATATAATTTGTTTCTTTTATTAAAAAAAAAATTTATCCATTTGAAAATATCGCCTCGCAGAATAAACTGTAGTAAGCAGTTGTATACTTTCTAACCAGAACTGGGACCGGGAAAGATTTGATATAATTTACATTCATGAAAACACCACTCATTGTCTACAAGAATTTTCATATTCGTTATTAGGCTTTCACGAGATATGGAATACGCAAAAAGTAAAATTAACATTAAGGTGTCCAAACTTTCGACTGCTCTCCAGACCAAACTATTGGAACCCTATTTTCCAGTTTGTAGCTGCCCCCCACCTATTTTGAGTATCAAGTTTCCAAACAAGTTGAAAAAACGTTTTTTTTTTCGAAGATAGTACGCTTTAGGTCTGATTTCGTAATTTAAAATATCGTCTGATTAGCAATTCTTTCAACCATTAAGATTGACTCCTAGAACTCGAAAATCTGATCCCTAGATCAAAAGTTATTCAGGGGTTCATGTTTAGCATTATACAGAGTTAAAGAATGAATAGCCAGTCCTTAATGGGGAAGTGATTCTAGTACGGTGACATTTCCTGCATTGATACTTTGCGATACTCGACCCAACATCTCTTCCGATCCGCAGTACTGATTCAACAGTGAAATATTTGGGTCTACCTTGTTGTAAGAGAGCACCAAAGATGACCCAGGAGCACCTTGAGAATGAGGAGAGAATTCTGGATTCTCTAGCTGTTGTATCTCTTTTTTGCATCCAGCTCAACAGAATGCTGAGCAACAATCCAACACTCACTAATAAAAGCCAAACCTGAAAAAAAAACGGAAGTTTTGGCTTCTTATTCTATGTCTGGACGCCAATTGAAAAACAATAATAAGTTGGTGACAAAATATTTTGTGCTGTGTAGGCATTTTTATTGTTTTGTTTTTTAAATTTTATTTAAAAAAGAATAATTTGTTTGAGCCCTCCATAAATTATGTCACGCCTGGAGGGGAGGGTGAGGGTGCACACAATGTGGCATTACACATTAAGTGTGACATTACACATTTTGGTTAAAATTAAAACATTTAAAATCAGCAGATTAAATATATCTATAACACGTGTTTTGTATCCGAACTGCTAGTACATGTTTATGTAATATAGCGTGACATATCTATCTGGGTGATCAGTGACAACGTGAAGCGTGACACTTCGTGACAAAGGGAAGGAGGTGTCAAAAATATCGAAAACAAACTATGTGTGATATTTACGGATGCTCCTTTTGATTATTTTTCGTTACTTGGAATAATTGATTTAATTCTAAATAAAACTTGAAATTTTGCTTTTTTTTAGATTTTGAAAATTTGTTTAAAATACATGTTAGATACGCATAAACCTTTTAACAATAATTCTTTTAAAACTTGTTCACGAGGCGTAGTTAACTAGATTGTAAGCTTAAACATTGTAGGACAAAATGCTAAAAATTTTTAATTCTTATGATTAAAGTATTATATAAAGTATGTTTTTTTAGATGAAATTTTAGTGGGATATTATTTGGAGAGATTACATATATTTCAGTGAGATAAAAGCGAAATTCTCTCGTTTCAAGATACATTTCATGGTAACTTAATAAACATGTATTTGTGTATTTTTTTAACGTGCTTTTATTAAAGATACAGGATTACATATATAAAAAAATGGGTATTATTTTATAAGCTTTTTTTTAAAAAAGAAGATTTATAAAAAAGCCTTTTTTAAAAAATTGCAGATTCAAAATCGCTAGAAATAAATATAAGATATGAATGTTAAATTTGTGTTTCTTGGCTCTATCATTACATGATACAAAATTTTTCTGAATAATATGTAATATGACTATCACGAGTTTGTAACAGTTATTCATGTCTGTTAGGTTATGTTTTGCTAACGTTTTCCGTGACAGTTACGAAAATAGGACAAAATATCATCATGAAAGTTATCCACAATTTTATAAAAATAAAAAGCGTTCGTGATCTAATTTTCTATTTTAAAACTTAATTCAACGCTGCATTGTCTGGGATCATTAAAATTTTTAAAAGATGAAAATTATGAATTAATCTAAATGAAAAAAATCCCGCCAAATTAAAATTTTTTAAATAATTTTAATTATTTTTCCACTATTTAAGCGATTAGATTGTTCTAAAGGCTAAATAGTTCTTTACGACTAAATGTTACTTATAATGCTTATAATTAAAAAATATGTATGACAATTAAATTTTTTTTAAACTTTCCTTGGCGAAACAGCTTCTAAAAAACATTCTTCGATGTCTTTTTTAAGTTCTGTCGACAAGGGAAATTAAAAAAGCCAATAGTTTAAGTGCCTCACACTTGCAGCAATGCGATCATTTGAAACTATATAATAAAATCTTACCGTGAAGAATTATCTGGGCTTTAAAACAGACAAATAACTTAAATATTTCAAAAGTTATTATATTCCTTTAAAAATTGCCAATTTGGTGACAGTTTCCCCCCTAGTTGAAAACTAACTAAATCCCTGTCGTATTCTCAATTTTTGCAATTTTTTACGAGCCCAGGTAATGCAGCATTGGAGTAAGCTTTTAAGTATTAAGAAATCAGACCACAAGTGCTTTTACTTTTCACTAAACTGTGGCTTTTCTCTTCGATGTTTCGCGCCATTTTCAAAATAGAAGTAGACAGCGCTGGTTTTCGATAGTCTAAACTTGACCTAACAGTCATGAATAACAATTGAAAAAATCACAGCAATTATAAATAGAGCCTATTATTCGCAAAAAAGAGCATAATTTGAAATGAAGATGGAGCCTTCGAAAAAATCAGCTTCGAAATATTACTTCCTTGGCGTAGAGCCGGAGAAAGATGAGAACTCTCGGAGGTTCTTCTGGAAAAGCTATCAGTAAACCATAATACACGGAGGACAGTGGCTTCGTGTATTCGATGATTTCGAAGCGGTTCGGTGTTACGGTCAGGTACGGAATGGCGTCAGCTTCCTAACAACCAAAATAAAAATAAAAATCATCCTAAGTAAAAATTCAAAATATAATAATTAAAAAAAAAGGAATAAAAACTCACTCCTCTGATGACCATGCCAATGGCTCCCCTCCATACCTTATCTACTTTTGTTCCCCAATCATTCGATGGAGCTAACACCAAGCGATATCTGAAAAAGGATTCAACCTCAGTCAATAGTGTAATATTAATTCCCCATTAAATACTGGGCTAAAAAAGCTGTTGCCACTGACCACAAGACGACTAGATAAAACTAATGGCGATTTATACATTTTCTGCCAGTTACGACTCAATGGCCAATTTTTTTTCTCCATCTAATACGCACCCTGTGTAGTACATTATAATATTATTTTTTCTTTAATTAAGATGGAATTATTATGAACATTTCCTAATATTTTTAAAATTACTTTATTTTACGTCTGATTCTCTATTTTCTTCATTTTGGAAACAAACGCTATAATGTTTACCCTATTTTGAGAAAGGCAGAATTACTTTATTAATATCAAAATTTTTTAATCACTTAAAATTTTCAATTTAAAACAGTTTTTAAAAGTTTTCACCTGCCAAAAAAGCTACAACTAGCCACTGGACATAATAAAAAGTTTATAATTTTGTTCTGTACTATTAAACAATTTGGAACGAAATATAAATTGAAAAAGACTTTATATGTGAGGTGTTTTGTACAAACTCCCCTCAATATTATATATTTTAACGAAAAACATTGAGGCAAATTACTATTTAATTGAGAACCAAAAAAAAAAAAAAAAAAACGTAAAAACGTTGCAGAACTATCACCTCTCATTGTTGAGAGCGATAGAGAATTTCGAGTATATTAATCACACATTTTCTCTGCAATTGATCTCTCTAATGATGATTCCGAAATTGATAGTGATTTTTCTTGCATTTAATATTATTTATGTTCCCTAATTGCAAAAATTTGAATTCATACTTTTTTATAAAATACACAAGAAAGGTAGTCATAAAAGAACACCACGCTGTTGGGCACTCTTAATATTTTTACTGACTTTTGAGTATATTTCAAGCATTCTAATTCATAACTGATTTTTTTTTAACAAAATAACAAAAGGTGTGTGTAACAACTACAAGGAAAAGAAGTAGAGCTGCAGTGGGTCAGGGGATAGAGCGCTCGCTTTCGAAGGTTCGAATCCAGTGATAGTTGGGCGATACAAATTCTGCTCCCGGCTTGCGCTAAGTACAAAGCTGAAGTAATCTATCTTAGTATGGATTTTTTTTTTCTCTCTTTGTAACGCAAAGGCCGGTCAGTTTCATCAAAGAGTCCTTCATGAAGGTTAGTTATTCTCAATGTTTGATCCAGAAATTCTCTTGTCTTCTGGGTCAATTTCAAAGTGAAAAAATTTACGAAATTGAGCAGTGATAGTCCTAAATTCAAAATTAAGTTGGCTTTTTAACGCCTGTTATGAAAGGAAAGTAACCTTGCAATGTTCTTGTGGAAAAAATCGTTTTTGCACAGGAAGTTCAGAAGGAAAAGAATTTGATTCATAAATAAGCTTACATAATAAGGCAATCTGTTTTGAAGATTTCACACTGAAAATACATATATATTAGCAATTTTAAAGTAAAATGATTTATGCTTGTGCTGTCTGGATTCTAAATGAAAAACTTAAAAATGTGGAATGTCAGATGCAAGTAAAACTTTATTTAAAGAAGGAAATAATTCAATCAAAGCATCTTTCACTCATTAAAAATTTAAAATAGTTTATTATGGTTCCTATAATATTGAATAGAATATTGTATTGAATATAATAAACTATTGAATGATAAGAAGAGTTTGTGTAAGGATCTCATGGGTCTTAGTAATAGTAGAAAAGTAAAAATCAGTGTTTTGTTCATCAAGAGCAATTCGAAGGATATACTTTATTTTTTGAATAAAAAGAAAACACAAAGTTAAGACACTGATAAAAAACAGAAATAGTGTCTCAAAAACATTCTGTGTCTAATATGATATTTATGAGGTTGCTTTACTTTAAGTGTTTATAAGAAAAGCTAGCTTCTCTATGTAGATAAACGAATCATATTTAATTTTTACTAAATATAAAACACAGTTTGTAGAAAAACTCGTTTGAAATTTACTAAAAAAAAGTGGGAATTGCGTGTACTCACTAAATCCAGTAAAATTAAAGTTAAGAATATTTTTTAAAATGGATTTTAAGGAGAAAGTTGAAGTGCAAAGAAAACAGAGGGGACCTATTTTTTTAAATGTTATGAATGAAAGTTAACGTTTGGCATATTTTGAATCAAAAAGAATTTGTGTTTTTAGAAGGCAGGATTTGTAGGGAATGATGAGAAAGCCATGACTTACTTGAACTTTAGCCTTCCACTGACATAACGAAGTATTTCTTTGAGGACACAATCTTCCAATGTAATTTCTCCATCATCACTTATATTCAGGGATATGAAAGGCTGATACTATAAAGACACATTCAATAATTATACATCTGATCATTTCTTAGATAATCAGCGGATTAATTGCTTTGTCTCGTTCAAGTGCGGAATCAAGGGCTTTTCCTATTTAAGCGAGGTTATCTCCACATTAACGAATCATTAAAGTCCAAAAGTCTGTTTTTCCAAGCAATAATATTCTCATTTAATTCAAATTAAATTAATTTTCAATTAATTCTAACTAAATTAACTATCAATTAGTTCTAATTAAATTAATTATCCTTTAATTGCAATACTATTTGATTCCTTATGTTACAGCTATTTAATGGATTGATTCGATTAACCAATGTTTTGTTTGTTTGATTGCTTTAACTTGATTTTTGTAGTTAGCGATAATAACTAAATGGACATTATGTTAACTTAAGCTTGCAAAAAAGTAGCTGTATGTTTCAGCAAAGATCTTATTTTCAGTTCATCAAGTGTTTATCAAGTAAAGTGCAGTAAAAAGCTAAGTTCAAAGTACATAAAGTGCAGTAAAAGTAATAAAAGTTAATAAATATTTACTTAAAGTTATTTCTTGCATGAAATTATCTATGCTTTAACGAATTTTATAATTGTGTGCAAATTTGCTTAAGAAGTTCTTGAGGCATAGCAAAATACGCCAAAAAGTAAAATTCATTGAGGGGCTCTTTCCTGATCAAACTATGGGGACACTATTTCCCAGAGGGAGGCTATCCCCTATATCTTGGGGTTCAGAAATCCAAATCCGTTGGAGAAAAAAAAGGTTATGTTTATTTAGAGAAATTTTGTTTTTGTGTCTGATTTCGTAACTCAAAATGCCGTCTGCACTAATTAATCAGGATATTTGAGGTTATGCTCTCGAGCCACTAAGATTGAGTTCACGTACGCGAAAACCCGATCATTAAATCAAAAGTTATACAGTTTTTTTTTTTTTTTTGCAGATCGTACAAATTATTATTGTTGAGAGCTTTCTCCTAAAATTCACCTAGACTACGCAATAAATTGCTTGAAACTTTCTTAAATTTTTAGATATTTAATCGGACTATATTTTTATCAGTTACCAAATACGATTCACAACAAAATGATGAAAAAAATTTTCAAATGTTTTCCACGAATGAATGACATTTTTTAAATGCTCATATCTTGCGTAATTTTTAAAGAATTCTTTTCATACTTTAAAATGACAATTTTGTTATTAAGTATAAATTGCTCCAAAAATTCTGTTTCATTTTATTGAATATTTTCAAAGCTATAAATCAAAAAAGAAATAAAATAAAAAATAAATGCTAAAAAAAAAGTTTTATATGACCGTATCTCCATTTTTTTATGTCCGTATGTTATGTTTTATTTGCTTTATAGGTCTGTATCTCCATAAATACTTAAAATGGGCTTACGAAATTTCATGCAATTATTTCCTAAAATAAAATAACGAAAGTGATCGATAAAAAGTTACAAATTTCTTACTGTATTTTCTGATATAGGGTGTCTAAAAACACTTTTTTTTCGTTCGTAACTTATTGCCAGTCTCTCAAACCTCTGAAAGCTTTAAACTTTATTGATAAATATCAGAAATCGCATGACATAAACACCTCTATATCTATTAACCTCTAGTAATCTCTAATCTAAAACACCTCTAAAATAATCCTCAACATATTTCTTGAAGAAATTGAAAAAAAAAAAAAAGAATAAAATGTCAGAAACTGAATGTGTCTCATCAATTACTGTAAGATAAGTTACCTGTAAGACTGCTATCCTAATTGTGATTGTCTGTAGATCGATGGGTTCCATTCTGATGAGTCCACCGGCATCATCAGCCCAGAGTGCCACCGGCTTCAGGCTTTGAGTGCCATTCTCAGATGGAAAACTCTTCCACACGGTGTACTCTTCCACTCCGGATGAACAACACTTATTCTGAAGGTTTTTCTGAATCAAAGAAATTGTTTCAGAATTTATAGTTTACTTAAATGACATAAACTATTGTGATGTTCAATTTTAAAGTGATAAAAATTATATTCAGTAATGATAACCATCCATGTCTGATAAGAATTTTAAAAACCTTGATTAAGGTATGTTACGACGTAACACCCTGTATATTTTTGTCTACCTGAAAATCGTACGTACACTTCGATTTCTTTCAGTACTCATTGTTTATTATTCAATCTCGTAATAAGTAAAAATAAAAGATCTTAATTAAAATCACACCACTAACTAAACACTTATTACGCATTAACTACTAAACACTCATTCAACAAATAGAAATATAAAACCATGTCCAAGAACCCATTGTTTGGAGCTCTATTAATTAACGGCCAAAAACTCATTAGCAAAACAACATTATGTAAGGGGAGTAAATTAAGTAATATGACTGCTTTCTTAAAATTTTTTTTATTCGAATGAAATTATTATTCAAGATTGTCTTTTATACACTCGAGAAACCACACAGCTATTCTTCCACTTTTAATAACCCTCGGAAACTGAAATAGCCTTTATCTGGTCAGTTTCAGCCTTTTGTTCCCCAAAATGACAACCATTGATATGAATTTTCAATCCCGGGAAGAAACAAAATGTCAAAAAGACTCACGTCAAGTGATTAAACTGTTTGAAGAGCCACGAGAATGTGTCTTTCAACCACATTTATTTATATTGTTGTGTGACAAAACGCATTGCCGTCTCTAAAATATTATCTGTTAACCTAATTCAATTCATGTTATTGAAAATCTGTTGAATGTTAGTGTGAGACAAAGGTAACCGATTATTTTAACAGTCAATTAACGATATGAAAACTTAAGTTCTCGAATTCTGTCAACATTTCCATCGTTTCTTAGAATTGGGTACTTGCACTGTAAAAAGAAGAAGAAGATCACTGATACCCCAGCACGTGATCTATGACGTCAGCTCCAGCTGATCCTTTATAAGCAAAATGGCGTGTTAAAGTTGAGCTAAGTTTCTCCACCTAAGTAAGAATGTTAATGAACGTGAAGTTATTTAAATACAGTGCCGTATTGCGCATCAAATTCGTTGTAATATCATGGTTCTTTCTCGTCTACGTCTTTTACTTAACTTAGATTTGCTATTTGTTTATGTATTTTATTGTAACCGGGATATATTTTTGTTTTGTGTACCCGGCAACTTCGATGCTTAATTAGTTTGTATATGTTCCCCATGTCTTAGTGCCTCTCTTTGTGTTAAGTAAGAAATATAAAGTGAAAGAATTGGAAGCTTTGTGAAGGAATCTTTGTGAAAGAATAAAGAATGTGTCATTTAAGGGAATTGATACTTGATCGGCTTGGCTTACTCAAAAAAGAATGCAAAGAACAGTCACTAACGTAAACAAATGCCACGTTTCAACAACCCATCAGGATCGAAGTACCCACACTACGTCACTTGCAGGTATCCCATTGAAGTATTTTCGCTGATACATGATTTATTTCCCAACAATCTTTCTGAAAATGCCTTAAACCATCGAAAAACATAGGTTACTGACAAAACTCTGCCTCCGTAGGCTTTCTGAAGAAGTTTTAGTTCAAGTAAGAAACAAAATCTGATATCAGACCAATATCTCTTGGAAGAGAGAAAGCCTCAACAAGAAACAAGAAATTTGATCCTTTAGTAGACCAAACGTATCAACTTTCGTATTTTCCTCAGTGTGCGTAGCTAAGTAGCCCGAACGTAGTGGCATCTTTCTAATTTTTAATCCACTGCGTAGTTTATGTTCGTACTACTAAATTGATCCATGCTGAGGCCTTCTCTTTCTTTCATATATTTTTTTAACATTTTATTTTAATAATTTATTCTCCTTTCATTAATCTTTATTATTTTTCGTGCTTTCTCTATAGTCTTTGTTGTGCTATATATATAAATATATATATATATATATATATATATATATATATATATATATATATATATATATATATATATATATATATATATATATATTTGCTTTAATTTTAGACAACGATTCTAAAAATTGTAAATTCAGTGTTTTGATCACGGAGTCCCAGGTATAAAAAAGGAGGAAATAATTTCGAAAATCGAAAACCATACACGAAAATGTTTCGTAAATGAGTTTTAAAGATCGACACTAGAACTTAATCAAGACAAAAATAATGTTTTTAAATAGTTTAAATATTTTTTGCTCCGAAATGAAGATTATCTAATTAAATAGAAAGGTGCATAATATTACATACATCAATATCCATAAGAATGGTTTGTCCAAGCATTCTTTGTCTTGCTGAAAGTGGAGAACATGCTTCTTCATGTTTGTGGCTATGGGATCCCGTTGGTAAGACCTGTTTACACACCATAACTTTTACGAAATTGGCATCAAAATTAAAACACAGTAAAAAAAAACAAGGAAAGAAAATTAACAGGCACTGTCATATAATTCTATACATTTGTATACATAAGGCTTAATTTAAAACATTTATTCCTAACTTTGGTACATAAACTATGTTCACACTTTTATGGTAAATAAACCCTGTTTTTCACAAGTTTCCGTGTAGATGGACACAACAACATTTCCAACATCACGGTGGGAACGAAGTATTGCTGTTGTATCAGACATTGATAGAAACAGGCTGTTCAATGTATGGAAATGATTTACTATTGTGACGTGAGTCAGGAGACCATTTGTCGTATTTTTATTGCTCTGGCCAATACATTCTAACACTATGAAAATATAATTCAAAGACTTCAAAAAGTTAAAAAAATTACAAAATTTCAGAAATATTGAAGAAAAAAATAACCCGTTTTGTTTCTGATAAATATAATTCACCGATTATATTTTCGAGAGTGGAGGCTAGATATGGATATGGGGATGAGCATGAAAGGCATGAGTTCAGAATATGTAAAAATCATCTCTCCGGAAACCATTGAATGGCATTTTTTTGGTGGCTCCACCCCTACATTGGTTCTCTGACTGTTCGGAGCCAGGAAGCGAATACTGGATTTCGCAATAACTTTTCTTTTGTTTTTAATTCTCAGTTGAAGCCTATTCCTCTCGTTTCGACGAGGAATTGAGGGTCATTTCTTGCGACTATCACTGTTCGAAAATTCACTAGGGATGTTCTCCAAGATTCAATTCCTGCACTACTGGCCATTTTAAATTACCAAGAGTACAAACGTAAGTTAAGCAATGCAGAGATGCTGTTAAGGGCATATTGCATAGAATTTCTTTACAAAAGGCCCCCTCGTACAGTGGAATATATGGAAATAAAATTTCTGATCGATTGCCAAAGAAAGGGACTGCAGCTCTTCAGAATATTAAATTTAATTTGGATTATCTTTCAATTCAACTTTTGACTTAGATCGACAATTCTATTAAGAATTTGCTTCTCATGGAGAGTTCTTGAAATACTTTCGACAGTTACAGATCTTATCATTTAGGCTTTTGACGGAAGTCTATAACGTCATTTGGAGCGTACTAGTGTTGCAGACCAGGTATTGTGTTTTTTATGTGACTCTGATTAGCCAATGCCGGGAAACAACGGGGGTGAATGTCCAGCACTACCTGAATATTCAGGTAGAATTATTTTTTTAAAAAACTAGAAATTCAGTGGCCCGAAAACCTGACCTATCAGTAACTGACATTTGATAAATAATGAGAATGAAGAAAAAAACATTTATATTATGTAACAGAAATTTTATAAAAAGGACGAAACACCCTGAAAAACGTTTAATCTATTGATTGGAATTTCACGAACTGGAATTCAATATTATTGGTTCGAAGAGGTGATCTCAAATAGGGTAATTAATTAGTGCAGACGACGTGTTAAGTTAGGAAATCAGACACAAAAACGTATCTTCTCTATCTTTCTTTAGACAGATTTGCACTCTTGACATTCAAAATGGGGGGGGGGGGGAGAGAAGCAATCTAGGAAATAGGGTCTTAATAGTTTAGTCAGGAAAACGATCCAAAGTTTGCCTCTGTTAATGTTTAATTTTACTTTTTATATATTTCACCATATCTCGGGAATTTTTTAAGCGCATTGAAAAAGTTTTGCACACAATTACAAAATTAGTTTATTCAAAGATAATTAAATTCAAAAAATAATTTCTAATAATTATTTATTATTTTGATTAATAAAAGTCCAAAAAATTTAAAACTTTAAGTCATATAAATTTTTGCATCATTTTAGAAAATGTAAGTTTATATGGCGAGTTACAAAATTTGAACGAAAACGATGGAATACTTTCTGAGAAATCATATTTAAAAAAAAAAAAAAAAAAGATTTAAGTATTAGATAAATAAAAATATAACTTTAAATCATTTTTAAGACGTAATTCATTTTTAATTATGGTGTGTCAAGACTTAAATTCTTACTATAATTAACCATTGTTTCTTTCGATTTGTGATACAATGATGTCACTCTTAGAAATGTGAAAAAATTTTTACTCTATAGTTTTATCGACCGGGTCAAGATTTTTCGCCGGTACAGCAAATCAATCGACTCCAACAGCTTCGAAGTTAAAAAAGATTATTGACTTACTGCGCAAGTCAAATAATTTGCACGAAACAGCTACATTTAAGATTGAGAAGCAAAATTAAAAATAAAAAATGTTTGCGAGAGACTTACTTCAAGTGCAAGAGGGCAATCCTTGAGGATTACATCGAGTTGAGGGCTGATAACCACCAAATCAATCTCATACGCTTTCACTTCGAACAAGATCTCCTGCCATTTTTGAGGGCAGTCAGACACAAGCAATTTTGTTCTAATGTTATGCATGCTGCTTCGTACGAGCTGATGGAAAATATTAACATTTAATTAAGAGTTAGAATTAAACAAAGAGGCATTAATCATAAATATTAGTTGAAATGCAAAAGTCATAAATTGGGACAAAAGTCAACTTTGTTATGCGCAAGATTGTGTTAGTCTTGTTAAAAAAATTCTGAATGATTTGTATTCATTAAATGTAGTTGATACCTTTAATAAAAGACACTATAGCGTTTTTGAGCATTTCAGATTTAGTCTGTACTGTGTGCTTTCATTTTAATATTTAATTTTTCAGTGGATGAGAATTTTTTGTCAATTCATTCTAGTGGAAAATAAAATCCTGTAGTACAAACGTTTGAAAACATAGTTAAAGAAGAAATTACACAAACATCATTCTCTGTTAAATAAAACAAGACTTTTGTTTAAAAAAAAAACTTTTTTTACTGGGCTTGACAAAACTAAAAAGTGTGTAATTATTATACCTTACACTAATGTACTAGTTCCTTATTGTATTACCCCTCATTGTATCAGTGTCAGAATAATATCTAGTAACAGTCCAAAGCTTCAAAGGTTCTTTAGAATAATGTTAGGCATAAAATGTATTTTGTTGTGAACTAATTTTGATGATCTTAATAAAATTATCTAACATATTCCAATAAAATATGTTTTTGGTACAAACTGTTGTCCGTGACCTTGCTCGCACGGAAGTATTTTGATTTGTACTCTCGTTTCGAACCGTAACTCGAGTATTGTATAATATATATGTTATTGCTCGAAGCTCCGTCACCAATAATTAGTAGGATCAATAATGCTGCATCATAAGACCAAAAGACCGTTTATGTTTAGACAGGCTCAAAAATAAACTAACTATAAAAACATCATAAAGTTTTAATCTATATAAGAATACAAAATTATTCTAAACAAAACCAAATACTAACTATTCAACACTAATTAATCTATCACTTAAGTCTACATCAAAAGATAAATCTAAACAAATAATGAACGTATAATTAATTATTTAAAACAACTTTAATTATTACTTAATGCGAGAGTAATGAAATGACCAAATTTGTGGATTTTCAAGCAAATTTTCAACTTTTATTTAACACTCTTGGTGTGCAATAAAAAAATTCTTCCTTATAGGGTGCCTACGTCTTAAAAGGAATCCATTTTCCAAACCTTATGCTTCGAACTCCGGTTGTTTAGACTCTGAAATGATGAATCAGTCAGTCGAGACATGTTTTTTAAGACTTTATTCACTTTATTTAAGGCAGGCTAATTGAAAACTTAAATAAATGTAAATTTTAATGGCTTAAATATCCAGTTTTTAGTCAAGTTTCTAGTCTAGAAACGAACTCAAAACAATTGTTATTTCCGAGTTGTCAAATCCAATGTTTTATAGAAATTTTAAAATTGTCGATAATTTTTAAAGCAATAGATGTTTCGACAATATGGCATTATTATAGAAAATCCTACTTCCCCATACGTGCTATTGATCTAAAATTAACGAGTTGTTTTTGTTCTTTTTTTCTTTTTGTTTTAATCTCAAAATCCACTTTCTGTTTCTTCTTTTATTTCATGAAGGAAGAAAACTCGATATGTTACATTTTTTAATGAATATAAATAACACTTTAAAGCTAAATGATATCTTCATAATATAAATATATAATTTGTGTAAATTAGAATGCAACTCACTCTTTTTAGAAGTTGATCCGTGGTATTGCCAACACCCAGAGAAATTAAAAGTCTTCCCTCGTCTGTCAAATCGGCAAGATTCCAAGAATTAAAAAACTGTTTCATTTTTCTCAGAAATCCATTCGCCTGCAGGTGAGAAACCCGGACACTGTGTGTGCTCAACAAATGCGACAACAGGAAACCTTCTAGAATATAAAGAGGCAAACATATCGTCATAGTGAATGGATAACGTAAATATTTGAATTAAAATAATATTAGCGTAGATGGGAGCAACAAGCGTTATCCCATTTCTTTAGAAATACAAGTCACATTTTAGTCTTTTCTTCCTGTTTCAAGCATTATTTTTCTTGTTTAACAATGGACTACAAGGTCCCATGATTATACAAATGACCTTTAATTATTCAGTTATATTTCACAAATGAGAATGAAATAAAAAAAAATGCAAGGAAATATTTTTTTTAGCAGAAAAGAAGTAGACAAGTCTTTCTTTCTAAAGTTGAGGTACAAAACATGAAATAAACAAACAAGAAATAAACCAAATATTTTAATAATTTACAACGTAATGATCAAGTTTTTATGCTCCAATATACAAACAAGTGGGTCAACAAAGCAATGAACTTACGATAAAACAGCTGAATCAAAATCAATTTGAATGCATTTTTTCATAATATTATAATTATACTAACAGATAAACTTGAAATTAAGATGAAATTAAGACAGTTTAGCCATTTAAAAGTATCTGAGCAAATGCACACAAATAGCCAGTCCATAGTAGGAAAGAGCCAGGCAGTGCATACTCGCTTGTTATGTCTGTCTTAATCCTTACGATGTGCTATACTTTATTACTCTTCATGCAATCTTGAATTATCTAAAGAGTTATCTGGAGTTTAAAATATCTTTAAAAAGAGACTGGAACAGACTAACCGTTTCTTTTGATAACAGTCTGTGATTAGATGGATGCAGTTAAACTCACCGTTGTCGTCATCTTCATGCAATATGATGACATCGTGCAAGTATTCTTTCTTCAAGTACTCGAATACCGCTATCTCCTTCATTGCCAGGTGGTTCGTTCCCTGTTGTCTTGAAGAACATACTTTACACTCGAGGGCAGAGATTTCGGAGTAAGGCAAGAGGTAATTCGAAGCTGAATTATTCACTTTGTCCCATGAAATTTCTTGACTTGGAACTGCAACTACTGCCAGCGTCTCGTGAGATATCCAGTGACAAGCTGTAATTAATAATTAGATCAGATATTATTCCACACCCTGATCGCTCAGTGCATCAAGACGGCTGCGTCTCATTTATCTTTGTTTTTTCCCTTAAAAGAATTTCTTTTCTAAAACAAAATCATATTGTTTATGAAATACATAATTATTATAATATTATGTACAACATATTGTATTATTAATCTGAACAAAACGAGCGTTTACTTGAACTTGAAAAATAATCAGCTGTATTTGAAAAAAAATGCATCTAAACTTATCTATTAAATGTGTGACACAATAAGAAATAATAAATAAAAAGTAATTTTACTTATAACCTTATTTTAAAAACAGTTCTAATTGGAAACGGTTTTTATCTCATTCGATACTTTTATATTTTTAAAGAGATTTTGGTATAAATATTAAGATTTATATTTGGCCACACCTCATCTGTTACTATTATTTATTTTATTTATTCGTTTTTTTGTTAGTTATAGCATCAATTCAAATGCGAGCTTATAAAATAAAGATAGCGAAAAAAATAAATGCTTCGTTAACAATAAATTCAGTATCATTATTTAATGCAAGAGAAAAAAAGAAAAAAAATCACGAAAAAGCACTTGAAATTGCAGTAAAGTTCGAACAAAACTAAGTTTATATTTGAAAATGACATTTTTAGCACGTCAAATTATAACTCTGTGGTTGCATTTAAGTAGAAAGTAAATCAGCCAACATGGTTTATTTTTACGAATTTAACAGTTGATATATTTTGAACTAATAATCGAATTTTAAACTTTGTAATTTTCTCAAACTCTTTGTATATTTTTCTGCACACCGTCGTAATTTCAGGTTTTTAAGTCTAATAGCTTTTGCGTGGTAGGAAAAACTGCAACGAAAAAACAAAAAATTAAGATAACTAAAAAAACTATTAAAAAAAGAAAGAAAAGTAAACTGTATTTCCTAAAATAAAATTTCTTAATTAATGAAATTTCTTAATTTCAAAATTAAAGTTTCTAAATCAAACATATGTGTAGAACACAGATAATTTTAAACCAAAAATGAGCGAGGCTTAAACTGAAAGGAAGTGCATAGAAATTCTTCGTTTTAAAATCATTTAAAGTAAATTATAAGTATTCTTACAAACACAACCAAAAGCATGCATACATATTTTAACGGTGAATTGTACTTTAGCTCAGAAAAGAGCAACAAACGTCACACCAGCTTATTTTTGATTGCAAACAAGTAACTGAGGATATTCAAAACGCGTCAACATTGGTGTTTCCGAAAGTGAGAATAATTCTTGTGTGGTTTAAATGCACGAGAGTTTGGTGTAAGCTTAATCCATTTTAAGTATTCAGATTTAAATTATGCCCTTTAAATTGCATATGAAAGTTCGATTTGGTGCTAACCTAAAATAAAGTGTTTCCTAACACAACTTTCTTAGTTGCCAAATATCGAATTCGGAAACCCTTACAGTTTTACAGTGTTAATCAATGTTACAAATCTACACTTCGTGATAAAATCATGATCAATTTTAGATCATTTATCAATTTTAGAACATGATAAAAATTTCATGCCCTAACATTGATTTTAAAATATTTTGGCACTTTATGCACTATCTATACTGTGAAAAAAAGTTAAAAGTGCCTAAATATTGAACACAAATGAAGTGTTTAATTATGGTAAATCGAATGAATCCAATCCTAACCTAATAAGACTAATAGTATATAAGTTATGCAGGTAGGTTTTATTGACTGAAAGTTAAAGTTATGTACTTCTTTAAGCGTATGACATCTTAGATATGGTTTTCAATATATTTTATAATTTGAGTCAAGTTGATAGAATTAACAATTTAGAAGTTCTAAAGGTTTAAGGATCTACACTCATTAACGCATCTCTATCTAGACACTTGAAGCACTTTTCCACTTATGTTCTCTTTTTACGATATTAGTAATACTTTAGAAGTAACGCGTGTTTTACTTATAAAAATTCATGATTTTTAACCTCTATTTTTAAACTCCTGTTACCCATACAACTTCAAAAGAACTAATTCCATCGACTTAATTTTGTTTTTATTTGATGTTGCGTAAAAAATGCTTAAGAAACAATACTTCATTTTCCTGTATCGATGAATAGTACAAAACTGTACTTTTATAACATTTGAATTATTAGTTCAATCTTCAATATTAGCGAGAAGGAAATATATATGAAGCGATACTTCACTTGCATAGTTAGCAATTTCATTTTCGAAAGCAAGTACAAAACTAATTGTTATACACAAAATCATGATGGGATGCCTGAAAGTGACGTAGTGTGGGTATCTCGCACATGATTAGTTGTTGAAACTTGGCTTTTGTTTACGTTAGTAACTGTTCTTTCCATTCTGTCGAGTAAGCCAAGACCTTCAAGTACCAATTCTCTTTGGTGACACATTTTATATCCTTTCACGAAGATTCTTTCACAAAGATTTTAATTCTTTCACTCTATATTTCTTACTTAACATAAAGACAGGCTACGAAACCATGTAGAACATAAACAAACTAATTATGCATCGTATTTGCAAGGTACACAAAATAAAAATATATCACGATAAAAATAAAATACATTAACAAATAATATATCTATGTTAAATAAAAGAAGTGGACGAATTATATTTCAACAAATTCCATGTGTGATATACGGAGCTGTATTTAATTAACTTGACGTTAATTAACTGATATGAAGAAACTTAGCTCAACTTTAACACGCCATTTTGCTTATAAACAATCATCTGGCACTGACGTCATAGGTCACATGTGTGGGTATTATGATCTTTTTTTTATTGAAGTACAAGTACCAGATTATAAGCAATTTGTCCGATCGTTTTGGTATTGATTAAGTTACTAAAGATTTAAAAAAAAAGGTCGCAATATCTGAAAGACTTGATTGGATGCAAAGACAAATTATTATGAAAGGCAAAAACTTACCATCACTGAGATCGTGTCGGATATGTTGACTGATCCTTCTCTTGAACAGAAGATCTTCGGTCTCTGACTGAAGAAATATATTATTTCGAATGGAGCGTCGCACTACATGCAAGAAACTGGACACAGGTTTATTACAAGGACCGAATAGGACGACTGTAAAATTAAAATAAGGTAATTATTATAAGTAAGGTAATCAAGTCGTATTCATAGTGTTTAGGCCAGAGTGTCTGATTTTATTTTATACCCATCGTTTAACAGCGAAATCAATTTTGTTCAACGCCATAGCCGTGTAATTTTGAACAAAATTCAGAAGACAAGGGAACTAAAGGATAAAGTATTGGAAGAAAATTTGCCTTGAAAGAGCTTAAGAAGTTTTTCACGTATAGCATCATACAGCAGCGAGATAGATATTGAGAGGGCACGCGATTTTTTAAAATTTATTTTTCGGAATAAATACATTGAAACTAAAACTCTAGAAGAAATGCACTGAAAACAATTTATAAATGTCTCTAATTTCAAGAGAATTTTTTTTGTATTTAATAGAGGAGTTAATAAGTATTATATTGGCAATAATTGAAAACTTTCGTGAAACAAGACGTATTA